>CM054060.1:84393680-84858680 GCA_028641055.1 Alopecurus myosuroides
TTATCCCTCCATCAGTAGTCCCCAGAATAGCTTGGGCTTCACGGATCCGTCCTTGAAGCGCCTGCTATTCCCTGCAAAAATATCAAACGTACAAGTGTATGGAGGCCGGGTTAAAGTGCTTTGACAAATAGCTAGGCCTAGCTCCATGGTGGCCATATAGTAACCCGACTTTTCTCCAAGTACTTGGCTTAGCTCTCCAGATCTGAACCCCAAAATGTCAAGATTCCATACTTGATAATTGTCCCCGATATCACGGGATGGATCTCTTTCTCCTTTTCGTTCAGGCACCTTGCTCAACACTTAAAGCGCATCTCGCAAAAAATCAAATAGATAGCCGTT
Organism: Alopecurus myosuroides; assembly: GCA_028641055.1. NCBI lineage: Eukaryota > Viridiplantae > Streptophyta > Magnoliopsida > Poales > Poaceae > Alopecurus > Alopecurus myosuroides. The sequence continues at coordinate 84,394,020 of CM054060.1, forward strand.
TACTCCGCAATTCCCGGCTCCCGCTCGCTGAACCGGGCTTATCCACTCGTGCTATAAATAGCCTCCTTGGGGGTAACCCGAACCCTAACGGCTCATTTCCCCCCACTCTGCTTCCTTTCTCCCTCCGTGCTCATCCTCACTGAGCGCCACCACGGAAATCCCGCGCGCATCACCGGAGCCCATTGGCCGGAGGCTGCGCTCCGCCACAGCTCACCCCACGCCGCCGCCAAGACCCACCGGCAAATCTCCATCCGGCCCGTCAGGAACCGCGAAAGGACACCAGGCTTGCGCCATCTGCCTCCGCAAGGCTTCACTCAGATCTCCTCCAGTAAGCCTCTTGCATCTATTAATTTGCCCTTGCTATTTCTTGATTTCTCCTCAGATTAGATCCAAATCAACCCGCCTATGATTTCTCATCCATGCCGAATTAGGTTGCTAGCATTCCTTCTAGCTCGCCCAATAGATAAGATATAACCTCCAATTCACTCTCCTATTACCCGCAATCGTTAATTTCGCCACAAATCTGAAGATGGAATTTCCAATCTGAGCTTGAACCACTCAAAATTTCCGCCTTTGCCCCAATCACCTGGCTAATCCTCCCCTTTCTAGCTCCTTTTATTCGCACTAAGTGCCCGTGCAGCCATCCATCGTCCTCAAAAGCTCCTTCAACACTTAGATCCCCATAATTTTTGCTATAATACTTGACACCCGGATAATTCGAACCTCACTCCGCAAACAGACATCCGGATAATACGCAATTTTCGTGTCTTCAATATTACCCTGCCGATACTTGGCCGGCTCACAGCTTCCGTGTCTTATTCCTTTTATCCTTTTACCTTGTGCTTTGCAGGTCAACCACATGGCTCCCAAAAAGCAAGGGAAAACTCCGACTAAAGCCAAAGCCACCAACTCCATATCCGCCAACTGGGCGCGGTCTACGGTCACCAAGGCCAAGTTGGAGGAGCTGGTCGAGCTGGGAGTTCTTCCTCCTCAAGAGGATATCCAGTGGAGGGTGCCGGGTAAGGAGACCCGGCCTACCCCGACGAAAGACGAGGTAATCTGTTTCGTGGAACATGTGACCCGGGGCTTCCGCCCGCCGGGTCACCCTTTTTTCCGTGATGTTCTAAGCCATTACAGCCTTCGCGTTTTTGACATCGGGCCTAATTCTGTATTAAACATTTCCCACTTCATCGTCCTTTCCGAGTCATACTTGTGCACTTCGCCAAGTCTAGCTCTTTTCATTGAGCTTTTTCAGTGCAAACCGTGCCGCGAAAGCGGTGACGGGGCGCTTCTCGCTTGCGGCGGGGTTTCTATCCAGCGCCGCAAGAATTCTCTAATGCCACCCCTCACCCTTAACTCCCATGTCAAGCACTGGCAGCTCTCATAATTTTACTGCCAAGACACCTCCCCACCCGGCCAAAAGAAGCTGTCGGGTTACTCAGAGGGTCTTCTTGACATCTCCGAGAAATTTAGTGCCTTCGCCCCTGACTCGGACAGGGAGGCAATTCAACCTCTACTAGCTAAAATCACCACTCTCACGGCTCAAGGCCTCATCGGGCTCAACCTGGTGAAGACTTGGGTCGACTTCCGGATTCAACCCAATTCCATCCGCACAAAGTTGATGTGCGAGTATTCGGGGCAATCTACAGACCCACTCCGGTACTCTGACAACATCTTCGCGGCTGGTGACACTCATAAAACCATCAAGGGTTTTCTGACAGAAAAGCTTGAGGTAATCCGGAACATATCCGGATTGGAGCCCTTCACACTGGAGAACCCAGCCCCCAAGGTGAAAACCCGATTTTGATGTCTTTACCTTTGCTCTTTCCACTCGATACAGTTGATGACCCTTGTACTGATACTTTTCAGGCTGATGATGATTTTTGGAAAATCAACACTTCTCCTAGCTTCGAAAGTCCAGAGGAGCAAGAAGAAGCCGTTAACTCGGACGAAGGTGCTCTCCGGACTTTATTTGGTTCCTTTAAACTCATTATAACCCCTTCATTTTCCAACTATAACTTTAATGATATCCAGAACAAGAAGATGACGAAGAAGAAGACACCGACGGCAAAGTAGAATCCGCCAGCGACGAGGAGGAATTGGAGCCGACAGTCAAAGTCGGATCAAAGAGAAAATCCCAAGAGGCCACCTCCAAGGTTTAATATCACCTCCTCGCATTCAATTCGTATTCCTTTAATGATATACATGAGCTACCTTGACGTTGTTCCACTGGCCATGCTTGAAGGAGTCTCCCATGACCAAACGCAGGTCAACTCGAAATCACCCGGGCGATGGTGCTCTTAACCCGGGTATTTCATCGACTCCAACTCGGCGGGCTGGTATTTACCCTATCCTTTCTCGGACGAAACATTCTCCTTGAACCATTCCCTTATGAAATCTTACTTGATACTTTCCAGCCTCTCCCGGGTCCAGCGACGGATTTCCTGTGGATTTCGCGGTGAATACCGGGTAAAATCCCTTTCCTGATACTCTACCACGCTTCATCACCCTTTCCTGATTGTATACTAGCTGCTCACTCATAACACCCATAGGGCCACGGTCGTTACCAGCGACCAAGAGGATATGGAAACCGAGGGCCCGGGTAAGGGGAGCCCGGCTGATAAGACTACAGCCGCGTCTAGCGGCGAAGGACAAGCGTCGCCGGTAAACCCGGACATACAAGAAGCCGAGTATCCGATTGCCTCCCATGCCAGCAAGAAGAACAGAGCCACAACCTTGGGTGCAGAAGAAGGAGCATCGGATTCCGACATACAAATGACCCGGGTGCCGCCTCCCACTAAGAAGAAAACCCCTTCTCGGAATTTCCAAGGCCCCGGGTCCTCTGATACAGGTAAAGACACTTTTGATCAATTGATGAACACTCTCCTCAATATGAAGACTTCGGAGAGCAAGATCTTGGAGCGCATGGCCGCAGAGCACCAGGTAATGACACTTGATATCTCGTAGTGCATACCCAGTCCCCAAGTTCCGAGCATGACTTGCTAAAGTTATGCTTGGTACTTTACGCAATATTCAGCTTACCATAATATCCAACTGATACTTGTGTTCCTTGCTACTGACAGGCGCAGATAACCCGGTCTGATGAAATTTTACTCAAGACCGAACAACTTCTTCTTGCCGAGGTAAAGCGGAGGGAAACCCTTGAGGACGACATGAAAACTTTGAAGAAGGATGTTTCTAAATACAAGAAGAAGTGCAATACCGCTCAGACCGCACTGAAGAAACTATCGGACCAGGTCGCCGATACTTATCAGATCTTACTTAGTAAGTTTTTGCTGCCGATTAATTTCATGTCTTGGCTTTATTATGTGATACTCAGGATTATTGATACGTTCTTTCTTTTGTTTCAATTGTAGGTGCCAACCTTGCGACCCCAGAGGAGGATGCTATTGTCAAGGCTAGAACCCTAAAGACTGTGCTCCAGACTTTCTTTGCCGGCACAAAATTTATACTGGATGCCGTGAAGTGGCCTACGGAAGTATATCCGTGTGAAGAAAATCTCATTCAAGCCTGCTCCACTGTGCCTGGCTGGATTGAAATCTGGAAACGCTCGTCATGCCGGATTGGTATGACCCGGGCCTTTACCCTGGCCAAGGCTTTCTTTCCGAAGCTTGACCCGGCAAAGGTAATATCCGGGTTTCCCGAATTCAAGGCGGACGGTTCCAAATTTACACCCAAGGATTTCAAGGCCATACAATCCGCAGTGCGTCCCTCGGCTACCACTTTGGCCGATAGTTTGGATCTAAACACGATTATGAGTGCATACGACGCTGATGGCAAAATTGTTACGGAGGAAGCACCCCCGCCCTTTGATTTCTTGGAGAAGTGGGTTGCTAACTCGGCCAGGAAGAGGGAGGCAACTGCGAAGAGAGAGGCCGAGTTAGGATCAGGGCCGTCTGCCTCTACACCAGCTGTCCCTCCACCTGTCCGCCCTGGTGCGGTGAGTCCGGGTAATGCTGCCGGGAAAGCTAAGCAGCAAGCCCAGGACCAAGACCCGGAAGACCGTACTCAGGAGGCCGAATAGGGCAGTACCATCATAATACCTTGGTCACGTGATGCTTTGTATTCAAACTATTATGCTTTTGATGGTGCGCATGTGCACCCCTGATACTGATGTCGTAACTTGCAACGTACTTTTAGTCCGTGATATGCTTTGCGGCTTTCCTGGCCTTTTGATAATCGTGCTACTTGTCTATTCTTTGAACTTGTTCTCGATACCCGACTCTCTTTTTGGCTCCCTTCGTAAGACTCGGTTTTCCGAGTGCCAGGGGCTTTGATAAGTGGACTTTTCTTTAAGTCCCCAAGACTCGGATGGTAGGGTCTTTCGAACTTCGATAGCCAAGTAGTTTGTTTCTGTTTCGAAGTCCCCAGTCCCCATGACCCAAAGTCCGAGTCATGGGGGTGTGGCCTTTCTCAGAGAACAAATTGTTTTTTATCGAGTCGAAAACCTAAAGCCATTCCGTGTAGGTACTGAAGTTATGCTTGATAGTCGTTGAGTTTCCGGCTATTAGCCTTGTACTCTGCATAAACTTGTGGTTTAGATGACCCTTTTGACTATCTTGTACTGTAAGCCGGCTTTCGCGTGGATACCATGTTGTTACATCTATACGAAAACAGGGTCAGGCAAGTCCCATTGGGCTTCATGGCTGATTGTAATCGTAAGCGAACAAATCATGCCACTTTAGTGCGAGTCACATCGAGCTTAAGTAAGAAAAGTCAAGAAAATTTGGCTCCTTTGTCCAGTTATAAGATTGCAGCCGTACTCGTTTGCGAATAATCGGCCCTTATAACTTATAGGCATCAAGGCCGGGTCTTTCGGGTTTGTGGCTGGGCTACTTGAGCAACCAACCCCCGAGACCTATATATACTCAACGTTCTTAATGATACTGAAATATTGATGTCACATGGATACTACTTACTTGTAATCAGGCTGTAGCGAAATAGGACTTGATAACCATCTCTTTATTGATGCGAGAAAGTTTGGATCAGCAGGCCGCCTCATTAAAAACCTTCCAGTCCCCTTAGGTACCCTGGGCAGGAAAAGAGCACGTATGAAACCTGCTGCCCGTTACATTGTTTAGTTCTTCATGGGCACCGGTCCCGGACTGGCGTGACCGATGCACATTCTCCACATGTTGGACTTTTTCATGATGAGTACCGGGTTTACTAGCCAACCCGGGTGAGGTGTTTCCATGACGTGGCTGGTTGTGAGCGGCCGTGCAGTTTCTTCCTTTATAGCGGATTGCTTGGGGGAGTCATCCTCGATAAAAGCCACCATTTTAGCATCTTGTGCTACCTTGGATTTTGCTCTTTCGCCTTCAGTACTCGGCCTTTTTGATGTGGTTCTGTCCTCCGGGTCTGCTTGAGACCGGTAATGCTTGAGTTCTTCTTTTCTACAGGCCTGCTCGGCCATTGTTGCGTCTCCTTCATCGCATTCAGCTGCTATGTCTCGATTTCCATGTATGGTAATGGTCTTCTTGGGACCCGGGATTTTTAGCTGTAGATACACGTAACACGGTCTAGCCATGAATTTGGCGTAAGCCGGCCTTCCAAATAACGCGTGATAAGGGCTGCGCAATTTGACTACCTCAAAGGTAAGCCACTCAACTCGATAGTTATCCTTTGACTCCCCAAAGGCTACCTCCAATGCGATTTTTCCCTCGGGGCACGCTGAATGACCCGGCACTATCCCATGAAAAACTGTTGAGCTTTTTTGTATCTGAGACTCCTTGAGGCCCATGCGTAGGAAGGTTTCCCAATACAGTATATTGATGCTACTTCCACATCCATCAAAACCTTTTTCAGCTCATACCCATTGACCTGCGGTGCGACTACTAATGCCAAGACTCCCGGGTGTTCCACTCTTTCTGGGTGATCCCTTCTGCTTCATGTTACCTCCTGTTCTGACCATCTCAAGTATCTCGGGACAGCTGACGAAACTGAGTTGACCGCTTGCTTCAGTATCTTTTTGTCTTTGTTAGAGCCTTCTGTGGTATGCACATGATATTGACCCAATTGTTTGGGGTTAGCCTGGAAACCTCCTGCCCCCCTTGGTTATTACCTTGATTTCCAGCCGCCGGGTTACCAGCTGGGGGTGGGCCGTTGCCCGGGTTTCCCCCTGGACCCGGTCCTCCTCCCCGTCCTGCACCTCGCATAGCTCTGTTCACTTCCTCATTTTTCCATCTTTGTAAGTCGGCGCACTGCTCCAAGGAGTGGTTAGCTGGCCTGCCGTTCCTGCTGTGCTTTGGGCATGCCATCCTGAATATGTCCCAATTGTTACCCGGCCTTGGTGGTCCTTGATAGTTTCCTCCATTGTGATTACCTCCGCTGAAATTTCCTTCTGCTCTGGGCCTCGAAGACCCGTCTTCTGTGTTGGCGACAAACTCGGAACCTCCTTCAAACGGGCGCTTGTTCTGGCTATTTCCGTTATTACCCGGTGCTGATCCATTGCCGGTTCTTCCGTTATTACTTGTGTTTGCTTTTACCTTCTTGTCATCAACTTCCTCTTCTGTAGTATCTGTCGCAGCGTGTTTGTTGCACGCATCCATCAATTCTCCCATTGTAACTTCCGACGCATTTCGACTAGACTTCATGCGAGTTAACTTTTGCACTAAAGGTATATACTTGCATGTTTTTGCCATGGCTTGTAGTGCATCCTTGAGCTGAATATCCGTGGACGAGTGAAGTATCTCCATAACCCGGCGCACCCAACTGCGCGCCGATTCTCCCTTCTTCTGGACGCATCGCTCTAGATCATCAATAGTAAACAATTTACTGCACGTCCCATGAAAGTGCTTGACAAACGCGGTCTTCAATTCCTCCCAGGACTTGATCGATCCTTCCGGCAAATTGGTGAACCACAACTTTGCTGCTCCTTCTGACATCATCAAGTACATGAACTTGGCTTGGAGATTCTCGGATGCGTTGCGAATCGACATTGCCATCTCATAACTACTTACCAATGTTTCTGGATCCATAGTTGGCTCGTAATTCACTACTTTCCCTGTCTCTTTGAATTTTTCCGGGTAAGGTTCAGCTCTGATATTGTCCGAGAGACACTTGGGTCCCGCAAGAACGGTCGAGGCCGGCCTTGTTCTAGAAACGTGTGATACAGCGGGGGGCGCGGCTGGGCGCGGTGCTGCGGGAAGTCCATGCGCTGCAGACCCGGCCGCGGCCCTCCGAGCTCTGGAACTGTCCACAACAGCCTGTGATGCTGATGCTGCCTGAACGCGGGGAGGAGGCGGCATTTGCTGCTGCTCTTCCCTCCGCCGTGCTGAACTTGTTTGGATATACCCTTGTTGTTGACTGACGTATGGCGTCCCGTGCATACCGCTTCTATGATCCGGATAATTGGCTTGCTGTGCCACCGCAGTGTGCAACAGATCGATGGCTTGCCGGGTCTTCTCTGCATGGGGTGACTCTCCCGCAGGGATTTGATTTAACGCGAGTGTCGCCGCATACACATTGTCCATGGGATTATTGTAGTGACCGGCTGGTGTGCGAAATCGTGATGGTGGCGGTGGTGGTAGATCGTTGCCGGTTGTGACTCTAGTCTGTGGTGGGGGTAACCCGGCCCGTTCATTTGCCGGATGTGTCCCTGCTATCGCCGGTTGGGGTGTGGTTCCCTGGTTCACCACTGGTATCGGCTGATCCTGAGGTGTGACAAATAAAGTAGCCGGATTAATAACCCCGCCCGTTGCTGGTAACCTAGTGCCTTTGATGTACTCTAGATGTTTCCTCCCGGAGCCGAGTTTCCAGCGCATCCAGTTCACGCTGCCGCGTGGCCATCCCTTGCCTTTCTGCCTCTACTTGCCTTCTTTGCTGTTCCAGCGCACGACGAGCCACATCCAGATCCCTGACACGTTCCGCTGCGTTTTGTGGAGTGATAACCGTTGCAAGAACCATGGGGTCCAGAATCAGATTATTATCGAATAGGGCCGGGTGGCGCGGGTTCGAAGGACCCGCCCCTGGTGTCCGGTTTCGCAGGAATCCGAACGTATTTGCATGCAACTCCTCGTCTGCTGCGCGGCTGGTCACCGATGCCGACTCTCCATCAACCCGGGCCAGAACCGGGTCTCCGTTAGCCGCGCCCTACTGCTGGGCCAATGCCTGAGCCGCCCCGACTGCTGCCGCGGTTGCGTTCCCTTGGTTGAGATTGGCCGCGGGAGCCGCATAGACTGCAACTCGGCGTACGATACCCGGTGTAAATTCATGCTGTTCTTCCTCGCCGTTATCCTCCTCATACCGGTTTTCCAGCAGATCCAGGATAGACCCGGTATCATCTTCTCTTTCGACCCGGTCGCCCGGGGTCCATGCCGGCTCCTCCGGCTGTTCCCACTTCGTGATGGGTTCTTCTGCCGGATGTGTCGTTCCAATCGATTCTTCATCATCTGATCGGATAGAAGTGGCTTCTCCTGGCACAGAATCAGATCCAATATCGTCAGGGATCGAACCGGAAGTACATACCATACCAATGAAGACGCTGATCCGGCCGATCGTCACGACGGATCCGGATTCGAAGTGATCCGATTCTGGCCCCCAGCCGGAATCGTCCACCGTCTTTTCTCCTTTGTGGTCGATGTAGATCTCGCCGACGACAAGATTCTCCATGTTCTTCCGAGCTTCTCCTGTGATGTAAACACCTTTGGACGCAGGCCCCACGGTGGGCGCCAACTGTCGTGGGATAATCACGGCAGACGTTACCGGGGGTAACTGATCTTGGGGCAAGACGACACAGGCGCTTGGGAGAGGGTTTAGCTCAGAGGAAAACATGATGCAACTCGATCTGGTAGCCGGCAACCAAAGTCGCCGAGTCTCCGATCTTGATATAATAACTCAACTCTGGGATTACACTAGATGCTCGATATCAAGCGATATTGCTAGAGTTCTTAGATCTCTGTCTAAACTAGACCTAGGGGTCGGTTTATATAGCACCCGTACCCCCTGGCTTACCCTCCAAGACACACCCTGAATCCTACCCGGACACCGCATACAAACCCTAACTTTCCTTTACCGTAACCCACAATCCGGGTTACGAGGCCTACAAACTTGGGCCTTCCAGAAGTTTCTCTATCCTTAGCCGGATCTTGCGCAGCGTCCTTTGGGCCAGGTTACACCTTGGAGTTGGCCTACCGAGTTATTATCCCTCCATCACTTGTGGTGCTATTATAGATTGTAAGAGAGACAAGATATTGACTAAATTTGATGGCAAGTCTTATGAGCTCAATTTCCAAATTTGCTAGAGCACCTTATGAATCTAAATTACCTGATGAGAATTTAAAAGTTGAACAACTTGCTTCTATTGCTCTTGCTCCTAACAATGTTTTGCAGCAATATATGGAGGATCATGAGAGCGAGGTCTTTATGAAATAGATACATGAGACCGACGATATTATTCTTAGTCAACAAGTGATACCGAAACATAATTTACCTGTGGAAGACTTGGGTACCACATTGCCACCCAAGGAGGATAATGTCTTTGATTAAAAACATTTGCCTGATGATCTTAAATATGCTTATATTGATGATAAGAAAATATATTTTGTTATTATTAGTGCTAAAATTTCAGGTGAAGAAGAGGAATGATTATTGGGAATTCTGAAGAAACACTATGGAGCTATTGGTTATACTCTGGATGATTTGAAGGGAATTTCTCCCACTATATGTCAGCATGCTATCAATATTGAACCTGATGCAAATCCAATTGTTGAACATCAATGTCGTTTAATTCCTAATATGAAGGAAGTGGTAAGAAACGAGGTATTAAAACTTCTTGATGCTGGTATTATTTTTCCTATTGCTGATAGTAGATGGGTAAGCCCTGTGCATTGTGTCCCTAAGAAAGGTGGAATGACTGTTGTGCCTAATGAAAATAATGAGTTTATTCCACAAAGAGTAGTAGTTGGTTATAGAATGTGCATTGATTTTAGAAAGGTTAATAAAGTCACTAAGAAAGATCATTACCCTTTACCCTTTATTGATCAAATGCTAGAGAACTTGTCTAAGAAAACTCATTTTTGCTTTCTAGATGGTTATTCTGGGTTTTCTCAAATTGATGTTAGGAAGCAAGATCAAGAGAAAACAACCTTTACTTGTCCTTACGGTACTTATGCTTATAGACATATGCCTTTTGGTTTATGCAATGCTCCTGCTACTTTTCAAAGATGCATGTCTACTATTTTTCATGGTTTTTGTGAAGAGATCGTGGAAGTATTCATGGACAATTTCTCCGTCTATGGAACTTCTTTTGATAATTGTTTGCACAACCTTGATAAAGTTTTGCAGAGATGTGAGGAAACTAGTCTGGTTCTTAATTGAGAGAAATGCAACTTTATGGTTAATGAAGGAATTGTTCTTGGACCTAAACTTTCTGAAAGAGGTATTGAAGTTGACATAGCTAAAGTGGAAGCAATAGAGAAAATGCCCTGTCCTAGGGACGTTAAAGATATTCATAGTGTTCTTGGTCATGCTGGTTTTTGTAGGAGGTTTATTACAGATTTCTCTAAAATATCAAAACCTCTTACTAATCTTCTTCAAAAATATGTACCTTTTGTTTTTGATGATGATTGCAAGGAAGCTTTTGAAACTTTAAAGAAGGCTTTAACTACTGCTCCTATTGTTCAACCACCTGATTGGAATTTACCTTTTGAAATTATGTATGATGCTAGTGATTTTGTTGTAGGTGATGTTCTTGGACAACGAGTAGATAAGAAACTAAATGTTATTCATTATGCTAGTAAGACTCTTGATGCTGCTCAAAAGAATTATGCTACTACTGAAAAGGAGTTCTTAGCTGTAGTTTTTGCATGTGATAAGTTTAGACTTTATATTGTTGACTCAAAGGTTACTAGTCATACTGATCATGCTGCTAGTAGATACCTTATGGAAAATAAAGATGCTAAGCCTAGGCTTATTAGATGGGTGTTGCTTTTACAAGATTTTGATTTGAGTATTATGGATCGAAAGGGTGCTGAAAATCCTGTTGCTGATAACTTGTCTAGATTGGAAAACATTACTTTTGATCCTATTCCTGTTAATGATAGTTTTCCAGATGAACAGTTGGCTGCAATAAAGGTAAAATCCCAAGATAGTCCATGGTATGTTGATTATGCTAACTTTATTGTTTCCAAGTATTTGCCTCCAACATTTACAACTCAACAAAGAATAAAATTCTTCTATGATTTGAGGCATTATTTTTGGGATGACCCACATTTATATAAAGAAGGAGTAGATGGTATTATGAGAAGATGTTCCCCAGATCATGAACAACGAGAAATATTTAAAAAGCGCCATATTAGTGCTTATGGAGGACACCACACTGTAGATAGAACCTCACAAAAGGTTCTACAATCAGATTTCTATTGGTCTACTCTCTTTAAAGATGCACGTAAATTTATTTTGTCTTGTGATGAATGTTAAAGAGTTGGTAATATTTTTAGACAGAATGAAATGCCTATAAGTTATTCTCTTGCTATTGAACCTTTTGATTGTTGGGGATTTGACTTTATGGGTCCTTTTCCTCCTTCAAATGGTTATATACATATTCTTGTTGTTGTAGATTATCTTACTAAATGGGTAGACGCTATACCTACTAAAAGCGCTGATGGTGAAACCTCGTTAAAAATGCTTAAAGATGTTATTTTCCCTAGGTTTGGTGTGCCTATATATATATCTTATGACTGATGGAAGTTCTCACTTTATTCATGGTGGTTTTAGAAAAACCCTTGCTAAATATGATGTTAATCATAGAATTGCCTCAGCTTGTCATCCTCAAACCAGCGGGCAAGTAGAATTATCAAACAGAGAAATTAAATCTATGTTGCAAAAGACTGGTGATAAATCTAGGAAGAATTGGTCTGATAAATTGAATGATGCTTTATGGGCTTATAGAACTGCTTATGAAAATCCTATGGGTATGTCCCCTTATAAAATGTTTATGGAAAAGCTTGTCACTTTCCGTTAGAATTAGAACACAAGGCTTATTGGGCAGTGAAAGAACTAAATAAAGATTTTAAACTTGCTGGTAAGAAAAGAATGCTTGATTTAAATCATTTAGATGAATGGAGATGTGAAGCTTATGAAAATGCTAAACCATTTAAAGAGAAAGTTAAACAATGGCATAATAAAAGGATCCTTAAAAGAGAGTTATATGTTGGTGAGAAAGTTCTATTGTATCGGTCTCGTCTCAGATTTTTTGCAGGAAAATTACTCTCCAGATGGGAAGGGCCTTATTTTATTGAAGAAGTGTATCGCTCGGGTGCAATTAAAATTGCTTACCTCAAAGATAACACTACACAAGTGGTAAATGGGTAAAGGCTCAAACATTACATTTCTCGGGATTCTTATGATGAAGATGTTGATGTCATTCAAATAATGACTCTGGAGAAGTTCATTAGAGGAAAGATTCCAGAATCTGTAGGGTCTGTTTTGAAATATGTAATAGTTCTGTTAAGAAAAAGTTCGTGGAATACCTTCCAAGTTATAATTTATTGGTTTTTGGAAAATATGAAAAATACCGAGCCGAAGAGGAGTTGGAGAAGGTGCCTGGAGGCACACACCACCTGGGGCGCGAGCCCACCCCTGGCCGCGCCACCCTATGGTGTGGGCGCCCCGGAGCCCCTCTCCGACTCGTTTTCGACCTGGACTTTCCTTTCGTTACCCATATTTTTGCTATATAACCCCCCCCCCCCCCGACTCATGTTTCTGTTTCGAGCTGGTTGTGCCAGGTTACATCTTAAGATCTAGAGCCGCAATGTCCTCTCCCGGACCTCCCAAGGACAGTTTCTTTGAGAACGTCGTCAACCCGTACATGAACAAGTTGAAGACGCATCCCAAAGAGTTGATGCTCAAGGATGGGGAGGTGCAGATTGAAGATGTTTGCGACCCTAAGGGAGAAGGCAGTCTAGAAGCGAGGATGGAAGAGCTTAGCAAGAAGTCTTTAGGTACAAGAAGATGGCGGAGCGTGAAGTTGACATCATCCACATGATAAAGACAGAACGGATCGCTGAGTACAAGAAGGAGACTTTAAAGCTTTGGGAGGAGATGTTCTCACTCACCTAGACCACCAACAAATTGCAAGCAAAACTTTATGATGTGTAGAATCAGAACTGTGAGTATGAGAACATGTTTAAACGTATAAGCTCTGCTGCTAGTTTTAGGATATTGGAGACCAGGACATCATTTGTGGACGGGGAGCCTTTAACTTGGAAGTCTGATGATGAGAAGGATTCACCACCACCACCAAAAAATTGATTCGTCATGGGTATTGGCATCCCCTTGGCTTGGTCCAAGCTTGGGGGAGTGCCGCGGTATAACGTCTCTAAATTTCACCTTTTACCTTTTAGTATAGTCATATCGTGAGTAGAGGAAATATCATATAGTATGGTTTGCAGTATGGAAGTATCACTCTTTAGTTGGTTATGGTTGTATCCCTTGGTTTGAGTTTCCGTAATGAAATACTAATGAGAATCTTCATCCTCTTCTACACTTTATTTTAGATTGCAATTTATGTTATTTAGTTGATCTTGTTATTAGTATTGGTATCAATATTGGAGCAACAAGTTAATCTAGTTGGTTTTGGAAAACTTAGCATTCGTCAGTAGCAACAATACTTTGAGACTTAACTAGAAAAGACGGATTTTTCATGTAGATATATTGTTCCATGATCTTTTTTTTTGCTAGCCCATAAGCTTAGTATTATCATTTAAGATTGTTTGTACTTCTCAAGGAAGATTGCATGACTGGTTTTATCATATATATGGCTGTTTGTTTTCCCTCAACTCTTATGCTTGCTACCCAACCTTGCTAGCAAAAAACCTGTACTGAGAGGGAATGCTTCTCGTGCACCCAAACCTTGAACCCAAAACCATGCCATTTGTGTCCACCATACCTACATATATGTGGTATTTAACCGCCACTCCAAGTAAATTGCTTGTGTGCTACCTTTAAAACCTTCAAAATTATTCCTGTTTTGTGTTCCCGTTTTAGCTCATGAGGATGCAAATAGAGAATCTTTATCTCACTTGTTGATTGGACTTCACACACCTGGACTAGTGGCTTCATCCACTTATCCAAATGCTAGAAGAGCTGGCAGCGGGGTACCCAGCCCCAAACTAATACAACAAATTCTCTTCACTATTTTTGCCCCTGATTTATCAGTCAAAGCATAATCGTGTAAACAAAAAAGAAAGAGGGATGACCTTCTACACCAGTTGCGTCCTTCAATGGGAGCCACTCTTGTGAGTCTAGTTGTCTTGTGACGTACTGTATTTTCCGTTTGCCATTCGTTGACATAGACATACACACCTCTCTAAAAATTAGACACTCCTCCATGGTATGTGATTGTTGGCAGGCACCCGAGGATTCGGTTAGCCATGGTTTGTGTAACATGTTTGGGAGGAGTGTCAAACATTTTATACCTCTATTTAATAAAATAAAAGCTCTAGCGTATGAGTGATCCATGCTTCTCTCTGCGAAGGGCCTATCTTTTACTTTTATGTTGAGTCAGTAAACCTATTTCCTTCTGTCTTAAGCAAGCATTTGAGTTGTGGCGACTCATCCATCTATATGTTGATTTACTCAGTCATGTTCCTTATTCTTCCTTGTTTAGCACAAATGTTTTATCTGTTCGAAAACCACTTTGAAAGTTACGAATGATTGCACAGAAATTGCTATGATTGAGCATGTTAAACTTTCATATATAAGCTCTAATATAAAGACTCTGGTTGAAAGATGAGTACATTGTTAATTGTTCTCTGACCAAGAATGAAGTTTGCCTTCACCAATTTTGATGTCCTTTTTGCACCTTTATTGTGACTCCATTTACTTGTTTCAAGTTGAATTATATGAGAAGGAGTTACTTGCTAGAATGGCTAGTGTATTGATAGAGGTGATGATTCTTGTCTGTATTTTATTTATCGACACCTCACTCCATAAACATGTGGTCTTGTTTACTAAGTTCAGTTTTGCTTGGGGACAAGCGAGGTCTAAGCTTGGATGGAGTTGATACGTCCATTTTGTATCACTATTTTATATCGTTATTTTCTGTTATTCATCGATATATTTCATGTTATGATACATTACTTATGTTATTTCATCTTATTTTGCATGTTTAACAATTATGGGAGAAGAAACACCGGAACCAGAAATCTGATGGAAAAAGCACCGTCGAGATACCCTATTTCAGAAGATCACAAGAAGAGGGGGAATACCAGAGGAGTCTTAGAAGTTCCGAGGAGGAAGTGAGGCAGAAGGGCACCCGGAGTGAGGCCACCTAGGGCCCACACCACCAGGCGGCTCCCCTGGCCGCGCCTAGGGGTGGTATGCCCCCTGGCCCACTCCTGGGCGCCTCCTTTCGCGTACTTGACCCCCAGGGAACCCTAAGCCCCGGAACATCATCAAAGAATTATTCCGCCGCTGCCTCGGGGTGGAAAACATCAGAGAGAGAAAAGCTCTCCGGTAGGGAGAAATCTGTCGGGGAAATTCCTCCCCGGAGAGGGGAAATCGTCGCCATCGTCGCCGGGCTTCATCGAGATCATCATCATCATCATCATCCTCATCACCAGCACCATCACCGCCACCGTCCACCTTCATCCCTCTGTAACAATTAGGAGTCTTTATCGTTGTTCTTCATTAGATATCTCTCTCGGTGTAGATTACTTGTTAGTAGTTGGTGCTTGTGAGATTTATCGGTGTTTACACTTTATGACCAGATTGTTATCATCCATTATATCACTTCTGATTATGATCCATATGATGTCTCGTGAGTAGTTCGTTTAGTTCTCGAGGACATGGGAGAAGTCATGATGTTAGTAGTAAAGTTGTGTTGAAGTAATATCTAGCTGTTCGGTATTTAAGTTGTGGTGCTATTCTTCTAGGGGTGTCATGTGAACGTCGACTATATGACACTTCACCTTTATGGGCCTAGGAGGATGCATTGTGTATTTGGCTACTAATTGTGGGGTTGCCGGAGTGACAGAAACCTAAACCCCCGTTAGGAAACCAATGCATGAGGGAGTGGTGGGTCCCAAAGTTTTAAGGATGTGGTTAGATTTATCTTAATTACTTTCTTGTATTTGCGGATGCTTGCGAGGGGTATAATCACAAGTATGTATTAGTCCTAGTTGGGCGGCGCATTAGCATAGGGTCACCCACACAACACTTAACGAACCAATAAATATTAATCAACTATATGAAGCGAAAGCACTTGACGAAATTCCATGTGTCCTCGAGAACGTTTGGTAATTATAAGTAGAACAACAGGCTTGTCCTTTGCTCTCAAAAGGATTGGGACACTGATACGTCATAAACGTATCCTTAATTTCTGAAGTTCCATGTTGTTTTCTTATTGTTTCCCAC
Source organism: Alopecurus myosuroides (assembly GCA_028641055.1). Lineage (NCBI taxonomy): Eukaryota > Viridiplantae > Streptophyta > Magnoliopsida > Poales > Poaceae > Alopecurus > Alopecurus myosuroides. Next base: position 84,410,397 of record CM054060.1, read on the forward strand.
ATGTTTGATATACACTTTATGTCATTTTTATCGATTTTCTGGACTAACCTATTGACAAGATGCCACAGAGCCAGTTTCTTGTTTTCTGCTGTTTTTAGTTTCAGAAAAGTTGTTTTAGAAATATTCTCGAATTGGAAAATTCGAAACCCGAAAGTCTTAGAATTCCCGAAGGTTCTAACACGGTAGATATTACGTCAAGGTAAATAGACCGCCATACGACAACATCTATTACGAAAAGTCCACCTTGAGACAGAAATCCATCAAATCTCGCTGGTATTAAGTTGCAACAACAAAGAGATTGCTTGTGTACAATAGAAAATTGCATTAAGAACAATACATAATGTAAGCAAAAATTCCCATCCGTAGACAATAACACCTTTTCCCCCCTAGTGGCAATAACACATCATCCACCCTACACATTTCTATCACTCGAGCGCAGATGCAAAGGAGGCATGGCCCCACTATCTAGCATATAAAGCCTCTCTTGGAGGTGTATACAATAACTGGCCAAGGCAATCATACACTCCGGAGAGAATTGCAATACAAGATTAAAACTCTCTAAAGATATAATTGAAGCACTCAATAAGACATGAACAAAGTAATCATAATTTAACGGTTCATCGGATCCTAACAAACACAACATGTAGCAATTACATAAGATCTTGATCATGTAGAGCAGCTCACAAGATCTAAACACGACGACACAAGGAGGAGAGAACACCATCTAGCTACTGCTATGGACCCATAGTGCCAGGATGAACTACTCGCGCATCTGTGTGGAGGCGGTCATGGCGATGTAGAGGCCTCCGGTGATGACCCCCCATCCGACAGGGTGCCTGAGTAGGACTCCAGAAGTTCTAGATTGGAAATTCGAGGTGACGACGCTCTGTATCTTTTTCATGAAAAAAAAATTCATCCTTGGGTCAAAGGCAATTTATAGGCGAAGAGGCCTCGTGAGGTGGTGCCCATGCCATGGGGTGACCCCACAGCGCGGCCTAGGGAGGGGCCGCGCCTACTGGGTGCTGGAGGCCCTCTGACTCATCTCCATCTCTCATTTGGACTCCGTCTTTGTTTCGGGCAGAAAATATTCTCCGTAATTTTTCAGGACATTTAGCGAATATTTTATTTAGAGCTTTTCTAAAATACAAAACGGCAAAAAACAAAAGCTAGCTTTGGCATCTTATTAATAGGTTAGTCCATGAAATCATCCATAAAACAAAGTAAAACATGCAAGAACATAAAGAAAACAAGCATGGAGCATCAAACATTATAGATACGTTTGAGACGTATCAGCCTGAAGTTTTGACCTTCGACTCAGCTCACATAATCATTAGTGCTTTCTTATCATAGCTTCACTTGGTGGTTCATCACGGTTGTTTTTGGGTGGATTTGGCTATGATCCCAGTCGTGTTACTATCCCCTTGGTCTCCATTTATCGACTACGCATGTTTATCCTATTGTGCAAGACCTTGATCTAGCTTCGACCAACAGGATCCGGCTTAGAGCATCGGCGGTGCCCATCATCAATGGCAGCAGATGTTTCTGTATATTCATCGTTAGACAAACTGCTGGTTAGGCACGTGCACAATTGTAGAGCTATTTCAATTTTAACCATGATTTACATCATTCCTTAGACGCGATTAGGCACCTGCCCATCAACATGATTAAAATATATATATTCATGTCAAAAGATCATCTACGTGACACATGGTGTTGGTGATCAGCATTGTTTTACTTATCGATATTTTGGTCATGATCTCATTCTTAGTTAATTTTAGATGATAACTGACTAACTTAATAAATACTCGTTTTCAGAGCTACTCTAAACACTTTGTTTTTCTTAGTTTTCGAACGGCTCATCAAAATTCTATGATAATATGGTGGCCTTCACGTGTTAAATTCTTGAGCATGCCGAGGAGGATTTTCCTCACTCTTTGCATTATCTTATTTGTCATTTAATATTTTATTTACATTATGGAATCAATTACGAGACAAAAAAATGTTGTATTCTAAAACTCTTACCGATGTATATTTGAACACGGACAAGCTGACCACTTAGTTATTTGTAGGCAAGTTTTGATCTCTTTGATGCTCACACTCATCTGGTTTTCTTGCTTTGTTTTTATCCATGGTATTTATCTGAATTTTTGTTTTCCATTTTTTGTGTAGGTTGTACAACCAACGGCCTAAACCTAGAAGCCTTTTATTATGTTTTGCATATTTACAGAATGATGTTACCTTTTCCATGGAAAATATTCTACTATAAATGATGCATCAAGCAGTCTGTACTAGGAAAAAAGATCATGTGAGAAAATTGAGATCACAATCCAAAATCTTGTAAGCGACCCTAAAAATATAATAATTGATGTCCTAACACTATAAGTTTATAGTGATATATTAGATATTTTTGGTCCTTCATGTCAATATTAACTTGGAACTTATCACAATGTGGTCGTGTTAGAAGTAGCAGTTTTACTTACCAATTATAATTTCTATCTAGTATAATTTACTAGAACTGAACTAACTTTCACGCCAAATAATGTGTGATCTTTACATGTCTTAGGTAATTTTTACGTGTTGCTCAGTCATCCTCACGAATGTAATTCCGTACGCATTTTCATGGTTGTCTGAATATTTGCATGAGATGGCTTATTTACACAATTGTGTTTCCTTTCTGAATGAATGTACAAGTAAAGAAGGAGGAACATCTTGATTCTTATTTAAGGTATCACTTTGTTGTATAATATGGAACTTTTAAACACTACAGATAGGTCATAATCAATGGGGTGTTCTGGTTCGATAGCTTTGGATAACTACTGATGTTGATGAACTCTACCACTAAAGAACTTAGTGTCCTCCCTTTGCTTCTACTGTGCCAAGCTAGGCACCAAAAAATTCATGTCATGTCCCTGATAGCTTCTTCTGTGCAATTCCTCTGGAGCATTCACTTTTTGTATATGTACCTATCAGCAAAAAAAAATAGTACGACAAAGGCAAAGCAACTTCTTTGCTGAAGTGAGGATCCAGCTCCGAGGCACACTGGGATTTTTGGTGTAAAGCAGAACATGGATCGATGTGTGAAGTCAATATATGTATATAATTAGAACAACTTCTTAGAGAAGCATCCATGGTATGCTATTACACTTCTTGTAGAATACATGGTAGGCTTACGCTAGCAGTTGCATATTCTGTGGGAAGTACTTGCTCTTGTGCAATCTATGTAGATAATTTGAACAACTTCCTACACAAGGAGCCCTATATAAAGTATTTCCTTTGGTGAAATTGATCTATTATATGAAAATTGACTTTCTTATCTCTGGACACCTGAAATGGTACCACTACATGTATGTTGTGACAACGAATTAAATTGTTGTTTATGTACAACCAGTACAGTAAAACAGTAGGTGGCATCATAACATTGATATTGCGCGCAACTATACTGCGAGGAGGTGCCTCAAGGGGTGCCCCAGCCTCTAGTCATATAGGGGTTGTTTGGTAGCCTTCACCCGGCCGGGCCAGGCCCTAACACTTCGAGGTCGGCCATGTGTTTGGTTCCATGTGGACGAAGATGTGGCTCGCACGAATCTCAAAGCACCCTCGGGCTATACCCGGTAGGAACGGACGATTCGGACGTTTCAGTGGAGCCAGGCCGAATCGAGCATGTCGTGGCCGAAAACCTCTGGCCGCGTGCACGCGTGGAGAAGCGCAAGAGATACGAATAACTCTCCATGCTCTCTCTCTCTCTCCACAGTTTTCACCGCCCACTCCTCTCTCATGTCCCATTGACTCCTTCTCACTGCTCCCCGAGAGAAAACCCCGATGTCCGCCGCTGCTCCTCCTCCTCCACCACCACCACCAGACCACGACCCGTGGTTGAAGAATTACGACCACCGGGCCTTGGCAGCAATCAGGCACGTTGTCTCGGAGTACAAGACGATGCAGAATAACAGCACGGTGGCACATATCGACGTTGCTAAACTCCCCCATCACAATCGGCCAACGCCGATCTCTCATCGGCCTACCGCGGCCGTGATGGATGCATGGAGGAGGGAGGCGGAGGCGGAGGTGGAGCACCGTGATGTGTCTGCGCTCATGGCGACCAACCGTACATTTGTGGCACCATGCAACCCTAGCCCACCGCTGCTGCACCCGTCGGGCTTCGGAACCGTGTCGGCGCACCCTCCGCCGATGGATATGTATCCACTAGAGGGATATGCAACTGCCGACGCTAGATCTTCGTGGTCTCCCTCAAGCCACACCGGGGGATCTTCAACCACGCATCCGCGCGATGAAGCTGGACCCTCCAGGCCGCCTGCTCCTTCTCCTCCATCACGCATCAAACCCATGCTAAGATTACAATGAACTCCTCATGCCGCGATTAGGGTTTTCCAGTTACGTAGCACGTAGATCTAGCAATGCTCAATTTGGCATTGTTGTTTGGGCTTTGCTGAACTGGGCATTGACGAATTGGGAATACTCAATCTTCTTGGTTATCATAAGTTTCTTGATCTTGTGGGTTGTCATCGCTGTCAGGATCAATTGCTTGTCATCAGTGTAATGATATTGTTGGTTCACATCTGTTGCATGATCTGCTGCTTTAACTTGTTGCATGTCATCAATGTGCTTGATCTAGTTGCCTCTCATTAGTGTCATCATCTTGTTGCTTGTCATCACTGTAATGATCTTGTTGGTTCACATATGTTGCAAGATAAGGTGGTTAAACTTGTTGCATGCCATCACTGTGCTTCATCTAGTTGAATGTCATCACTGTCATCATCATGTTGCATGTCATCACTGTCATGAACTTGTTGCATGTCATCACTATCATGAACATGTTGCATGTCATCACTGCCATGATCTTGTTTCATGTCATTGATACGTCCATTTTGCATCACTATTTTATATCATAATTTTCTGCTATTCATCGATATATTCCATGTTATGATGCATCCCTTATGTTATTTTATCTTATTTTGCATGTTTCATAATTTTTGGAGAATAAACACCGGGACCAGAAATCTGATGGAAAAAGCACCATCGAGATACCATATTTCAGAAGATCAGAAGAAGAAGGGGGATACCGGGGGGTGTCTTAGAAGTTCAGAGGAGGAGTCCAGCCAGAGGGGGGCACCATGGGCCCACACCATGAGGTGGCGCGCCCCCTGGCCGCGCCACCAGGTGGTGTGGCCACCCTGGCCCACCTATGGTGGAGCTGTTTCGCGTACTTGACCCCCAGGGAACCCTAAGCCCCAGACCATCGTCGAAGAATTATTCCACCGCCGCCTCGGGGCGGAAAACACCCGAGAGAGAAAAGCTCTCTCGCAGGGAGAAATCTGCCGGGAAAATTCCTCTCCGGAGAGGGGAAATCACCACCATCGTCACCGTCATCACTTCGGGCATCATCAAGATAATCATCATCATCATCATCATCATCACCACCATCACCATCACCCTCACCATCCACCGTCATCCCGCTGTAAGAATTAGGGGCCTCTATCGTTGTTTTACATTAGATCTCTCTCCCGGTGTGGATTACTTGTTAGTAGTTGATGCTTGTGAGATTTATCGGTGTTTGAACTTTATAACCAGATTGTTATCATCCATTATATCACCTCTGATTATGATCCATATGATGTATTGTGAGTAGTTCGTGTTTTTCTTGAGGACATGGAAGAAGTCAAGTTGTTAGTAGTGAAGTAATGTTGAGTAATATTTGATGGTTTGATATTTAAGTTGTGGTGTTATTCTTCTAGTGGTGTCATGTGAACGTCGACTACATGATAATTCACCATTTATGGGCCTAGGGGAATGCATCGTGTATTTGGCTACTAATTGTGGGGTTGCCGGAGTGACAGAAACCTAAACCCCCATTAGGAAACCATTACACGAGGGAGCGTAGGATCCCGGAGTTTAAAGCTGTGGTTAGATTTATTTCTTAATTACTTTCTTGTAGTTGCGGATTCTTGCAAGGGGTATAATCACAAGTATGTATTAGTCTTGGATGGGACGGTACATTAGCATAGGTTCACCCACACAACACTTATCAAAACACTAAGATTATTCAGCTGCATGAAACAAGAGTACTTGACAGAAACCTCCCGTGTGTCCTCGAGAACGTTTGTTAATCATAAGTAAACCCACCGTCTTGTCCTTTGATGAAGAAAGGATTGGTCCACTTGCTGCAATTATTATTACTGCATTTTATTTACTCGCACTTTATTTATCTGCAATATCAAAAAACCCTACAAATTTATCTTTCAGTATTTACAATTATTCCTTCATCGAAACTGCTTGTCAACACATTCTGCTCCTCGTTGGTTTCGACACTCTTATTTATCAAAAGTACTATGATACACCCCCTATACTTGTGGGTCATCAGTCATCACTGTCATGATTTTGTTGCTTGTCATCACTGTGATCATCGATTGCTTGACATCAGTTGCATCTTGTTGGTTCACGTCTACTGGATCTTGTCCATTTGTCACATACCTAGGAGGAGCTATGCAATCTCCACGGGGAGGCGCCTAAGAATATGATGGATTGCCTCTTCCACAACAATGCCTAGGTGCGCGACAAGCCTCTTGTCCCTGCACTGGTCATGGCGATCAAGGACAAGGAGCTCAACCAGGTGAAGCCTCACATTGGGCGTAAACCTTGAGTGGGAAAGGAGGCAGTGGAGCCGGTACCCCGTTGCTTCAGTGTGGAGGTCACCTTCCTAGATCTGCAGGCCTTGATCATCCCCACGAAGATCGCCCCCTCCTCGTCAAGAAGCTAAAGCTGAAGAGATATAAGAACAACCGGAAAAAGATGTTGGTTTATCTTGTAGAATTTTTTTTTCCCTACATAGTCCGCCAATATCACTATGTAGATAACGAGGCATGCCCATACATGCGAGGATCAGGATAACGACTCACCGGGCAGCGGATTTGATGTAGTCGTCGGAGAGTTCTGAACAATCATAGATCCTGACAACTAGGCCTAGTTGCAAGGATGTTGCTAAGTCTTCACTCGTTAGGGATCACACGTGTACTTTCTCTTATGGTGTGCACATGTATGATCGTGTCAACTCGTCAGTGCTCCACCGTCTAGGACTCGGTACCGACAAAGAGAGTCAACCTTTCGGTGTTGCTAATTGGTAGCTCTAATAAACTGTGATTAGAGCTGTTATGAATCTGAAAGTTCTCAACACATGAGAGATAAAATTAATTAGAGCTAGGTCTAACCGAGAGAGCATAACTCAAAAACCCGATTAGAAGAGGCACTAATTCAATTAGAGATATAATTAGAGGCTCTAATTCAATTAGACAATCCCTAATTAGACCTCTAATTAAGGCTCTAATTCTAGAGGCCCTCTAATTAGATCTCTAATTCTATGAGAGAGAGAAGGCCAAAAGGCTCAATTGATGTGTTCTCCAAAGAGGATGGGTTGGGGATTATATATAGGGAGGAGGGAACCTTCCATGGGGGGAGGTCAGTTTCCCCCTCCCCTCCCTTGGCCGCACGACCCCTCCTAGGGGAACTCGTGGAGTCCAATCCCCCTCTCTTTGTTTTTATTTTTCCCACTCATTTATTTCTCAAATAAATTCAGGAAAAATCCTACGAAAAGCCCATGCACTTTGTGAAACCATGGGCCCCACCTAGCATTCCCTAAAATTAGATTTTTCCAATGGGAGGAAATCTGCCCCCCTCCGACACCACTTCCATATAAGGAAAGTCCTCCGGGACTCTTCGGAACCCCGTCACCCCTATAGATAAAATCATCGATACTATCAAACGATGTTATAAACACATTTCTAACACCCCGGGACATCTCATGTCCTCCGTAACCTGTCATGTAAATTATACCTAACACCGGCATAATTTCTCTCATATAGTAACTTTCCCGAAACCACTCCGATTGACACCGAACTTATTTATGTGATATCGTAACGACATCGAACATTCAATAAACCAATAAAAACATATTATTTCTCTCAATAAGAGTTTGGAATGGTTTAAGCGTGCGACCCGTAAAGGCTCGATAACACATAGACATGTTCGGACAGTTGCCGAACAATAACCAATAGCGGTACCGTGTATGTCTATGATAGCTCAGGTGTGTTCCCAAAGAACAAGGGAATCTTATAAGTTACTAATTTCACTTATTCCCTTAACTTAACGATACCAATGATACCCCAAGGTGATACTATGTGATCTAGTCTGATCAAACTCTTTGATCATACAACATATAACTCGTTTACCGTTATCGTTCTCTTTTTTTCATCCATATCCCCGATGACCCTGTGATAAAATCACACTGTGTCTAGCCAGACGATATGTCATCGGTGATACTGAGAGGGCCTAGAGAATGTATCTCTCTATCATCCAGAGGAGTTAAGTATTAGTCTTGAATGATCTCAGTTCCATTACACTTTCTAGGTCATACCCAGACATCACCGTTATAGTCCCACTTACGAAAAGACGGTTGATGATATCCAAAGTATAACTTTCAATCATGCGGTCACTAGATATTACCAGTATAAGAATTACAGTAGAAGTTAACTTCATATGCATTTGCTAAAATACATAATAATTGTCTAGTCTCTTTTAGCAACAACATACACTTATGTCGGTTTAGTAATATTGTTGCCATAACAATAAATTCTTATGTGTTTCTAGACTTTCTTCTAAGTTCGTGATCAGGAAAATATGATCATCTCACAAAACATAAGCCAATCTTAGATACAAGATTAGGAACTCATGTTTGTTTATGTCTTCACACCCGCACAAATATTTTACTTCGAAAACTCACTTTTCAAGTGCTATGGAGATTGTAGCATGATGACCTAAACTTAATTCTGAACTTGGAGATAGAATAATAACTGAATATTATTGTCTCTAGGGCATACCTCCAACCGTCTCCCACTTGCACTAAATTCAGTTAATACTCCAGTTAGTACGATGACATAACAGCTATGGAATTCCGGTGTTACTCACACTATGCATGTGGTAGCTTAGACTTTTGTCTTTCACCTTTTGATATAATCAACTCGTGATAAACTTGCATTTGGATTTATTAGGAATTGGATTTGTGTGAACCTGGTTCCATGACAATAATAATAATTCAAGCGTCTCCGAATAAATTATTATATCGTCGCTTGAAACCTCACTAAGTCGAATGACTTTTATCCAATAACTTGTAACCAACAATGTACAACATTGTGTTGCAACTATCCACAAAAATACTGTAAAGTCCACTGATAATACTCTAATGTTAATAATTATACAACATACAATATTATCAATTGAAGAATCATAATCTGGGTTAAAGTCAATGAATAGTTGATTTTGTAATTCCATTACAAATACATATGTGAATACTCACAATATTATTTGCAGCTATACAAAATTCTATCGATTTGTTTTTCACTTTGCAATATTACTGTTGAATATTTCTGTGAGAAACTTCTCACCATAATATTTCTTGATTTTATTACAAACAATTAACCGCATAAGAAAAAAATCTTTAAGTTTTTTTTCCTTTATACTAGATTGACTAAAACAATTTTAATCAACAGAAACCACCGACTCTTGTGTGCTTTCCTTCAATGACTATGGGATTGGTAAAATCACAAAATATTATAATTTGATCTCAACCCTTTATGTTTTGCTCACCAATGACTACGAAACTCATGTCTATTGCAAAATATCATGTCATTTTTCTTTTGAGACAAAATAACTTTATTTCTATGTAATTCAGAATTTATTTCAAAATTCCACTTAGCACACCCATCATATTCATGTTTATTAAATTCCTCAATTTAATAAGACACTTTCTGATATTTCATTTAAAACCCTTTTAAATCTTTTCTATGAGGTATATTTATTTTAATTGGTCCTAGCCAAATTAAAATATCATAATCAGATCCCGCTTACTTTTAAGTCTCTCTGCTTTATATAATAAAAAATAAATACCTTCTTGTTTCATTAACACGACTGGCTTAATACTCATACTTGTAGTATTTATGATTACTCCAGTAATCAAATTTAGTTACACTTAGCAAAATGATTTGCTAGTTGATCCAATAACAACACCAAGCAATTGATATGATAAGTTTTTTCAACTTCATCATTATCATTTATTCGTACTTGAGAAAATAATTTTACCAATACTAGCTTTATGAATATAAAATATTCATATATTTTTTTCCTGTAAAAACATTATTTTTTCTTGAGATTTATAAAATCACTCCAACTTACTCTCGAGATAAAATCTTGGAACCAAAACGAATATTTTCTGCTAACATGGATCTATATGATAATCCAATATCATATATTTATGAGTACTATTATCTTTGTTCCGTTTTACATATTATGGTCATTATCTTGGAATATTGATGAATATTTCACAAAGTGAATATTACATCAAATTCCTCATAAGACTGATACGTCTCATACAATCTATAATTGTTGATGCTCCATGCTTGTTTTCTACATGTTTTCCCTATGTTTTCCTATATTTTATATCATTTATTTGGCCTAACCTATTGATTGTTGTAAAGTGCACAAGTTCTTGTTTTATACCTTCATGTGTAGGAATTAATTGGATTTTGACAACAAAACACAAAAGGAGGCTTGTTGGAGAAGGACTCTACTTTTCTGAAATCTGCCCACCAACAGTTTTTAGAGATTATCAGTTTGACCCCAAAGATGACGTTTGATACGTCTCCAACGTATCTATAATTTCTGATGCTCCATGATAATATTATGCCAATTGCTACATGTTTTGTCCCTTCTTTATGTCATTTTTACACGTTTTCTGGGACTAACCTATTAACAAGATGCCAAGTGCCAGTTCCCTGTTTTCTGATGTTTTTGGTTTCAGAAAAGTTGTTCTCGAAATATTCTCGGAATTGAACCCCACAAAGCCCGAAGTGCCTATTTTCCCCGGAAGCATCCAGAAGACCGAAGAGGAGACGAAGATGGGCATTAGGGGGCCCACACCATGGGGTGGCGCCCCCCTTGGCCGCACCAGGGGGTGGTGTGGGGCCCGCAGGGCTCCACCGCCTCTGCCCTTTCGCTTATTTATTTCCCCCAGATGGAAAACCCTAGAGACCTGATCAAATATCCCCGAAAAGTTTTGCAGCCGCCGTCACCGTCAACCCTAGATCAGGGGGGTTCAAAAGCTGTCTCCGGCACCCTGCCGGAGAGGAGACCATCACCGGAGGCCTCTCCATCACCATGCCTGCCTCCGGAGTGATGCGTGAGTAGTTCATCATTGGACTACGGGTCCATAGCAGTAGCTAGATGGTTGTCTTCTCCTCATATGCCTCCATGTTTAGATCTCGTGAGCTGCCTAACATGATCTAGATTGATCTTATGTAATTCTCCGTGCTGTGTTTGCTGGGATCCGATGAATATTGAACTTATGCCAAGTTTATTATAGTATTTATTGCATATGCTATTTGTGATCTTGCATGCTTTCCGTTGCTAGTGGTTTCTCTGTCCAAGTAGTTGCTAGTGACTCCAAGAGGGAGTATTTATGCTCGATAGTGGGTTCATGCCTCCTTTTTGCCTTGCTCGACTGACAGAACCGTGAAGGGGGAGGATGTGTTGTTGCCACTAGGGAGAAAACAGTGGTGAGAGTACCCGCGTGTACAATCATTGCTTACATTACACACTTTGTTCAATGCAGTTATTTGTTTCTTGCAACTTAATACCTAAGGGGGTTCGGATGATAACCTGAGGGTGGATTATTAGTCATAGATGCAGTTGGATTACGGTCCATGTATATTGTTGTAATGCCTGCACTAAATATCATAGTAGTCATCATGTCATGAATGTGCACTATGGTGCAACCTCTATTTGTCAATTGCACAGCTGTAATTTGTTCACCCAGCATGCTATCTTTTATGGAGAGACACCACTAGTGAACCTATGAACCCCGGTCCATTTTCCTACACTGTTAAAACAAACCACAATTTCCTGCTTTCTTTACTTACTGCAAGCATACATTATTTTCCACACTATACGTCTAATCTTTGTTTTCATCAAGACCGGTGAGATATACAACCTCATTGTACCATTGGGACAAAGTATTTTGGTTGTGTTGTGTGCAGGTTCCACGTGGTTGCTGACACCGGTGAGCCATCACCACTGTCAGTGGCATCAACCTTCCGAAGTTCCTCTTTCTCCTACTGGATTGATAACCTTGGTTCTTAACTAAGGGGAAAACTCCTACCGCTGTGCTCATCACACCCTCCTCTTGGGGTATCCCAATGAGTGCAAGATCTGCACCATCACCCCGGTCCATTTTCTTACACTGTTAAACAAACCACTACAATTTCCTGCTTTCTTTACTTACTGCAAGCATTCATTATTTTCCACACTATACGTCTAATCTTTGTTTTCAGCAAGACCGGTGAGATTGACAACCTCACTGTACCGTTGGGACAAAGTATTTTGGTTGTGTTGTGTGCAGGAACCGCGTTGTTGCTGACACAGGTGAGGCGCCATCACCATCGTCAGTGGCAACAACCTTCCAAAGATCGTCTTCCTCCTACTGGATTGATAACCTTGGTTCTTAACTAAGGGAATCCTACCGCCACACTCATCACACCCTCCTCTTGGGGTTCCAAACACGTAGCATCAAGGAAATTTCTGGCGCCGTTGTCGGGGAGGAAGAAGTCTTCTGGCAAGGGGAGTCTCTCACTCTCAACCTCTTTATTTTGTTTATTGTCTTGTTTTTATTTTATTTTCCCTTTTTGCTTCTCTTTATCAAAAACAGGAAAAAAAATAGTTTAATTTATAGCTATTATTTATTTTCTTGTTTTTATTTCGCTAGAATGAGTATTCCTGAAGTCGAGGTTCGTTCTTTTAGGCAACAAGGGGAGAGAGTTTAAAAGATGCTTGGTATAGAATAAATGATGCTCATAATAGGTGCACAAAAAAATATTCTACCTTGATACTCCTGAGGAATTTTTATGTTGGTATTTCTGGCTGGTATAGGCATGTGTTAGATACTCTTATGGGTGGAAATTTTGTCACACCCCAGTTTTTGGATTCTTGTACTGTTGTTCAAGAAGACAAAAATTAGGGCCAACATTTTTTTTTCTAATAACATGTTTGTTTGAACTAACATGTGTTTGTGATCTTAATCATATATACATTACAAGTTTTGTTTCTTTATAAAACCAATATCAATTTTTCCTGAAAACAATTCTATTATTTTTCCTGATGTTTGCTCTGATGTTACTTGAGTGAATTTTATTCCAGGACTTGGATCAGCCTTGATTTCATCTTTAAATAAACTTTTAGCTTTGTTGGATCCAAGAAAACAAAATTTCAAAATGATTTATGGAAGTTTTCTTTTAAGTTTTCTATAGAAACTATTCCCTGAAAATATAGCCAAGTACGTGTTTTCCACCTTTGATTTCACTTGGCTATAAAATGCTATTTTATGTTTTCTTGACTTTTATTTGTTCCTTGATATATCGACTACAAATCCATAAGCTTGGTTTGATTTTTGGAACATTAAAAACAATCTTTTGCTTGTTGTTTTTGTGGAAGAAAAATAAGGCAGAAAAGGCATTTTTAGAAAAACACGGAAAAACAGAAAGTACACCTTTTGCCACTTTGTTTTCATGGCCTTAAACTATTTCAATTTTGTTTTCAAAAGATGTTTCTGAAAGTTTACAACATGTTTAACAAACTCCAACTTGGAAGACAAATTTTGGAATCCATTTGGTCTCTGAAAACAATCCAAACTTTGTGCTCATTTCACTGTTTTCCAACACTTAGAAAAACTCCTAAGTGTTAACTGAATTTTTTGAATTTTTGAACAGTGGCAGATACACTTTTGGAAATATGTTTCCTTTGTATTTTCTTGCAAGATTTGAAGTGTGACTTTGTCTAGTGTGTTGACTAGGATGTGTACTCGACCTAGGATGTTTTTGTTTTCTTCTAGAAGCCTTGTGGGGGAAGATATCAAGTGAGAGAAGAGAGGGGACACTGGTGAGGTGGCTAGGTATGGGACTCCATACCTTGCCCTTTTGTTTCTTGGCCTTGACTCCCTTAGCTCCCAAAGGTCACTTTTGACTTGCCCCCTTATTGGTCTTGCCCCTTGGCACAATGACCATCTTGGACATGCCCTAAGAGCACCCCATGTCAACTCTTGGCACTAACCCGAGGCCACCCTTGCCCTTTTGTTCTTGCCCGAGGCTATAAGCCATCTCTTGCGAATCCCTTGCGCCACCACCCTCCCCCACAACCTCCCACAACCTCCCCTGGCAAAGGCAAGCCAAGCCTTGGCCCCTGTGAGCGAGAACAAGCCCTAGACCCCGACGGTCACCGCCAGCAGCCCGAGGTGGTGCCCCTCTTCCCGAGCCCTCCCATCCCTCCTCACCGCCATGGTTGAAGTCCCCGTGATCCCCTGACCCTCCCTGACACGCTCCATTGCCCTCTGCTTCGCAGGAACACCGCCACCGTCCATGGTCGCCGCCACGGGTGCCCACCGTGCACCGTCGACTGGCGCCACGCCCGCGCCCGAAACATGCGCCCCTCGACTCCCCCTGGTGCCTGCACACCTCCTGACCCCGCGCCGTCCTCGCCGAGCTCCCACGGTGAGGCCCGGCCACCTCGTCGTTCCCGTCGCTCGGAAAAGAGAGAGAGAGGGAGAGAGGAAGAAGAGAGGACGTGGGGTGTCGATCCGAGGATCAACGGCCCCCGTCAAACGTGTTTTTCCCTCGCACTGTCCGCGCGCGCCCGCCCGCGCTGGTCCGCGTCCGCTGCTTACTTGGGCCGCCCCGTAGTGAAGCCAGCCCGCCTGTGCTTTTTATTTTTCTTTTTCTTTTTAATTTTTGCAGAGATTAGTAGATTGCTTTTGCCTTGTTAAAAATAGTTTTCATGAAAAATTAAATCAGCCAAATTTCTTGGCACTAGTTGTATGTTTTCTTAACCATATAAACTTGGTAGATCTAAGTTTTGACTTTTATTGTTGTCACAATACCTGTTTTGCTACAGAGTGTCTGTAAAAATGTTTTTGGCATAACTTTTTGGATCTGTATCCATTTTGGTCAAATATTTTTTTTTGGATATCTAGTGAGTATATCTATCCATAGGACTTGGCCTCACATCAAGCCGAGTTACCAAATGGAAATGCCATCCATTTAGGTGACTGACCAGTAGGCATTTCTAGGATTTTTAGAAGGATTCTAAAAATGTTTTTTGAGGTAAATCAATTTTATGAGTTTGTGTTTGTTTATATCTATCATATCCTAGCTTGGCTTAATTTTTGGAGCCCTATATTATTTTTGGTGAGCAAAACTAGGAACAACACCTTTTCTGTTTTCCTGTTTAGGTGTGTATTTGTTTGTTAAAGTAATGTGTGGATGTTTGAATCTTTGTTCCTAGCATGTATAGGTGTGTTGGCACTTGTTATTAGGTTGTTTTATTGAAATGTATCTACCTTAGAAAGTGTGTGTCTGTTTGCAAAATCAAATGGAAATAGAAATAGCATTTGTTATTTTCCTAGTTTAGTATTTGATGTGTTGTGTGAACCAATCTTTGTAGGATTTATTTACCTAAGTTGTGATGTGGTTGTGATGAGTCCAGTACCATTTTTGTACTGTTATTTTGAGGTTATTATCTCTGTTAGCTTGCACTTTATTTTATAGCAAAACATGAGTAGCTTTTGTTGTTTGTTTTCACTAGTATAATAGTTGTGTGATGATTGCTTTGTTAGATTAATTTTGTCATGTGTTACCAGAGTCTTTGTTACCTCTTATGCCTTGGTATTAGTGGGCCCATAATCCACTGGTCCCATTGCATCTTGGTTAGGGGTGCAAATCCCCTACCATACACTTGTGTGAAAATAACATGCATTACTATATGTTTGATTATTATTTTCCACCAAGGAAAATGGTTGTTTGTTTCACTTATGTGAGTGAAGAGTTTGGTATTTCTTTGTAAATCCTAGTATTCTTAGGCGTGTTTCATTTTTTAACATAATATTCCATGAGGAGTATCATGTTAAGGAGTGTTTCACTACTGTTTGATAAATTGAATATTGTTTGCTAATAGAATGTTTTCCCGGTGATTGATAAATTATTTGTGAATTATTTTCATTGGTGTTTGGATTTTTGAAAGCGTTTAGTTGATCTTGTAATGAGTACATAGCTACTGGTTGTATAGCTTGTACTTTGATTGCTTGCTATTTAATTGATTAGAAAAGCCTGTATTACTAGAATGGATCGATCCTTTCTAAGTGGATGTTTTCATAGAATTATTTTAGTGCTTTTGCTTACTAGCATGTGTAAGGTGTTGTGTGTTGTTAGTAGGTTTTTACCATCATACCTTGCTTGTTTAGGATCATGCATCCTTGTAGCATTGTTTGCTTCTCTAGTGATGAACTAGTGTCACCACTAGATTGTTTGAGTTGCTCTAGTATTGTTGTCTTTTTATTTTATGAGTGTATGATTATCCTAGCATGTTTAGTATGTTATTACTTATGTTATTATGACATGACTTGTGGGGTTGCTTGTTGCTATTAGTTGTAGAGTACAATTATTTCTTATAGCGTGCTTGTGTAAAATTCTCATACTAGTATGCTTTTAGTGCACTCCTGTTGTTATGTATGTTCTAGCTTTATTATCCCTTGTATTGATTGTGTGTTAGGTTGTGTACTATGACTTGTTACCATTGGTCGAGCTACTGGTTTGTTGGTTATTTTCATGATTGATGGATTCCTTAACTTTGAGTAGACATAAGCATAGTCTATAACTAGCCTATTCATCTGTGGTGTGTTTGCTTGCTGTTTGGAAATTGTCTGAGATATTACGTTAGCATGAGTATGGTACTTATGACATTGTTGTGCTAGTATTGTTGTTGTGATTGGTAGTATCTTGTTACCTATGCATTAGTTTAGTAGTGCACTTGTTTGTGATGATTGCATGTGTGTTGTTAATACCCACTGCCATGGGTATTGCTTTGATTGATTGTTATTATTTTTAGTAGCCTCGCCTTTTGTGCACACAAGCTATATTTTTAGCTTCTTGAATATCTTATTATGAGAGTGGTACACCCACTCCATATATGGTATGTAAGATGTGGGATATGGTTTCTCAATCGTATGTTTGTTTGACGATAGTTTTGTACCATGAGAGTTTATGAGAAAGAAACTTTTTGAGTGATTGCGCTAGTATAAGTTTGCTTGCTGCATGGGTTGTTTTGTTTAGTTGTTTGGCCATTAGTTCTGAGTTTGTGTCTTTTATTCTTTTACGACGCTAGAAAACGAAGGAGAATAAGAAGCAGTTGTGGAGATGTGCGTCAAGTTCAAACTACTTCAAGGCCAGGGACACTAAGAGATTGAGGCAAGCCATCCTGATGCTTGATGTTATACTACACGTATCATTATCTATCATGCATGTTTTACCTCTGAAAGTTTTACAAAAACTTTGATTACCAAAAAATATTTTTGAGTGACTACTACTACTATTAATATATACTATTATTATGCCAGTAGTTGTTACTTGGTGTTACCAAGCCCATAGCCACCATATGGTATTTATTACCATCACAAGTACTAGTCCTAAGTGGACACCTTAATTTTTTTTTTTTGCAAAACAAAGGCTTTACGGAAAACCCGGTGGAAAGGTGAAGCCTTATCCACCGGAGGAATGTTGAAGTGGTCATTTTTGAGAAAAAGGTGTTTTTACAAAAATGACACATAACCTAGTCTTTGTCGGACAACCTTTACCGTACTGCCACCCTACCCCAACATGGGCATGGGTCTTAACTTGAAGTTTGTTCTTGTTAGTGTGTGTTCTATATCAATTTGCTATAAGGGTCGTCGTGCCTCGAACCGATTGTCGTTAGGTGGTATATACAGGACATACACAGTGAGGGATTAAGTTCTCCTCAGGGTGTGACAGTTGAGTCTCCTGTCTTGGCGAGGTAGGACCTGTTGCCGGGGATATTACACTCAACTGGAGAGATAGACATATTCTAGCTTGATCATAGTGGATGGTTAGGATCATTATCTGATATTCACATACTATTGTCACAGTCCGTGGTTGTTCACGGCGGATGTACTGGGTCTGGTGGATTGTGTACACCTCTGCATAGTAAAACTATTCGGAATAGCCGCATCCTCGGACATGGACAGTTGAATGGCCATGTAGCTAGCATTGTGTCAATGTTTTCAAAAAGGAGTTTTCAAAAAGGTGTTGGACTTATGAAGTACTGAAAGGAGGAATTCTTGTACCGTGGAGGTACCGTTGATGAAAAGCCAGAAGTTGTTTTACAAGAAGTTTTGCAAAGAGAAAACTTTCTTTTAACAAAAGTTTTACAAAACCTCTTGTACATGCAATATCTACAAGAGAAAGAAAACTATATTATTTTCTTTTGAAGTATCTTATTCAACAAAGATACAAAGATTTTCAAAATCAACTATGATATATCTTTCATATATAGTGAACCCTATGTATAGCCTACCTATTACACCATATAAGCAGACTTGCATTTGGTAAGCTAAATTATGGGTGTCTTGCTGAGTACATTCAAATGTACTCATATTGGTTTCGTCCCTAGTATTTACTTGCCAGACATCGAGGAGGAGTCTCAGGAGGATATCTATGAGGAGGAGTACTACGATGATGCCTTTGCGAACTAGGATCGTCTCCCGGTCAGCATCATGTAGGTTTAAGGCGTGACTTGGGATCTATTACGTGTGTGTGTTTAGTCTTCCGCTGTGTGTGTTGAGTGTTTGCCCTGCGTGGCAGTTGTGTTAGACTTGGTCATGCGACCATGTCTCTTTTGTAAGTGTTTTATGCAATCGTGTAATGGATATTGTATATGTGTACCAACTTGATATGTTGTTCACGACTGGTGTGATCTGGGATCGTGAATGTATGCATACCGGAGGTGTCCTTGAACAGTGGTTCTGGGGGACCTTACAAATTTTCTAGGAACTCCTGCCTTGGAAGCCTGCAATTTGATTGAAAGTTTAGTAGGAGCACACCCCACTACAATTGTTAAAACTGAGACCACTTTGGAGGATGTTATTAATAAATTAAACTCTTTGGAAATGAACTTACCAATTTTCCTTGATAATTCTAGCAAAGTTAATGAATCAATAATTACTATTGATAAAAGAATCACTGCTCTAGAAGCTAGCAACACTCATGATGATCAAAATTTTAGGATTGGTAAACTAGAGGAGGCTATGGGAACTTTAAGCTCAACTTTTTCATCTGTTAAATTAAAAAAGGAGAAAGCCTTTGTGGGAAAGGATCAAAGATTCATGTATGTTCCCAACATAACTAAACCTAAATCTCAATATGTGCTGAAAATTGCTAAAACAATTAATGAAACTAAGAGTGACCTTCATGTTGAATCTTCAGAAACACCTAGAGTGCCTACTGCTGAAAATAATGATTTAGAGGAAGTTATAGATGTTGATTCTTCGCTTGAAAATACTTGAGTTGCTTTCTATGCCTAGCCGAAAGGCATTAAAGAAAAGCGCTACCGGGAGACAACCCGTTTTATTTCTCTGTTTTCAACCTGTTTTCCTTCATTTTCTTTTGTTTTCTTTTCACCTGGGTGTTGTCTATTTCCTTAGCAACCCTTATGTATCTTTTCTTTTGTGTTTTTTTTTGAGCCAAGTAAAGCCTCTAGTGGAAAGTTGAGGCTATATTTCGGATTTCTGCGCAGGAAACAGATTTCTGCTATCCACTGTTTATTCCGTATAAAATCATAGAAAATTCAAAATCACCTGAGTTTATTTGTGCGTAATCCTGGGGCGTATACGCAAATTTTCTTAGTTGACCACTTTTTGATTTGATCAACATAAGATTTTCGAAAAAAATCATCGTTACCTGTTGTCCTGTTTTGACAGATTTGTGCCAATAATTGCATTTGCATCTTAATCTCTTTCTTTTGGTGTTCTTTTGAGAAAAGGAGTTTAAAAAAAGTTTTGATAGTAGCTAATGTGTTTTTGAGTGTTAGGCATGTGTTGAAACTGAACCATGTGAATTTATTATTTCGATTGCACTAACGTTGCTAATGAAGATTGTGAGAAGTTTGGTGTGAAGGAAGTTTTCAAGGGTCAAGAGAAGAGGATGATATGACGTGATCAACAAGAGTGAAGAGCCTAAGCTTGGGGATGCCCCGGTGGTACATCCCATAAAATTCCAAGAAGACTCAAGCGTCTAAGCTTGGGGATGTCCAAGGCATCCCCTTCTTCACCGACAAATTATCATGTCACTTCTAGTGAAACTATATTTTTATTCAGTCACATCTTATGTGATTTACTTGGACCGTATTTTATTCTGCTTTAAGTTTATTTTTATTTTTGCAATAAGCTTGGTTGGACCCCAACATTCTTTTATTGTAGAGTGACACGCTCCGCTTTTCATGGGAATACTTTGTATTCTTAATCTGTGTCTGACTGCTGCATTTATTTAGCTCCTGTTTTGCATGCATCTCTTATCAGAGCTGATAGTTTTAGTAGTGTTATGTGATTACTATTATTTTTGCTTGTTGTATCATAAAGATTATTTTTGTTAAGACATATCTTGTATGGTGCTTGTTGGGAAAAGAAATTGTTGCTTGAAGTAGAATTTATAACAATGCAATTAGAAGCTTGTATAGACTGTGGCTAGAACTTTTTCATGCCATGCTAAATGTTATTTAAGTTTTAAAGCCCTGTGGATATTGAGTAGCATGAATAGCCTCAAATAGCTAAGAGTGTTTAATATGCCATTGAAAGATTCATCAGTTGTTCTTGTCATAGTAAAGCATAAATTTATGGTACTCTCTTTTGAATGTTTTATTTGGTTGACTTGGCGCATGTTCACGCCATGTTTATGACTATGAACCAGTCACGAATAGCCTTCATGAACACTTAGTTTTTGAACTTGTGATACCGCTTATGCTTTAATTAATGATGTTTATGTCTCTATGCATGATTATGGCTCTTATGCTCTCTTGATTTGTCGCTCCCAGTCTTTTGCTAGCGTCCACCTGTATTGAGTATGAGCTCTACTCGTGCATCTAACTCCCTTAAACCAAAGTTTTTCCCATTGTGTCCACCATACCTACCTACATGTGGTATTTAACTGCCACTCCAAAGCAAATTTCTCATGTGTTACCTTTAAAACTTTCAAAACTACTCCTGCTTTATGTTCCCGTTTTTGCTCATGAGGACGTCAATGGAGAATCTTTATCTCACTTGTTGATTGGATTTCACACCCTAGACTAGTGGCTTCATCCTCTTATCCAAATGATAGAAGAGCTGGAAGCGGGGTGCCCAGTCCCAAATTAATGCAAACAAATTCTCTTCACTATTTTTGCCCCTGATTTATCAGTCAAAGCATAATTGTGTAAACAAAAGAGAAAGAGGGTTGACCTTCTACCCAGATGCGTCCTTCACATGGGAGCCTCTCTTGTGAGTCCAGTTGGCTTGTGACATACTGTATTTTCTGTTTACCATTCGTTGACATTAGCATACATCTCCCAAAATATAGACACTCCTCCACGGTATGTGATTGTTGGCAGGCACCCGAGGATTTGATTAGCCATGGTTTGTGCAAGATGGATGGGAGGAGTGTCAAACTTTTAATACCTCTGTTTAATAAATAAAAATCTCTAGCACATGAGTGATCCCTTCTTCCCTCCGCGAAGGTCCTTTCTTTTAGTTTTATGTTGAATCTCCATCTTCTAACTTTATGCACAGTTGAGAGCGCATTTCTGCCATTCTGAGTTCTATGTGCATTTGTCCCATAAACATCAATAATTGATTCATGATGTGATATTGTCTGTTCTTAAATTATTTTCTCTAGTCTTCCTCATGAACTTTGAAGGTGTCCTGGCATTTATGTTTTGCCCCACTCTTAAGGACTAGCGAAATATCACTTTGCCATGCTTTCTCTATACCTGAAACAAATGTTTATCTTTCTTTGCATTATTGTTTATGATCCTTTATTTGAGATACTCTTCATGATGAAAAGTGATTGCTATGCTTCATTACTAAAGTTCTATTACCATGTTTGTGTTTGAAGT
The DNA here is from genome assembly GCA_028641055.1 of Alopecurus myosuroides. Classification (NCBI taxonomy): domain Eukaryota; kingdom Viridiplantae; phylum Streptophyta; class Magnoliopsida; order Poales; family Poaceae; genus Alopecurus; species Alopecurus myosuroides. The sequence continues at coordinate 84,432,435 of CM054060.1, forward strand.
TCTATGATCTCAGCTTACATATGCTTTTAGATTTTTATGATCAAGATTATGTTAGTAGCATGTCACCTCAGAAATTATTGTGTTTTATCGTTTAACTACTCGAGAACGAGTAGGAACTAAGCTTGGAGATGCTTGATACGTCTCCAGCGTATCTATAATTTCTAATGCTCCATGATAATATTGTGCTAGTTGCTACATGTTTTCTCCTTCTTTATAGCATTTTTACACGTTTTTCCGGACTAACCTATTAACAAGATGCCAAGTGCTAGTTCCCTGTTTCTGCTGTTTTTTATTTCAGAAAAGTTGTTCTGGCAATATTCTCGGAATTGGACCCCACAAAGACCGAAGTGCCTATTTTTCCCCGGAAGCATCCGGAAGACTGAAGAGGGGCACTAGGGGCCCACACCATGGGGTGGCACCCCCTTGGCCGCGCCAGGGGGTGGTGTGGGCCCCCAGGGCTCCACCGCCTCTGCCCTTTCTCCTATTTATTCCCCGGGATGGAAAACACTAGATACCTGATAAAAAATCCCCGAAAAGTTCCTGCAGCCGCCGTCGTCGTCAACCCTAGATCAGGGGGTTCTGAAGCTGTCTCCTGGCACCCTGCTGGAGAGGAAATCATCACCGGAGGCCTCTTCATCACCATGCTTGCCTCCGGAGTGATGCTTGAGTAGTTCATCCTTGGACTACGGTTCCATAACAGTAGCTAGATGGTTGTATCCTCCTCATATGCCTCCATGTTTAGATCTCGTGAGCTGCCTAACATGATCGAGATTGTTCTTATGTAATTCTATGTGCTGTGTTTGCTGGGATCCGATGAATATTGAACTTATGCCAAGTTGGTTATAGTCTTTATTGCATATGTTATTTGTGATCTTGCATGCTTTCCGTTGCTAGTGGTTGCTCTGGCCAAGTAGTTGCTAGTGACTCCAAGAGGGAGTATTTATGCTCGATAGTGAGTTCATGCCTCCTTTTCGCCTGTGCTCGAGTGACAGAAATGTGACGGGGGAGGATGTGCTGTTGCCACTAGGGAGAAAACAGCGGTGTGAGTGCCCGCGTGTACAATCATTGCTTACTTTACACACTTTGTTTAATGCAATTATCTGTTGCTTGCAACTTAATACCTAAGGGGGGTCGGATGATAACCTGATTATGGATTATTAGTCATAGATGTAGTTGGATTACAGTCTATGTATATTGTTGTAATGCCTGCACTAAATATCATAGTAGTCATCATGTCATGAATGTGCACTACGGTGCAACCTTTATTTGTCAATTGCCCAGCTATAATTTGTTCACCCAGCATGCTATCTTTTATGGAGAGACACCACTAGTGAACCTATGAACCCCGGTCCATTTTCTTACACCGTTAAACAAACCACTAGAATTTTCTGCTTTCTTTACTTACTGCAAGCATTCATTATTTTCCACACTATACGTCTAATCTTTGTTTTCAGCAAGACCGGTGAGATTGACAACCTCACTGTACCGTTGGGACAAAGTATTTTGGTTGTGTTGTGTGCAGGTCCCGCGTTGTTGCTGACACTGGTGAGGCGCCATCACCACCGTCAGTGGCATCAACCTTCCAAAGATCCTCTTCCTCCTACTGGATTGATGACCTTGGTTCTTAACTGAGGGAAATTACTACCGCTACACTCATCACACCCTCCTCTTGGGGTTCCCAACACGTAGCATCAACGTCCAATGGGAAAAAGCTAACACGTAAAAAGCGTGGGGTATTTTCTTGTGATAATTCTAGACTAAAAATTCGTCCAAAATGGAGTTCGAATGCGATCTGTAGACCTATTTTACTGGAGGCCAAATATCTTATTACGAGATTACAATAATTAGTGACGTGATTGAGTCCAACTCTTACCATATTTGATGGATTCGGCCAAGACACGACTTTGGAGCCTCATGGGGGCTATGAGGAGTTCATATGAAGGTTCTAGAGGTGCCCAAAGCCATTGGATCACGGGTCCATCAATCGGAGGGTCGAAGAGCATTGTGTCATCACGTATAAGGAGAGGAAAACCCTAATTTTGGGGCAGCCACCCATTATCACGAATTTTGCCTCTCCCTTGGAAGCCACAAAGAGGGGATAGGCCCCTCCATTGCAGCACCAAGACCAAGGAAGAAGGGGCCAAGGGGCCGCTGCCGCCTCCATCTCATCGGGGCTGCACCTCTCCATCAACAACTCTCTCTTTCTCACCATGACAATGTGTGAGTAGTCCTCCTCGGTGATGAGGGATCGTGCTACTATCTATGTGATTATCTCTCTCTCCCATAATGTGATATTTATTGTGATCGTGTGCTATGTTATGATTGTTGAATCTATGATGTTTTCCCTTCATTATGGAATGAATACGATGTGCCCAATTGGTTTTATCTAGTATAATTCTCTGGACTCACCTTTGTTCCACGGTGACAGTGTAGGTGCCGTGTGTGACTCTATGGACTATGGATTAGAGGGATACTTATCATGAAGTTGTTCTTACTATGTTGGATTGAATTGTAGTCATGAGGTTTCTTGATGCTTGTGTTTACTATAATCTCTATAGTGCCAAGGTGACAGTGTGGGTGTTGTGGATTGATTAGAAAGATACTATTCAAGAGATAGGTTGTGATGTTTATTAATACTATCTTTGGATGCTCAAAGTGGCAGGGTTGGTGTGTTCATTGACGAGAACGTGAACTTTAAGGTGTTGTGTAGCCCTACGCGATTCTCATCCTACTTGATTCACGAGGAACGATTTCTAAGCTATGTCTTTGATGCATGTTGTTAGAGGAAATATCATGTGTTCAATTATGTTAATGTCGTTGAGAGTTGCCAGTAGTGAAAGTATGATCCCTAGGCCTTGTTTTCCACCATTGCTATATTGTTTTCTTCAGTTTTACTACTTTTTTTGCTTGCTGCCATTTTTATTTTACAGATATAACACACCTTGTTTTCCCATCCACATTACCCATATTTTATCATCTCTTCGCCGAACTAGTGCACCTATACAACTGACAATTGTATTAGGTGTGTTGGGGACACAAGAGACTTCTTGTATCTTAATTGTAGGGTTGCTTGAGAGGCATAAATTCAACCTATACCTCCCCGAGTTCCATAAACCTTGGATTGCTCACTTGAGGGAAACTTGTTGTTGTCCTACAAACCTCTGCGCTTGGAGGCTCAACATAGTCTACAAGAGTAGTAACGTGTAGTAGACATCAAGCTCTTTTCTGGCGTCGTTGCGGATGTTAGCGCTTGAAGGTATCTCTTTAGATCTTGCAATTTCATATTTTTGTTTCTTGTTTTATTTTTACTAGTTAGGCTTAATGGGAAACAACAAAAATATGAGAGATCTTTATCATATTTATCTTGAGTTAGGACATGAAGTGTTTGAAGAGAAATTTAAAAAACCAATGGAACTTTATTTGCATGCTAGTAGCAATGTTATTAGTATGAATTCTTTGAACACCATTATTGCTAATGTTGTGGAAAAATTCAAGCTTGGGGAAGTTGGATTTGATGAGCATGATAAATTTAGTCCCCCAAGCATGGAGGATAAAATTTACTTTGATGATACTATGCATCCAATATATGATAATTACAACAATGAATATGATATTTTCAGTCCACCTACTACTGAGGAGAAAATTTATTGTGATTATAATATTCCTCCTATTTATGATAACTATAATGATAGCTACTTTGTTGAATTTTCTCCCACTACTATTAATGAGAATGACCATGCTTATGCGGGGAGTAATAATTCTTTTATGCATGTGGATCAGATAATAAGGCTTTATGTGATAGTTATATTGTTGATTTTACTCATTATGCTACTGAAATTTATTGTGAGAGAGGAAAATATGGTTGTAAGAATTTTCATGTTACTAAAACACTTCTATTTATGTTGAAAATTTTTAAGTTGCACTTGTTTTGCTTTCCTATGCTAGTTTATTTGTGCTCTCATGATTATTTCTTCACAAGATTCATATGCATAGGAAGTGGGTTAGACTTAAATGTGCTATATATTTTCTTTTTGATGCTCTCTTATTGTTCTTTAATTATTATTCTTAGGTGAGCATCTTTTAAAATCACTATACTTAGCAAAAAGGCGTGAAAGAAAAGCGCTTGTGGGAGGCAACCCACTTTGTTTCCTTTGTTCTTTTTGTTTTCTTCTGCCTTATTTTGTTTTATTTTAGTCTTGGAAGTTGTTACATCTTTAGCAACCTCTCCTTATCCTTTTTTATTTTGTTTTTGTGCCAAGAATAACCTCTATTTGAAAGAAAGTGCAACTTGTTGTTTCTGTCCAGATTTTTGCGCTTCACCAAAAACCTCGGTTCTCACAGATAGAAGGAGGGGAATCTTTGATATTTTCTGGGCACCTGACCTAGGTTGTTATCTAACTTTCATTAGTTTTATACTTTTTTATTTGAGCTACATAAGTACCTCGAAAAAAATCATTTTTTACCAGCAGTTCTGTTTTGACAGATTTTGGCCAATATTTGCATTTGCCTTTTAATATTTTTATTTTGTATTCTTTTGAGAGAACGAGCTTTAAAAGAAGTTGTGAAAGTAGCTAATGTTTCAATTGAGTGCTTGACATGTGTTGAAACTGAACCAAGTGGATTTATTATCTTTGATGCACTAGCGTTGCTAATGAAGATTGTGAGAAGTTTTAGGTGGGAGAAGTTTTCAAGTGTAGAGAGAGAAGGATGATATGAGAAGATGAAGGATGGAAAAAATCTCAAGTCTTGGGGATGCCCATGTTACCCTACGACATATCCAAGAAGTACAAGCATCAAAGCTTGGGGATGCCCATGCCATCAACAAAAATATCAGGTTTCTTTAAAACACTATATTTTTTATTCCTTCACATGATCTGTGTTATTATTGGAGCTTCATTTTATGTTGCTTTCAGTTTTATTTTGTTTTCTTTTCTTGCTTTAATAAATGATTGGATACTAGCATTTTAGTTTGGTCAGAGACACGCTCTGTTTTCATTGTCTAGAACACTCTGGTTTTCACTCTTATTGTTTTGTGATTGTCCAGTTTTTTGCTAGTACCTGCGTTTAGCTCTTGTTTTTCACTCAAAAATTATTCATAGCTTGTTGGTTAGATTCAGTTATATATGATTAGCTTTGTGTTCTTTAATGATTATTTTCTTTGAGAGTTGTTTCAAAAAAGTTGATTGGTGTTGGAGAATTCAAATATTTCATGCTTATAGTGGTGCAATAGGAAGCTTGTTTTGACTGTAGCTTAGACTTTGGCATGTCATGTTAGATGTTATTTTAATTGTGTGCTTAGTAGTATATCATGTATTATGACTAGTCTCAAATAACTGAGAGTGCTTAATGTGCCGTTGAAATTAAATTATGTGTTGTTTCCTCATATTGAAGCATGGTATTGTGGTATTCTCCTTTGAATGATTTATTTGGATTGACTTGGCACATGTTCACACGACCACACCATTTTATGACTACAAACCAGTCACCTTTAGCCTTGATGACCATTTAGTTTTTTACTTGTAATATCACTTCATGTTTTGATTAATAATGTTTTGTCGCTATGCATGACTATGACCGTTATTGCTCTTTTAGTTGGTCGCTCCCAGTATCTTTCTAGGCTTCACCCTGAGTATCAGCTCTACTCTTGCATCCAACTCCCCAAAACCAAAATTTTCCCATGTGTCCACCATACCTACCTATATGTGGTATTTCACCGCCAAAAGTAAATTTCTTGTGTGCTACCTTTAAACCTTCAAAATTATTAAACTTGTTTTGTGTTCTTGTTTAAACCTTCAAAATTATTAAACTTATTGGTTTTACGCAAAACCTTTTAATCATTTGTGCTTCATTCTTGAGCAATATTAATTACTCTAAGTTAATTACTGACATAGTCCAAACTTAAACAAACAAATAAAATAATTTTCTTTAGCGGGCCTGAGAATTATTTTCGTTTCATGCTACGACTTTAGCACACAAAGACATTTGAAAATTATAACATTTCTTAAATCCCTTGTCTCAAGAAGATTTTATTGTCACAACAATTTGAATCTCTCAAAATTCACCATGAGTAATTATTTACTAAAAGTCATTTTCTACTTCAATCAAATTTCTCTGATCTCGGGGTTTTATTCAAAATTCCACCCACTGACTTTTATAAAATATTGAAATGTCAATTATTTCACATATTCCACTTGAAAAATCAACATGATTAACTTATCATACTAAATCTTTAATGGAATTGAGTCAACTGAGAAAACATCCAAAACTTAAGTGAATTTCGAAATTCACAAGTGCCTATAATTTAATGGATTTTGGCCATATTAAATATTTTGGAGGCAGCCTTTCAACCTTGATAAATTAAATAAAAGACTTGTCTCTAATTCATTTAACAAGCCATAAAACTATTATTAAAACTTGAGCAATAATTTGAATCAAAATATTCAATACTTAATAATAAAACTTATTAACATAACACAATAAAGAAGATCATAAACTTTGAATTCCCAAGGTTGGAATTCCCACATAAATTTATAACTCGAACTCAGCAGGGTCCACAAACATAAAATATTCATTACATAATGATCAAACTCAAAATAACTTTTATTTCGAAGTCTTAGTGTTGGTCTTCTCTATTGGCTTGGACTTCATGAGATGACCAGCTACACTCCAAGTGCATTTGCTACGTCATTCCAGAACCTCCTATTCTTGTCAGCATTTGCTCCTTCCAAAGTACCTGCCACTGGTGCAAGTAATAGAATCAATTAGTATATCATACTAACCGACTTTTGCTGGAACTATGTCATAGTTGACGATATAACTTTTATACGTGTATTAGTTCATGTAGGATCTTCGACTTCAATATCAGCTTCTGCTTCCTTGAGTAAGGCAAACATCATATGAACTGGCCACTCTTCCACAATGGTATTGTAAAGCTTTACAAAACCATGGAAATAGGCGGAAGTGATCCTAGTACAAAGTCACGGAAATTCTCATGAGTTATTGAAAAACCAACATCTCTGAGTTTTCTTTCTAATATGACCATCCTAATTCCAAACACTTCTATTGGTACACCCAATCCAATTCTCTGGTCATATTAAAACACTCATTGCGCACTTGATGTGAGAATAGAGATTTCAGTTCCTCTACTAGATAGTATGGATGATGATTACGGAACCGATCAACTAGCTCTCCATCAATGCATGTGTGCATGAGCTCCTTGACAAGGCACACGTCACGTTGGATTTGAGGTCCACCATGATCCTCATCTCCAGACATGTGACCCACAAAGTGATCCATATTGGAGTTCCTAATAACTCCCATCAGAGCATGAAACCATTCCCCAAAACTATTTCCTTTTGCAGCCAAAGTCTCATGACTCATCATCACAGTAAATTGATATCTAACAAAGGGATCCATCTTTACAATAAAACAAGTTTATTTAGACACTATAGTTCAAAATTATTTTGCACTACTTAATTCAATTAAAATTGATATTAAGATATGCTCCCACTGAAACTGATACAAGACCAACTTTTAGTGAAATGAGATCCCAATAGATTATGATTAGAAAGATGTATCCACCTCAATCAACCATAACCTAGAGAGTAGGTCACCATGCCAATCACACATGTGATTCTTGCTCATCTTTCGATGTGTGTGTTCTGAGATCATGACTTTCATGCCTAAACAACAAGACAACCAACTGACTCTGTCATATAAAATGCACCTTGTATCCAAGTGGGCAAAGGCAAACTATAGCCCCCCTCTCGGCAATAAGAGACACGTTAACCTTTGTATCCAAATGATGAACGCGTACCCATGTCGTCTTGATGGTGCTACAATTGGGAGAACACAAACTAGCTTGATATTTTTAAGTGAGGAATCACCCTAATAAATGACTACTCGCAATCAAGGTGAAATCAACAAAGGATAAACATCACGGGAAATTTATAAATCCGTGTGATTTGGTATAGCCTTTGTTCTTCATGGATTTCTTGACGCATCTCTAATGAGGATCCTCCATCTCTGTTATTCTCACCACAGTGGAAAATTCGAGGATATTCCGTTGCGGTGAAAATGGCTTCAAGTTTTTCCATGATGGAGGAACGACCACTTTCTCCAATCATGTACTTCCTCCGAGCTCCGCGACAAACGCCTGATTGTTGATGTCAAACAATTGGCAATCCTTTGGCATTGGCCATCATGTCAAAACACGGTAACATAATAGCTATACCAAACCACACACACACACTGCAAAAACAAGTTAGACGCCTCTGACGTTTTGTTTTAAAGTTTTAGTGTGGATGTAGGTTCTACAATGACAATCGTCATCACCTACGGGATTCAAGGTATGTTAATTCTCATTGCTAGATTAACTTTGCGGGGTGATTGAAACACACACATTACGAAAATGTCTAGAGCCTCAATCTAAACTTATTTATAACCATGACCCTCGTGTGGACCCAATCCACATGCCCCTTCCACCATGCCGTTATATGAGACCAACTATGGTTTGACCCAAAGCCACTGAAGCACTTCTTCGGATCAAACAAGATATGTCAGGGGTAACTCGAGCTCCATAGGATTGCCAGAAGTTTGTCAAAGTCATACCATGCGACCGTAAACAAAACAAACATGGCTTATTGGGAAGCAACAAAAAGAAACTGAATATTAGAGAGCTTTCTAATATACTTGCACAAGCTTATGCAATACCCACACAAAATTCTGCTTTAGATCCAATCGTATCTACGGATAGTACGCTCTGATACCACAGTTGGTCTATGCTGCGGAATTTAATTTTTTTGTCCTACGTAGTCCGCCAAGATCACTATGCAGATAACGAGTCATGCCCATACATGCGAGGATCAGGATACCAACTCACCGGGCAGATGTAGTCATATAAGAGTTATGAACAATCGTAGATCCTCACAACTAAGCCTAGTTGCAAGGATATCACTAAGTCTTCCCTCGTCAAGGATCGCACTTGTAATCCCTCTTATTGTGTGAACGCATACGCCCGTGTCAACCCGTTAGCGCTCCGCCGTCCAGGACTCGGCACCAACGAGAGGACGTATTGATTGACTACGGTTTGGGGACCAAAATACGAACTATTTCCATAGGCCAGCTTTAGCTCGCAGGAAGACAAATATGATCAATAAATTAAAGAACTACGAGGGTTCTTGGGTGGATGACTAGTGTTCCATGTCGGCCTTGGCATGGAATTATTTTATGTCTCTTTTTGCCTCGCAGGGTACTGATCCGAGCCATGGTGTTATTGATAAAGTGAACTCCCAGGTAGCTAAGGAGATGAATGAGGCACTTGCTGCTGAATACTCGAGGGAGGAGATTAAGAAAACCCTCTTTAGCATTGGGGATTTGAAAGCCCCGGGTCCAGACGGTATGCATGCTGTTTTCTTTAAGAAGTTCTGGAATATTATTGAAAACGATCTAATTGATGAGGTGCTTAAGGCGATCAACTCTCGAGTTATCTCTCCTGATTTGAATGAAACTACTATTGTGTGTATACCAAAAGTGAAATGCCCGGAAAATATGTCTCAGTTTAGACCCATTAGCCTCTGTAATGTGGTATACAAAGTTATTTCCAAACTCTTGGCGGCAAGACTTAAAGGTTTTCCTTCCAGAAATTATATCGCCTATGCAAAATTCCTTTATTTCCGGCAGGCTCATCTCAGATAATTTCTTGGTGGCCTTTGAAAGTTATCATGCAATCAAAAATCAAAGAGTTGGCAGGGTAGGCACTTGTGCGGTAAAACTGGACATGAATAAGGCATACGATAGAGTGGAGTGGGGCTTCTTGAAGAGTGTTCTGTTAAAGCTGGGTTCCAAGGAAGAGTGGGTTGAGCTGGCTATGGCGTGTGTATCGTCGGTCCGATATCAAGTGAGACGTAACAACTCGATTTCGGAATTTTCACTCCCACTCGTGGTTTGAGGCAGGGTGATCCTCTTTCCCCCTACCTCTTTCTTCTTTGTGCGGAGGGTCTCACAAGCTTGTTAAACCATGTAGAGGAACCGGGACGACTTCAAGGTATCAAGGTGTGTCGCAATGCCCCTTCTATTTCGCTGACGATTCTCTGGTTTTGATGAAAGCGGATACCAGTAATGCAATTAGTCTAAAGCCTGTGCTCGATAACTATTGTTCTGCATCGGGTCAAGTGGTGAGCGTTGCTAAATCAAGTATTTTCTTCAGCCCTTGCACTCATGTGGAAAGGAGGGCTAAAGTGTGTTCTATCTTGGATATCATGACTGAGGCTGTGACAGATAAGTATCTCGGGCTGCCAACTATTGTTGGGGTTGATAGAACAGATTGTTTCCAGCATTTGATCGATAGAGTGGTTAAATTGTTGACTGGTTGGAAGGAAAAAATGCTTTATTTTGGAGGGAAGGAGATTCTTATAAAGGTTGTAATCCAATCAATACCGGCGTACGCCATGTCGGTTTTCAAGCTACCCAAACAAATATGTAAAGAGATAATCTCGGCAATGTCCCGATTCTGGTGGGGAGATGATGATCCACATAAGCATATGCACTGGTTCACTTGGTGGAAAATGTGCATCCCGAAAATGAAAGGAGGTATGAGGTTTAGAGATCTCGAATGTTTTAATCTTGCATTGCTTTCAAAGCAATGTTGGAGACTACTGTCTGAACCAAACTCTTTGTGTGCTCAAGTTCTGAAAGCAAAATATTTTCCTTCTGGGGATATGCTAAATTGTGAGCTTAACAAAGGTAGTTCATTCACCTGGCAGAGTATTTGAGCTGGACTTCAAAAGCTTAAACAAGGAATCATTTGGCGCGTTGGTAATGGTGAAAAGATCCATATATGGGAGGACTGTTGGATACCTTCTAGCCCTAACAGAAAGATAATGACACCAAGAAATAACATTGTCTTCTCAAAGGTCTCGGAACTGATTGATCTTGAGATGGGTTCATGGGATGAGGAATGCATTCGGTAACTGTTTTGGGCGGTGGATGCCGAAAGAAATTTGAGGATACCATTAGCCATTGGAATGATGGAAGATTTCCCGTCTGAGAGCTAGAGATGTTTGGTATGGACTGAACATGGGCGCTGTAATCAGCGATGCTTCCATTATTGAGTTCAATGGAACCCCTATCATGGAATCACTATTGTTAAATGTGCAGGTGGTACCTGGGCTTTCGGAGTTAAGAATTTGTAATCTTACTGCAACGGCTGCCTGGTACTTGTGGTGGGAAAGAAGAAAAGCGAGCTTTGGTGAATCTCTACAAGCTCCAGAACAGGCGATTCAATCTATCACAAGGCTAGCTCTAAATTATAGTAGGGCTAACAAGGCGTGGCCTAGCCCTATTGCCCGACATGGTTGGAGAAAACCGCCCGAGGAATTTACCAAGCTAAATGTGGATGCATCATTTGATTTCGAGAGGGGTACAAGTGGCTCCAGGGGTATCGTCCGTGACCATTGGGGTGGTTTCATCGGCGGAGGACACTGGAAGTTAGCTAATGTGGAGGACACGGCTACTGCTGAGGCTTGTGCTCTTCGTGACTGTCTTAAATTAGCTAGAGAGGTGGGTTGCAACAGAGTACACGTGGAATCTGATTGCATCGAGGTTATTGAAACCATGCAGAACGAGAGAAATTCTCTAGGAACTGCGGTTTCGATCTACGAAGAATGTACTTTTTTTTTTCCGTAGCTTTACTCGTGTAATCTTTTCTCACTGTCCTCGGGAGGCAAATGTAGCAGCTCATAGCTTAGTTAGGTTCGATGGGGCCGACCGTATTTGTTGGAACGGTGAGCCGCCTAGTTTTCTTAGTTCTACCTTAGCCATTGATGTAACTCTGTTATGATTGTTGGGCAGCAAGTTTTTTACGCACTCTTTTCTTCACCAGGGTATCTAAGGGGACTGAGAGGTTTTTAATGAGGCGGCTTGCTTGCTTGCTTATTTTTATATATAGTGAATTTCAAAAATAAATAAATCATGAGGCAGATCTGAAACCAAACCCGACCGACGCGCCCGAACAAACAAGCGCGCACCGCACCACACCGCACCGCACTGGTGGGTGGTCCCGTCACTTGAAAAGCAGGGGTGCAACTGCACGTCCGCAACGACTGCCCCTCCCCCGTGTCAAATCCCATTCCCATTCCCATTCCCGACCCCCTCCACCCTATACTCGCCTCGCGGATTCCAATTTCCAGGAGTCCGCCTCCAATTTCCTCGCAACAGCAGCTCGGCTCCCCACACCCCGAGATCTCCTCCCCGACCAGCCTCGAGATCCCTGCGCCCATGTCGTCGTCCGCGGCCATGGACGCCATGGACGAGCTCGTCCAGCTCTCCGAGTCCATGCGCCAGGCCGCCTCGCTCCTAGCCGACGACGACCCCTCCGACGAGTCCACCCCGCGCCGCCCCTCCACCTTCCTCAACGCCGTCGCGCTCGGCAACGTCGTAAGTCCCTTCGCCGCGAGTTCCAAACCCTCGCCCGCCCCGCCCGCCCCTGATCTGACTCGATCCTGCTTGTTCCGTGCAGGGGTCCGGCAAGTCGGCCGTGCTCAACAGCCTCATCGGCCACCCCGTGCTGGTGAGTGCCTCTCGTGTCTAGCTCGCTGTCTTCTGCCGCTTTAGGCATTCATTTGTGTGAGCCGTGTTTGGTGTGGTGCGTGCAGCCGACGGGGGAGAACGGGGCGACGCGGGCGCCGATAGTCGTCGACCTGCACAGGGATCCGGGGCTCAGCACCAAGTCCATCGTCCTGCAGATCGACAGCAAGTCGCAGCAGGTGTCTGCAAGTGAGTGAGATCTCCCCCCTGGCTAGCCAGATCTGACAATGGGGCGCGGTTGGTCGGTGTGCCGAGTTTGATGATTCCTCTGTGGTTCTGTTGGCACGCAGGTGCGCTCCGGCATTCGCTGCAGGATAGGCTTAGCAAGGCCAGCGGACCCGGGAGGAGCCGAACTGATGAGATTTACCTTAAGCTGCGAACTAGTACAGGTTTGTTGCTGGATTGCACACTTTACCCCCTAGTAGTTTGGGCAATGTTTGAGCAAGTTTCCGAACTGTTCCCCTAGTTAGTTGTTGGATATTGACAGCTTGAAATTTATGTGCTGCCTAAAGCTGAAATGGTAAAACCGCAAGATTGTGAAAGCTAGGCACCAAGAGTGTGTCCTGCTATGGTTATTACTAGTTATCAAAATGCGCTCTCTTTTGATTTTCCAACAATGTGGTTAACCTGATTCGGAAATATCAGCTCAGTATCTGATCTTTATGCTACATGCTGTACATTAGTTCCTTTCCTTTTCTTTGCAAATGATTTCTTACCGCATCTTGCTTTTTCCCCAGCTCCTCCACTAAAGTTGATTGATTTACCTGGCATAGACCAACGAGTCATCGATGATTCAACAGTGAGTACCGCTCACACAATACTCTTATCTTTACTCCTAAAGTAAAGCAATGTCTGTTTAGAATATTCATAGTCCTCATGATTAACATATGACTGTGCATTACGTTAACCAATATGATCTACTCCCTTCGATCCATATTAATTGTCGCTAAATCGGGTGTATATAGACATGTTTTAGTGCTAGATACATCCGATTCATCGACATTTAATATGGATCCGAGGGAGTAGAATAGTATTTAACGTATAGGAATGCTGCAAAAAAGCAGACGAATAGCAGCATGCCATGCACTTGAACTGAGAATCACTTACTGTGTGGCATAGCGATGCTACCACACCCTCCCTCACCCCTCTTACTACACGGAAGAGAAGCACCAAAACTGCAATTTTATGCATCCTGTTTCCTATCACCTCATGTCGTATAACATACTGTTGTTCAAATTTCAGATTAATGAGTTTGCTGGGCACAACGATGCAATATTGATTGTTGTGATACCAGCAATGCAAGCTGCTGAGGTTGCATCATCTCGAGCTCTACGACTAGCGAGGGATATTGATCCAGATGGTCTGTCATTTGAATCTGATCATACATGCTCTGCAACAGCATCTCCACTCTTTTCATAGCAACTGATGTTTCTTCTTGTCCTTGTTGTAGGAACCCGAACAATAGGAGTCTTGAGTAAAATCGATCAAGCGGCAGCAGATGCAAAAACAGTCGCATGTGTTCAGGCCATTTTGTCTAATAAGGGTCCACGCGCAGCAGCCGACATTGAATGGGTTGCTTTAATAGGGCAATCTGTTGCAATTGCGTCAGCTCAATCAGGGTCAGTTGGGTCCGAGAATTCACTGGAAACAGCTTGGCGAGCTGAGGCAGAAAGCCTTAAATCCATCTTAACCAGTGCTCCTCAGAACAAGCTTGGCAGAATTGCTCTTGTAGATACCATTGCTAAGCAGATACGTAAACGGATGAAAGTGCGGCTACCTAGCTTGTTATCTGGGTAAGCATCGTGCACTATGTGTCGACGCATCTTGTCTATAAAATGTTAAAGTGACACCATCTTTCAAACTCCCCACCAAAATTTGCTATGACTACTGAACTATTCTGTTAACCATCAATTCCATTTATCAATTCAACTGATCATAAGAGCACCATGAACATGGATATTTCTTGTCTCGTGTCCTTTTATGTAAAAGATAACCCAGTTATGATTTCTGGTGCTTGATTTGGCAAATATCTGCACCCTTTCTCTATTTGTCAGGCTTCAGGGTAAGTCTCAGACAGTGAAAGATGAACTTTCAAAGTTGGGAGAACAGATGGTTACAAGTGCCGAAGGAACCAGGGCTGTTGCTTTGGAGCTGTGCCGAGAGTTTGAAGATAAGTTTCTTGCTCATGTTACCTCTGGCGAGGTCAGTGATAAGCTTGAGTTACGGTGTTTTGTCTATAACCAATTTGACACTTGCCAAATGAACTGATTACAATACCATTATACTGTTCTCAATCAAAAGGGGTCTGGTTGGAAAATTGTTGCAAGTTTTGAGGGCAAGTTTCCGGATAGGATCAAACAGCTTCCGTTGGACAGGCATTTTGACCTGAACAATGTCAAAAGGGTAAATTTAAAAGCTCTTGTAGATATACCAGAGTGGACTACTATTTTGGCTTACGATGAACATCATTTCCTTCATACATTCTAGATTGTCTTGGAAGCTGATGGTTATCAACCATATTTGATATCTCCGGAGAAAGGTTTAAAGTCCTTGATTAAAGGAGTACTTGAAATGGCAAAGGAGCCATCACGGCTATGTGTTGATGAGGTACGTCTTGGCTTACATATCTTATGCCTTTGGATGAAGAACAACATATTCTTTTGATGAGTTACTTGTAGAATGCTAATATTTGCAATTACACTATCTGTAAAATACTGTTTGCGCAAATATGCAACTGTCTGAGTAGCTTATCAATTATTTTGTAGGTATTAGAACTATCTAAAATGCTTGGTCTTAGACAAACCATTTGTTATAACCTAGGCCTATAGTTTGGCTCGAGCTCGGCTCAAATAAGTAGGCATGTGCTATTACATATTCAAGCTTTATCAAGCTGAACTCAAGCCTATAGTATATACTCATATATGTAGAGTTACATTGTTGAGGCTAGCTCCAAGCTTGAATTCGAATGTAGGCTCACTCAAGCTCAATCTAGTAGGTCTATTCTGCATTTGTAGATATTGTCTATGTAGTTTCTGATACATCATTTTTGTAACTAGGTACACCGTGTACTATTAGATATAGTAAATGCTACTGCAAATGGCACACCAGGGCTTGGAAGATATCCTCCATTCAAACGCGAGGTGCCACTTTGTTCTACAGCAACATACTCCACCTTTTACTGCTTGTATATATAATTCTTGTTCATTTTAATTTCTGAGCAACCCATTCCACCATTTCTTGTTGCAAGATCATTGAAATTGCATCTAATGCATTGGATACATTCAAAAATGACGCAAAAAAGATGGTGGTTGCGCTTGTTGATATGGAGCGTGCCTTTGTCCCCCCACAACATTTCATCCGTTTAGTACAAAGAAGGTAACGTTAGCTGGAGCCTTACTTGGTTTCATTTTTTTAGATCAGCTTTAGTGTAACTTCGGCAAGTAATCTGTTACTTCTGTTTTTCTGTTCTTGTTAAATTGACAAGATAAGTTTTTTAGACTCTTAACTTTATTAATTTTCACCAGAAAATAAGCTATGGTTGAACCATATTAGTGACACACTAGAATAACATCATCAACCTAAATTAGACTGTCAAAATGCTGAAGCTTTTCTCATACAAAGTGACACTTCTGAAGTATACCACTTCATTTTTTACTTTAACTAAAAGACAATTAATCGCAAAGATTTGTCATACTATAGGCAGTCTACAAGTAAAAATGCCCTTTCGGAGTTTTCATGATCATATTCATTTATTCCATTTTCTTCTTTTGGCTTGGCATGATATTCGCAGAATGGAAAGGCAGCGTCGTGAGGATGAGGTGAAAACTAAATCATCTAAGAAAGCACAGGATGCTGAGAAATCCATGATGAACAAGGTATGACTTATGCATCTTTTCTTGCACGAATCTGTATACCTACAAAACTTTACGCAGATTAACCACCATAAACATGTGTTGGTCTGGCGATTCACATTAGTTGTATTTCATATTAGGATTCAAGCGCACAAACAGGATCTGACCAAGCTGGTGGTAGCTTGAAATCATCGAAAGACAAATCTAATCAGCAAGATAAAGATACAAAAGAGGGACCTAATTTGCAGGTTGCTGGTCCTGGCGGCGAAATAACTGCAGGTATAATACTGTGCGATCGGTTGGCTGAGCTTCATATTTTCTGAGAGCAATTTAGTAGCACTTCTGTTTCTCTGCCGCTCTAATTATAGAAAGAAAATTATGCGGATTTATTTGATGTAGCTCCCATGTCATTTTTATCCAGTAATATGAAATGAGCATTTTCGTAAGAATTAGCTGCTTGTTAACTCTATGCTGAATCTAACATAATCTTCATTTTGTAGTATACAATGCATGTATACAGATGTAATAAGTAACTGGGCATGGTTTTGATGATTTCTTTTCCAATAATTTTGGCTTGATTTATATTGATTAAACAAATATATGTTTTCTTCTCTCTTTAGGTTACCTATTGAAAAAGAGTGCAAAAAACAATGAATGGAGCAGAAGGTGGTTTGTCCTAAATGAGAAGAGCGGAAAGGTTATAAATCTGTCCTGATGTCCACCACTCTCGATTGTTCCGAATGCAATCTTTCGATAGTATTCTTGACATTTCTTGCTGATTTTTTAATATTTGAGGGGGTTTGTGTCATTTACCATTACCTTTCCCTGTTCAGCTTGGATACACCAAGAAACAAGAGGAGAGGCATTTTCGAGGCGTCATTGTCTTAGAGGTGTGCATATTGTATATATTTTACTTTGTTTGTTTTATTCTACTTGACAATGTGTAGTAACACTCTGTTGCGTGATTCAGGAATGTAACATGGAAGAGATAGAGGAGGAAGAGATTTCTAAGAATTCGAAGGATTCAAAGAAGGCGAATGGGCCAGAGAAAGGCCCAAGTCTTGTATTTAAGATTACTAACAGGGTTGCCTATAAAACTGTGCTGAAAGGTTGGTGCCCCTAAACCAGCTATCCCAAAGGTTTACTCTGATTCGGTATTGATGCTTATTCCATATTGCAGCTCATAGTGCCGTTATATTGAAGGCTGAGAGTATGGCTGATAAGATTGAGTGGATGAAGAAGATAAGAGGTATAATTCAGAGCAAAGGTGGGTCTGTCAAGGGTTCAAATGCTCCCGAGGGTGGTTCCATGAGGCAAAGCCATTCAGATGGATCCCTTGTAAGCTCCAGCATGCCTGACTTGTGTCCGTATACAGTTATAAATGGTTTCAATGTGAAGCTTTTAGAACTTGAAAATTCTGTCTTGTGTTCATGCTACTTTCGAGTTAGCATGCTATGCTTATCATTTGAATATACGATATTTTTGAACAAAAGTTCATTTATTGCTTTTGCTTTGTTCTACCATTCCACTGACACGCTATCACACCTTTTCTCTTAAGGATACAATGGCCCGTAGGCCTGCTGATCCTGAAGAAGAACTCCGATGGATGTCTCAAGAAGTTCGTGGTTATGTTGAGGCTGTTTTGAACAGTTTGGCAGCAAATGTTCCAAAGGTATATTTTAGCTTCAGTCAGTTATTTTAATCATGTGGGTTGTTCATTATCTTATGCATGACCAATTGATCAGGCTATTGTACTTTGCCAAGTGGAGAAAGCAAAGGAAGATATGCTTAACCAGCTGTACAGCTCAATAAGGTTGGATGCATATTCTCTGTTTTGAAATAAATTTGTATCCTGGTCCTGTGTCCAGTTGCCCATTTCATTAGTCTCCTATTTCTTTTACTCAATTCACTAAAGAAATGAACAACCCGGGTGGAACAACTGCAATTAACTGAATGTTTTTGTGTAAACCTACCTAAACCATAGCTTTACGTGCAGTCAACGGGTAGGTCTATTTGGAATAGCTTCATTAAATTTATTTTTCTTCCTACTTAGGACCTGCTTGGTTCAGCGTTTTTTAGCCAATACTGCCGTGAAAATTGGCGGTCGTTATTATCCCTGGAATAAGCGCTTGGTTTGCTGTTTATTCTGTCGCTCCGTATTTCCCCTTGCTTGTTTCCCACACCCTCCTGCCGTAATATCTCCCGGACCTATTGAGGCTCCGATAGAAATCCAGCGGATTGAGTGGGCACAAGAAAACACCGCGTTAAATATTTCGGAACGGGAAATTGGACCAATATTCCAAGCGGGGCCTTAGGTTATTTTTATGGGATGTGTGTTATATACTGAGAAATGCTTCATGACTAAAAAGTTCCATACTTTTTTACAAAGTGGTATGGCACCAATCCAACTGCCACACACTGTTCTGGCTTCAGTCACCTTTCACGCTTGCACAACTACACCTAATTTGCACCCACTCAAGTACATGCAGTATAGCACATCCAGTTTTTGTTAGCTCACCATTTTGTGTGACTTAATAGTCTGCCCTTGTTTATTTAAATGCTGCTTACACTTCTTGAACTATCTGATGGTCCCAGTCACACCTGTGTCTGCTTGTAGGTGAACAGCTGTTAACTTCTTCCTACAGAACTTTCCACATAACATTACTATTTTTCTTATTTTCTTTTATCTTCGATTCATTACATTTTTTTGTGCAGCATATCAAACTAGAAATTAAGTGATGGCCATGGTACAAAACTACAAATCCCTCCAAGCTACTACCCACCCAAAATACTGTCATGCATTTCAAACTTGTATTAATTTTTAAAAATTGTGTTCCATGGTCACTCTATCTAAGGAACTTTTTTATAACGTGTTGCAGTGCTGCTAACCTTGTCACAATTTTCACTTTCAGTTCACAGAGCAATGCAAAGATTGAAGAACTTCTCCAAGAGGACCACAATGCTAAACGTAGAAGGGAAAAGGCCCAAAAACAATCATCTCTTCTGTCAACACTTACTCGTCAGCTCAGCATCCATGATAACAGAGCTGCAGTTTCATCATATTCCGATGATACTTCTGGCCCAGGTAAGCTGACTTTTTCAAATATCTGCTTCATGGTAAAATTTAATGGTTTTCTCTGCTTGTGAGTTTTCTCCAATGCTTATAGCTATAATATTGTGTGTTATGAATGGAGTGTTACCCAGTACCACACACACACACATGAGCACTAATGATAATATTGTGTGTATTATGAATAGAGTGTTATGCCAATTTGCTGATTAGCTAGTGGTTGTCCATATCCCTGTCACCTGGACAAGCACTTCGTGAAGACTACTTACAATGCTTGGTAGTTTGAGACTTTTTATGTGGTACTAACTTGGCACAGACGAGTATGTTCTTGGTCTGTGCGCATCTTTCACTTGTTTTGCATAGCCAGTGTTGTCAGCTCAGAACTTCAGACCTGTTCTATTTGCACACAAACTTGGAGCACTACAATATTATAACAGACTTTCACACTAAGGTGACATGACACACATCTTTGGCCAAAACTTAGGAGGGGCAATATGCTTGCGTTAGGTTCAGGTGCTTGCAGTCACCACTTGTGAGCATCCTAGTTGCTAGTGCTTAAACATTCGTGCCTCACTTTGAAAACACTTGATTTATATTATTTTGTATAAATAGCTTCCGCCAACCTAGCAAGAGAAATATTCAGAGTTCGCACATAAAATTTTCTGGACTGTCCAGCATTCCTTTTGAGAACATAAGTCATATTTTTTCCAGCACTGGGATTAAGGAGGTCATGAAACCAAGACTACTACAGGAATGATATTAATGTCTCGGTAATTAGATATATAAGTTAATGTGTTTACTCATAAATGTGTAGGAGAGGGTGAAAATAAATAAGGGAGGAGATAAGGTGTCATTAATTTGCATGCGCCTTATATTTAAAAATGTGATAACATAAATTATGAACCTTTACCAAGAAGCTAGTGTCTATCAGTGTAAGGAATTGGCACCACATGATGTAATGGCTGGTGATTTAATTTTGTTCGTTTATTCTGCTTTCCTGATGTACAACCAAACACTTAACCCTAACAAAATAAAACATCACTTGCAGAGAGTACCCCACAAAGCCCTGGCCAGCCAGGTGAAGACTGGAGGTCTGCCTTCAATTCTGCAGGAAATGGCTCTGTTGACAGATCCAGTTCACACAACGAATCAAGATCGAGAAGTGCTGACAGTCGTGGTCGGCGGTATGAAAACGGGGACGCAAATGGTGCCAATTCAGGCAGCCGACGCACACCAAATCGGTTGCCACCGGCACCACCGAAATACTAGGTGTGTTGATGGGGATCTATGAAAACCATATTTTCATGGCAGTCTCTCACTCCCTTCTGATATTGGTGGAAAAAGAATTATGGGATTGAAGATTAGAGAGCTGACGGCATGAATGGTGTGTATCCAGAGGGCCTCAGTTGTTTATAGAAATACGTAGGTTATCTATGGTGGTTGTTTCATGATCATTTTGCCATATTGATCTGTCTGATGCTCTCTCAGCCTGTGAGATTTTGTTGTCACAGATCAGTTGATCTTGGTTCCGAACTCTGTTGTTGTAACTTGTAAGAATTACATCAAACTGACAATGTATTATTTTCACCCATTGGTGTATTATATCTTCCATTCTTTTTGAACTCACCAGTCTCATGTTTGATATTTGAGGTGATATTTTGCTGTATATTTAAATCCAAGCAATTCTTTGATCCATCTGTATCAGCATTCCTTGATTAGCCACAGGAAATTATAAGTATCCTTGTTAATATCATTAATATATTCTTTTGGCCACATGTGTGCATCGTTTACCAAAATGCTATTATGTTTTATGAGCTCTGGCAATATTCCTAGGGTTGCTGGCAATATTCTCCTCTGAGGTAAGGTAACCGCTTGTCTTATGCTGGCAGTCAAAGAGGGCAAAAAGTTGACTCGTTTTTCTGAAGTGTAAAGAGTTGACCTTCCTTTGCCTATCTTGGTTTCTGCTATAGATTTGAACATTCCTGGAAGCTGTTCTCGAGCCTAATCCTTTTTTTTTTTTGAATATTTCTCGAGCCTGATCCTTATTATATTGAGGTTGTGAACCAATTCATATCTTTTGACTTCACCATAGCCACAGTACAAACGCAGACGTTCATGTACACGCGCATACACTCACCCCTATGAACGCACACACGCACATCCTACCCCTATGAGCACCTCCGATAGACTGAGCCGGCAGGTCTTGAACGAATATTCCGTCAAAATGCGACACACAGGTGTCAAACCAGGGGTTTGAACTATGGTGTGCTGGGGGTACAACCACCCTCCTAACCATCCAACCACAGGTTGGTTCGCCGGTAAATCTAATCCTGATTTGTTATTAATCCCCAGCCTTCCTTTTCTTTCCATTTCTCATCATGGGTCGAAAATTCCTGAAAAAAATATCCATGCATAGATCTTAGAGCATCTCCAGCCGTTTCGCTCCACCGGGCCAATTTTTGGCGTAAAATAGCGCCTCCCGGGGGCTATCCGGCGCCATTCTAGCCGCCGGGGGGGGGGGGGGGATGGTTCCTAGCCGCGTACCCAGGCTACACGGCGAGATTTGACTAAAATTTAATAAATCCGAACAAGTTTGGACGAAATTTAGGTGATTTATATTAATAGTGCCGAATATAGGGCGAATTTACAAGGGACGATTCTACAATTTAAAAAACTACGAAACTAGGTGGCCGACTCCTTCTTCGGGACGACGTAGCTGCAGCCCTGGCCGGGGTCACCGCCGTTGCTCGGACCTGCCGCGACGTCGTCGTCGTCCAGCATGATGACGCCGTTCTCCTCGCGGCCGCGTCTCCGGGCGGCAAACTCCTCCAGGGCGTGCTGCTGCTTCGCCACCTCGCCGACGATGTGGTCTTTGCGGGACCACACGAGGGCCGCCTCCAGGTCGAGATCCAGCACGTCGTCGTCATCCTCCTCCTTCGGCTTGACTAGCCGGATGTGGCCCCTTGGTGGCGACGGGGCGCGGCGCTCGTCGATGACGACTCCCCGGGCACGAGCAGGCGGAGCAGAGGAAGGCTCGGTCTTCACCGGGTGCAGCTCCGGCGTTCGCGGTGTGCCGGAGGACTGCGACGGGGAGGACGATGATTCTGCCGCCATCCTTCTCGCTGCCCACGGGCCACCCGCACGGCGCCGAGAGAAACTTGGCACCCACGGCGGGGGTTGCGGGTACTCCAGCCGAGGGACGTTGCCGTTCTCGATGTGCACGAGAACGGCGTCGAGGGTGCGGCCCGGGGCGCCCCACCAGCGGCGGCGACCGTCCGAGTTGCTGCGTGGCGGCGCAACTGCCCCCTCGTAGGCCGCCAGTTCGTTGTCGCGCCGTTCCTGGAAAAAGACCACCCACACGCCATAGTTCGCGGGTGGAAGCGAGGCTCGGCGCGCTGCGCCGGCGTCAGGCGGGCGCGCTCGTCGTGGATCACGGCGACGAAGTCGTCGCCTTCATGGACGGGGGGCACCGGTAGCCCACCCGCGCTGAGCCTCCAATCGCCGGGCAGGCGCATATCCGGGGGCACCGGGTAGCCCGCCGCGTACAGGAGGCTCGCCTCCTCCTCGCGCAGCCACCGCCTCTCGAAGCCGCTGGCCGCGGCGCCGTCTCCGGGGAAGCGTGCCACGATCGCGGGGGGGGGGGGGGGGGGGAGGGGGAGAAGTGGACTTGGGAGAGTGAAGATGGCTATGGGGGGAGCATAGAATGACGGCGAAAGTGGGAGGCTTTTATTTGGCCGAACATGCTAGGCTACCGGTGCACCGCCATTACTTCGCCGTGCAGGCGATTCGGCTGCTCCACTCGGTCAATCCACGCGGCGGCAGCATTAACGTGTGCGGGAGCCGAGGAAGGCGAAGCTCTCTCTGGCCGACAGTGCAGGTCCACGCGGCGAAAAAAGACGCGAGAGCTCCTTTCACGCCATTTCCCTTCATCCGGCGCCTCCAACTATGTCTCGTCGCGCACTGGCCCAATCCGGCGCTATTTGGGCTCGGGGGGGGGGGGGGGGGGGGGGGGGGGGGGGGGGGGGGGGGGGCTGACTGGGCGAAAAAACGGCGCAGCTGCGCTAAAAAAGCGGCCCTGGGGTGGCTGGAGATGCTCTTAACATCTTATGTGTCCAGAAGTTGTTTTGCGCAAAACCGACATCTTTTATGACATGTGTAAAAATCACAAAAAAGAAAAAATCTCGTTGAAAGACTTAGTTTAACACGCAAATTTGTTTTATTACACAGGGCATAATATCTTCGGCAGTATGTAGAGGTTTCATTAATTTTGGTCTGTGTATAGTTTACACTGAAATATCTAAATTGTTTTATAATTGTGAACGAGGGAGTAATTCTTTCTAGATGACCTTTTCCTATTTCTCTTATGTGATTGTGTTTGTGGTGTTTCGTCCCCTTTCGTGCTTAGCTTGCCGATTTGTCACTTGCCTGCTGCCACGGAAATTGGTCAGGGATAACATATCTTTTGTTGTTGTTGAGGTTTTAGGGATAACATGCATATCCGTGCTTAGACAAAGCACACAAACTGGGATCGCCGATAATTTGATTTTCTTTGCCCCTCTCGTATTTACTGGCAGCGAATTTACATTTGCATGTCAATGCCTCCACCTTTTTTTTTTCTCCTGTACTAAAGCTAATTTCATCCGTGTAAAGAACCCCAAAGAAGAAGAAAAAACGAACCAAAGAATGGGGAAAATTGTACAGCCCCCCCTGGATCTATAACCTATCTATTTATTCACACCTCCGCCGCCGTGGACGTGGCCGGACTTCTCGCCGTGGCCACTCTCTGCTCCCGCTCCTCCCGGGCGATCCTGTTGAGCTTGGCGAACATCCCGACCATGGGCGCGGTGTTGTAGGTGCAGGCCTCCGTCTGCATGTAGTTCTCCCTGTCGTCCCTGAACCTGTCCCTCCGGTCGGGCCCGCCGACGATGGCGCCGACGAGGACGTTGGGGTTGGAGCTCCGGCGTCCGAACCAGTGGTCGAACCCCTGCGTGCACCCGATGAACTCCTTGCTGTGCTTGTACGGCACGATGGAGGCGGCCCGGTGGTGCACCCTGGCCGGGTACTTGGCGCCGTAGCCGACGAGGTAGCTGACGCCCCTCGGGTTGGTGCCCAGCACGTACTCCACCTGCGCCCTGGCGAGCGCGGCCACCTCGTCGGCGCCGGCGGTCTCCCCGCCGGCGCACGTCACGGTCTCGACGCCAGCCTCGGCCAGGTAGTCGGCGTAGGTGGAGAGGAGGAACGCCGCGTTGGTCACGTACTGCATGTTGTTCCACTGCCGGATGTAGAGCATCCCGCCGGGGCTCCGCTCCACGTTGGCCTCCGCCGCCTCGTCGACGTCGTCGCCGGGCGCGTTCCGGCCCAGGCACGCGCACACGTAGTGCTCCGCCTTGGCCTGGTACCGCTCCAGCGTCTCCTTCTGAGCCGCCGAGTGCTCGCCTCTCAGCAGCAGCTGAAACACAGACAGCGTCATCCATTTTCGTCAGCGATCACTCGATAAATTAGTAGCTGTTCAGGTTTTGTCAGTCTCGATCGTTATGTGTATGCCTGTGGGCTTGCTTACCCTTGCGGCGAGGATCTGGACGCCGGCGTACTTGACGTCCCAGCTGAACTCGGTGATGGCCCAGCCGGTGCCGCCGAAGTCGTGGGCGTTGTCGACGACGTAGTCGAGGTAGCCGGCCTTGCCGGTGGCGCGGTGGAGCCAGAGGGCGGCCCACAGGAGCTCGTCCTTGTACCCGCTCACCGACGCGTAGTAGCTCTTCACCTCGGCGATGCTGCTGTCGTATTTGCCCCTGTACTTGTCCGCGAACTCGAACAACTGCACATACAAAAAATACTAAAACATCAGCAACATTATCCATCAATTTTTATCATTATAACAATCGACACTGGCAAAGTAGCTAGCAGGGTTAGTAGGTGTGAACACGGACTGGTTCAATAAGCACATGACGACCATTTCTTAGTTCCTAATTAAGCTCCGCCCGCTAGCTCGAACCCATCATGTGATCGAACTGGCGGCCTAATCATGGAAACGGGCGGCAAACGGGAAAGTTTCCCATCCACCAGATAGACGCTAACAACACCACCCTCTCTTTTCTTCTTCTTTTATTCTCTGTTAGGTTGCGTGCCGGCGCCCCGGCCCCACACGGCAGCACCTAGCTACGACTAGGAGCCGAACCGACAGAAGAAAAAATCTGCCTTTCTTTCCCGCTGCCTCCACGTCGATCATCGTGTTGAGTTGGTGACAACTTGGCATGTGCGGCGCAGGGCACGAGAGAGAACAGTGAACACACACCTCATCCTCATGCTATGCTCGCTACCGGTGAAAAATTCCGGCACATCTTGACGAGCTAGGCCAGCTACAACGTACGCTACGTTCCAAATTTCGGTACGTACGCGCTTAAAATACATACATTTCCAACCAGATTTTTCTTTCCTTTTCGTTTTTTCCACACGACATGAGACTTTGCACACTACGTCAACGAACAGTAATAGTACCTGCTGGGCGTGGTGGAGGAGGAGGTGGGCGTAGTGCGGGTTGGCCTTGCGGAAGACCATGGAGGCGGCGGCCAGGGCGGCGGCGGTCTCGCCGGCGACGTCGGAGCCCGGGTGGTCGCGGTCGACCTTGTACGCCTGCCGCGAAGTCGTCATGTCCTCCGGCCGCTGCCAGCAGTAGTGATCCGTGTCGCCGTCGCCCACCTGCAGCGAAGCACCCGACAAAAAGGAAGGAAGGTTAATCCGACGGCTCGGATGCATGGACCGACGAAACAAGTTTGAAACCTATGTATGCACACGCCATGTGGAAGAGGCGCATTGTTTACTAGTGCTGCCACTCCATCGTACGTACGCTCATCAAACTGCTGCCCACCTAACACGCTTGTTGTTATTCACCAGAAAAGAACCTCTTTTTATTTCCTTCTTCTTTCGCATACAGAAAAATATAATATATGTATAACCGAGCTACCTTAATTATCATGGTTATACTAATTAATGTTTGGAAAAGAAACTAATTAGTTGTTGAAGTGCAACGCTGACAACGATCGATCGGTCGATCATTTGCTTTGTGCGCAACAGCTAGCTAGCTAGCCAGCCAGCGAGGTGTCTATGAGCGAAGGCCAAGTCAGTCACGATGCAGGCAGCTAGCTAGAACTGGTCTCATGATGTACGTACGTACGTACGTATGTCATGTATCCGATCGAGATGGTTGTTACTGTACTAGGGAGAATAGTATGTTGGTTGGTTACCTCGGCCCACAGCTCATCGGGCTGCGTGTGCGCCTTGATGAAGTAGTCGGTGCCCCACTTGATGGCCTCGAGCGCGTGGGCGAGCTCGCCGGCGGCCGCGACGTCGTGGCCGTACTCGACCATGCTCCAGGAGAGCATGGTGACGGTGAAGGCCATGGGCAGGCCGAACTTGACGTGGTCGCCCGCGTCGTAGTACCCGCCCACCAGGTCCACGCCCTGCTCCAGCCCGTCGGTGAGCCCCGAGTGGTCGCGCCACGGCACGCGCTGCCCGTGCGGGAGCCGCCCCGACCGCTGCGCCTCGAAGTACACCAGGCTCTTCCGCAGCGCCTCCTCGTAGTTGTGCGCCTTCTTGCTCCCCTCCGACGACGACGCCGCCGCCGAAGACGACGATACCAGGAGCAGGATCACCACCAGCGCGGCACGGAGCACGCGGGGTACGGCGGCGGCGGCGTTGGCGCCACCTGATCTCATTGCGTAGGAAGACGAGGCTATCGTTGCTGGTGCGTTCGCATGTGCCCGCCGCCCCTGCGCCGCTGCAGCGCGCATGTGTGTTTGCTTTGCTCTGCTTCCGCGCGGGCGCGTACGTAGCGCAGTGCGGGATAGGTAGCTTTGCTTGGCTTGTGCGCGATGGAGCGTAGGTGTGTGTATGATCGATCTCTCTGGGCTGCCTGCCGTCCTGTGCTGTGTTGTGTGGCGGGGGCAGTGTTCAACCCTGAAGGCCGCGGCTTGGCGCGCTTATATTCGCGAGCGCACGCACACGCGCAGCGCGTTGAACTGGTTCGGCTTCGCCACGGGACGGGAAGAATATTAAAACTCCTTTTCGGGAGTGGGAGAATATAAAACTTGAGAGGTAGAAGAGCAGGAGATGAACGCGAGCGAGCGAGGGAAGCTGCGTACGTTGGAGTTGGAATGGGGTTGGACTGGTTCGGTTTGGTGAGGGAGAGTGAAATGGTTGGGGTTAGCGACGAACGCAAGCAAGGAGGCGGAGCAGATTTTGACCGGGACGTGCAGCGTGCCGCGACGGCCTTTTCAGAGGGAGCGCCTACATGTGCATCGGTTGGAGCCGGACACGTAGTGCCAACACATGCCAAAGACTGGAACACTTCGAACCGAGCCATTAACCGACCGATGCCTACGTATCTCTGCTAACCCAATGTAAGATGTAACAGCCACCATAGATTTTTTTTTTGAAGTTTAACAGCCACCATAGATTGATTAGTAACCCGTGATCTTTACCCAAATTTAGCAACCTGCCTAGTTCAGATGATCTAAAGAAGCAGGGTTCTTTCTCTGCCACGCTCAGTAGAAGAACAATGCAGAACATGGATCCTTTATGCAGTAGTAGTTACAAGCGGTTGCCTTTTACGTTTAACTATTGGCAACGAAATGGGCTCGATGGCGGCCCGCTCTGAGGTGGCCCGCGTTGCTCGCTACGGTGATGGCGCGTCCATCTCGCCGGCGACGATCGCAGGCCGTTGGCAGGCCATCTACCACTCGCGGACTGGGGATCGAGCGGAGAGATACCATGGTGAGATCATTTGGGACGGGAGGCATAGGGTTTCCTTGCTACGTGGTGACGGGGTCGAGGTGGACGTTTGTACCACGGTGATCGCCGGCCCACCGTCGCACGGAGCGACTTGGCGCTTCAATCGTTTCATCGCGGTGGTTGGACCGAGCAGTTGTCACGTTGATCGACCGAGCCCATTCGTTCGAGCGACCCACCGTGCGCCGCCCTTAGCGCGTGCGTGCGGCGTGGTGCGACTCGGGAATGGACACGCGTCGTCGAGCTCTCCGGCGACCGGGGGACCACCAGTCAGTTCCCGGGTCGTACTTAACGCGGTGGATAGCGAGGCGGAGGCTCCTTTGCTCATTCTTCCTCTCGACAGCGACAAAGCAAACCCTAACCCTAGCAGGTGTTGCGGCGTCGTCTTCGTCAAACCCACCCACAAATCGAGACCTGCGAGCCTTCAAGTTGTAGATCCAGTGGTGTGGCGTGGTGTTAGCTCGGGGGATTCGAGATCCTACGCGCAGGTGGTCAGATCGGAGATGGATCGGAGAGGTGGAAGAGGAGGATTTGGAGGAGGTGGCTATGGAGGCCCTAGGCGTTCTCCACCACGGAACAACTTTCGTCCTGATCCGTATGGTGGCAGATCTAGGTTTGGGGGCGAAGGTGGAAGGAATCAAGGGGAAGACCGCTACAGAGAAGAGGATTGGCGGAGGGAGGAAGACAGGCGTAGATCTGAGGAGCGCCGGAATGGGGAGGCGGAAGCGAGGAGAAGGGAGGAAGCGCACAGACAAGAGGAAGAACAACGTCGTCTAGCCAGAACTCGAGATGCAGAACGACTGGCCAGGGAGAGGGCCTTGGTGGAACAGAGACGCAGAGAGAACTTGTCTACCTCGGGCAGAGATCGCTGGAACCACAGGCAAGAGATGCTTGGTGCGGCTTCTGATTCGGCTGCTTCTGAATCGATTGCAGCGACTGCACCTCCAATTCCCCCAGGTGATACTATTCCTTCTTCTGCTGCAATTGGTAGGCGAGATCTAGTTAGCAACCAGATGGTCGTCAGTCCTTCTGTGCAGTCCAATGTTCCTCTGATACATTCGGATAATCCTGTTGTTGCTGCTGTGTCGAACAATCAAATCCTTGCTGTGGGTGTTGACCACAATAGAAATCAGGTTAGGCCACAGGCTGGGTCCTTTGCACCTACGCCTGCTGGCAATCCTGCAGTGTTTGCTAATCAGATGGGGATAGATGAATGTGGAGAGGTAGCAGGAGGAAGATGCAGCTGCTGTGGGGGTTCGCATGGGTTGGCTTTCTGTCAAATGAGAAGACCTTGTGAATATGTTGCTCCTTTCTTTGGATGTGCTGACTTTGAACAAGGTTTCTATTCAATTCCTGCGGAAGAATGTGAGGTTAGGCCTCAGGAAGTGCTACATCAAGCTGTTGTGAAAGTGGTGATTGGTGATGCCACGGGTAGAGACTTGGAGCACGAATTCCAGCTGTGGGCTGAATCCATGCAGATAAACTGGAGGTTTTATGCTAAGACCATATCGGAGAACGAGTTTCAGATGCGTTTCCCCAATGCTAAGTGTCTGGAAGAACTGTCCCATTTTGGTAGGCTGTTTATGAAAACAAAACCTGATGTTTTACTTGAGATTAAGAAGTGGACTGGTGATGTAGTTCCTATTGCATCTCTAGAGGAAGCATGGTACAGAGTAAAAGGCATACCAATGAAATACCGGATGAGATCAGTGATTTTTTATGTTGCAGGTCTTGCTGGCAAGCCCTTGGCGCTTGACAAAAATACAATAAGAAATTTTGCTTATGTCAGGGTGAAGCTGGGCTGTAGGGATGTGGCGTTGGTTCCTGATACAAGAGAAGCAGAGATAGGTGGATCCTTCTATGAAATCCAATACACCAGAGAACTATTTGATCCGAATGTTGATCCAAAAATATTCTATAACCAGGCTGACAAAGAGGTTACAGGTGGAGGGGATGCTGTGAACTCCAATGCACAGAATGGAGTGAGGTCTAACATCAATGATGGGACAGGTAATGGTGGATCCTTGGAGATGAATAGGGCTACTGGTATTAATCAAGGCTGTAACCAAATTACTAGAGCTGAGGGGATAACTAGCACTGAGCAAAATGATCATGTGAGTAGAAATGAGAAGGGCAAGGAGGTGGCCTCATCAGTTTTTGAACAAGGGCAATCATCTAACTCCAGCAGTATGTCTTTGGGGGCCAGGATGAATCAAATCTTTTATGGAGATAATCGTGGCAGAAATGAAAACAGGGGCTTTGGTCAGAATTATCAAAGGACCCTTCCTATTGAAGAGGTGCAGCAACAAATTGCTAGTGCCTTTGCTCCAGCAAATCTTGATACAAACCTGCCTGGATCTAGCAATGTGCAGGTAGAACAGGCTGTTGTGGAACATGCCGTACCTGTGGAGCAGAATGTGATTCCCAATCAAGGGGGTGATGAAAACATATCCTTCCAGGCTTTTGTACAAAGGCTGGCAAACTCTAAGAGTGATAAAGTGCTTACAACTAGAAGGCAATACAGGCATCTTCTTGAGCCTATTGCTGAACAAGGGGTGCAGGATGATGAAATGCTGGATCAACAAGATGAAGAAGATGAGGAGGAAGATGATGATGGTTTTTCTACAGAAGAAGATAGCCAAGATTCTTCGATGGATACTGATGTGCCATATTTGCCTAGAGGAGCTGCTGTATTTGCTTTGCCTGCTCCTGGTGCTCCTTCTGGCAGAGCTGAAGTGATCCCCTTAGATGGTTCACAGCCTGAGATTGTTTTGACTCAAGAAATTGACAATGCTGGAGAAGTGGAGATGGGGAATGAGGTTCCAGGTGAAAATAATGATAATGTGACAACTCAACCCATCAGGTGCAGTGCTAGGCTCCAGGAGATGGAGGTGGACCAGGTGAGGATTTCTGATAGGGCTAGAGCTCAAGCTGTTTCAAGAAATCTGGAAGGTACTAACTTAAACTCTAGTAATTCCTTTGCTTGTCTTGATGATGAAGTTATTATGCATAGAGTTCTTGAATTAGGTGTTGATCCTGCTAGTTTTAATCTTGAACAAATTAATGGTATTAAAGATTTAGAGATTGCTAGGCATAATATTGATAAAAAACAGGATGCTATCTCTAAGGAAACTCAGAAAAATGGGGAGCAGGTTCTATTGTTGGGATGGGATGAGAAGAAAGATGAATTGGATGGTTTTGTTACTGTGTTATCCAGGAGTGCTAAGAAAAGGTTGAAAATTGCTAGATCCTCTGCTGACAAAAGTACCACTGTAAAATCAAGTGGTGCTTCAGGGAGAGTGGAAAACAATCACCCTTTGTGTGATGTGTTGACTGGTCCCAGGTCTAGAAAGAAAAACCCCAAGTATCTATGATTGGAGCAAGCTGGAACTGCAGAAGTGTGGGTAAGAAGGGTATGGGAGATTGTCTGCAGGATTTCTTGAGAAATAATGCCATTGATTTTATTGGTCTTCAAGAAACAATGATGAAGGACTACTCTCCAGCTTTCTTTAGAAAAATTGATCCTATGAATCAATATTCTTGGAACTGGATACCTTCTATAGGTAAGGCAGGAGGAATTTTGGGGGGGATTAAGAAAGATAAGTTTGTAATCAAGCAGGTTTCAGTTGGCAAGTTTCATGTGAAAACTGTGGTGTTTGATATCAAGTTACAGATTGATTGGTGCTGGATAAATGTTTATGGTGCAGCACATGAAGAGGATAAAGGCAGCTTCTTGGCTGAACTGGGTGGTGTTTGTGCTGATCAATCTGTTCCTATACTCATTGGAGGAGATTTTAATCTTCTCAGGAAAGCAGCTGATAAAAATAAACCTATTAAAAATATGAGATGGTCTGATGTTTTCAATGCTCTTATCAATACTCATGAGCTTAGAGAGATTGATATGGTGGGTGGTCAATATACTTGGACAAACAATCAGGCCACCCCCACTTTGGAGAAGTTGGACAGATTCTTGATGAGTAAGAATTGGGAGCAAATTTTCCCTTTAGCCACAGTGTATAAAAAAACTAGGGACTTGTCTGATCACAATCTGATTATTATTGATACTATGGAAGCTGGTGGGATGAAAGTAGGGAGTTTCAGGTTTGAGAAGAGTTGGATAACAGAGGTGGAATTTTTATCTTTAGTGGAGAAAAGTTGGAACAAACCAGTTAAGGTCAACTCCAGCTTAGAGAGGTTTCAGAAAAAATTAAAGAATGTCAAGAAGTGTTTGAAGGGGTGGGGAGCAAATTTGAGAGGGGATGCAAAAAGACTCAAAAAGCAATTGCTTGCTGAGCTGCAGGAATTGGAAGATGCTGAGGAGTGTGCACCTTTATCTTGTGACAAGTTGATTAGAAAAGGTCAAATCCAAAGAGCAATGCTTAAGCTACATGAGAAAGAAGAAGCTTACTGGCAACAGAGGTCTAGTGAAAACTGGTTATTGAAAGGTGATAAGAACACAGGTTTTTTCCACAGAGTGGCTAATGGCAGGAGAAGGAGGAAAATGATTTTCTCTCTCAAAAAGGGACAGGATGTGATTCAAGGGACTACTAACTTGCTTGAACATGCTACCTCTTTTTATAAAGAGTTGTTTGGCCATGCTTTGTGTGGAGGGATTGTGCTAAGGGATGAAGTTTGGGAGATTCAGGAGAAATTGAATGAAGATGATAGACTAGAATTAGACAGGCCTTTCTGTGAAAAAGAAATAAAAGAAATCATTGAGTCCATGGAGAAAAACAAGGCAGCTGGTCCTGATGGGATTCCTGTTGAATTCTATCAGAGCTGCTGGCCTGTAATAAAAGGGGATGTGATCCATTTGTTCAATGACTTCTTCATGCATAAACTTGATCTGTCCAGAATCAATTATGGGATTATTACTCTGCTGCCTAAAGGAGAAGATGCTGATAGAATACAAAAGTTCAGGCCCATTTGTCTTCTGCAAGTGCTGTTCAAAATTTTTACGAAGACTTTGACTGTCAGATTGGAACCATATATGGATAAGCTTATCAATCAATCCCGGACAACCTTTATTAAGAAGAGAAATATCATGGATGGGGTAGAACTTTTGCAGGAGATCTTGAGAGAAGCTAAGGTCAGAAAAAAGCAGGGGGTTGTTCTAAAAATTGATTTCGAAAAAGCTTATGACAAAGTCAACTGGGACTTTCTCTTCAATACCTGCAGGCAGAAAGGTTTCAGTGAGAAATGGCTTTTGTGGCTCAAGTCTGTTGTTACTCAAGGGACCTTGAGTGTGAAGATAAATGATGATGTAGGTCCATATTTTACAAGTTATAAAGGTGTGAGACAGGGGGATCCTTTATCCCCATTTTTATTTAATGTAGCTGCTGAAAACTTAACTAAAATGATTCATAGAGCTCAGGATTCTGGGTTGGTAGTGGGTTTAGCTGAACACCTAATACATAAAGGGGTTGCTATTCTCCAGTATGCTGATGATACAATTCTGTTGATTCAAGATGACTTTGAAGGAGCTAGAAACTTAAAGTTACTGCTGTATGTTTTTGAGTGTATGTCTGGGTTGAAAATCAACTTTGAGAAGAGTGAGGTTATGCTGATATTGGAAGATGATGAGAAGCAACAAGAGTATGCTGACATGTTTTGTTGCCAGAAAGGGAAATGGCCTGTTAAATACTTGGGAGTTCCTGTTAATTCTAGGAGAAATTCTGTCCAGGAAATGAAGTTCCTTGGGGAAAGAGTGAAAGGAATGCTGGATGGTTGGATGGGGGGGACTCTGTCTATTGGGGGCAGAGTCATCAGAACAGATGTATGCTTGTCTTCTGTTGCTGTTTATCATATGTCTATGTTTTTATTACATAAGACCACTTTGGAGGAGTTGGAAAAACCCAGGAGGGCTTTCATTTGGCAGGGCAATGCCAATAAGAGAAAATATCATCTGGTGAACTGGAAATTAATTTGCAGGCCTAGAGCTAAAGGTGGCCTTGGGCTCAAGAATCTGACAAAGTTTAATATTAGTTTGATGTGTAAGTGGTGGTGGAAGCTAGAAGCAGAAAAGGGGCCATGGCAACAGTTATTGAGGGCTAAGTACCTGGGGCAGGGAGGGATTTATCAGATCAAACACAAAGCTACTGATTCTGCTTTTTGGGCAGATTTGCTTCATCTAAGAGAGTTGTACCTTGCTGGTAGAGTCATGGTTATTGGCAATGGCAAGAGGACAGATTTTTGGGGGGATGCTTGGTGTGGGCATAGACCACTCAAAGAGACATTCCCTGGTTTGTTTGAAATCTGCAATGAGCAGAATATATCTGTGGCTGAGATGGCTCAAAAAAGGTGGAATCCCAGTTTCAGGAGATGGCTTAATGGTGGTCTGCAGGATGAGATGAGGATCTTCAGAAATAAAATGGCTGGGATAGCTTTGAATGATGAAGAAGACCTACCAAAATGGAAGTGGACAAAGAATGGGGTTTTCTCTGTGAAGTCAATGTATCAGTCGTTGTCCAGCAGGGGGGTGGATAGATCCTTTAGGCACCTGTGGAAGTCTAAGGTCCCTTTCAAGATAAAAGTTTGGCTTTGGCTGATTTGGCATGATGCCATCTCAACAAAAGATAACATGAAGAAGAGGAAATGGGTTGGCAGCTATAGATGCCAATTTTGTGACAAAGATGAATCAATCCTTCATCTTTTCTTTACGTGTGATGCAGCCAAATATGTCTGGAGTGTTGTTGGCACTGCCTTGGGGGCAAATAATCGTCCAGGATCCTTCCATCAATACTTTTGGTGGATCCCTCGTTATCTGCAAGCTAGTCGAAACATTCAGATTACGGGGGTGGCGGCCATTTGTTGGGCCATCTGGAAAATTAGAAACCGCGCTTGTTTTGAGAGAAAATTAATCAAGTCGCCGTTTGAACTAATTAGTTACATTTGTGTGTTTTTGAATCACTGGGCAGGTCTTCATCCTCCTCAGGAACAAGCTGATATTCGAGCTGGAGCATCCACTCTGATTTCAGTGGCGGTTGCAATGGATCCTGGAGCAAGACAACCCCATGTAGCCAGGATTGGGGATGGTGCTCGTGTTAATCCAGATGGGAGTGTGGCAGATGATGATGATGTTGAAGACGTTGAAGCTCGTGGTCACTGATGATACCCAAGAACTGGAAAAGAAGCTTTTGCTGCTTGCTCGCTGTCGCTTTTCGCTCAGTTTGTTGGTCTGATGGAAAAACTCTCGGTGCCGGGTCGGCATAGTTGCTACTGATACTCTGCGCTATTGGGGCGCCTGCTTCTGTTTAGTTTCTTTCCCTGTTGTTTCTTTTGTTCGATGGCTGTATTGGAGCGTACTAAGACCTTGGAATGCTGTGGTGGTTGTTCCGTTATGTTAATAATGGAATGCGGGCCCTTTCACGGGGGTGCCGTTTGTGTAAAAAAAAAAAAACTATTGGCAACCCCGGCCATGTTGATCCGACATGACTCTCGAGGGCATGTTTTGTCGGGGACGAGAGCATGCTAATCTTCTCCACGCGCGATCGGTTGGTCAATCTTCGAGATCCGACGGTTGCGCGCGGCGAGCATCAGATCCTGTACTCTTTCGCCATCTATCTATAATATCTAAATGGGAGCAACCCACTAACTCTATTTCTCTCAACATGCAGCTATGCCACATCATAGTCCTTCCACATCATCTATTTAAGCCACATTGGTCTGTACGATCAGCAATTTGATTTTTATTTTCTGTTGCAGTTTTTTTTTGCCGCAACGCTTCGTTCCTAAAGAAACGCTAGAAAATAATTGACGAGTCTTCGAATCTTAATTATCCACCAGACCGGCTCTCATCCCTTCGTTTCCCGACCCATGCGTATGCTCCTGGTTATATTAAGGGATGTACACACACTTTTTGGCACCCACCGCTCCTTTTCCACTCCCCATTCTTTCCCCGTCTTCTCAAGTCTCGGTTTCTCATCCACCGAACGGACAAACTCACACACAGTGTTCTGTCAGCGGAGCACCACACCTGTGTGAGCGGCCGATGATTTGTTCCCTGGCAACAGCAGCCCCACTATGCAATCGTCTAGCACTGGTATAGTGGTATGCGTAGATCCGCGTTGATTTCCTTGAGGCGGCATGCCACTGCATGCATAAGCATTTTGTCTTGACCTTCTTCGTTTCCTTGCATATCACATCATCGATCTGGTATTCTGACCCTCTGTCTGGACTCTAGAGTTTAGACTATCATAAAGTTCCTTCGAGACATGTCTACATTTTCTTGATGACTTTTTTCAACTAATTATGCAGTAATGCAGGGATGCGCATCGCCGCATGTTCAAGCCAGACTAAAGCCCGCGGTCAACCGCAACTGGTAATATTGGGTATTATGGGCAATGAATCAGTTCTCTTATTTTATTCAAGACTTCTCAATGAAACATGATACGCGGTCTAATTTTGTCTGGACTCTTTCTGGTGCTAAATGTAGTAGGACACTACCAAGTGCTCAATGCCCAGAGTCTCTATTTCTACTATTCTATTCTTCTTACACTCATGTACTAACGCGTAAGGTCATCTCTCTTTTTTATCAGATGTCCATATCTCTGTCACAGTATGCTCAAACTGCTGCAAAAAAAGATTCAAGCGTAAATACAAACCCAAACATGGTGTATATTTTGTTCCGTAAATGCTCTCTTTCAGGTCGGTAAAATTATTTGTATGGTCCATATCATTTTCTTTAGATATAGTTCAGATCATTTTCTGTAGATCTGGAGCGATACCAGTTTTGGGACAGATTATACACATCAATATATATAGTATGTGCGTATGAATTTGTCTATCCATTTTATATTATTTATACCTCGCAATCCTCTTTTATTTAATAAGTGACTGCAATAGAGTAAACTTCAGATCATTGAAAGAGAAGAAAATTATTTTTCTTTAAACAAGGGTCGGCGTCCATCATTGTACAATATATCAGTTTAACTTGAACTGGTGCAAAAAAATTATATGTATATTTAAAGTTTGCCGGAATTTACATATGTACCGTTGTGAGTGTGCTTACATGGCGAAATAGTTATGGTACTTGAAGTTAGTTATTTTCCATAAACTGTAGTCTAAGATGCCTCCATAACAGATACATAGTGGGTAGGCTCAAGCTGGGTTTTCTTTGGCGATGTCAAGAAGACATGTATATCATCTGCCAAAATTTCCATGTCAAAAAGTGGACAACGAAATTGTAAAACAATTGTATAATTAGTTAAATCTTTAGCTTAATTAGCAGTATCATGGTAGTCTTTTTAAAAAGTAAATTTTCTGATTAACATCATATCTCGACCTCTTTTTTGTTGGATCATTGCAATCAAACATTGCAAAATGAATAGTTGTTCCAATTTGTATGACAAGCTTTCTTTAATTTGCATGACTGAAGCAATAATGAATTATCATGAAGTATGGCGATTACTTCTTAAACTTTTGTTTGTGTGACCATAAACATCCTACTTTAGTGCTAAACTTATTCGCCACATTATCTCCTATTTTTCCTCGAGGAATGCATATCATATCACTTAAAAGTTTGGCATACCAATCCCGCAGCAACGCGCGGGGTATTATCTAGTAATAATACATACACGCATCCAGCAGACCAGCACTACTAGATTGCTGATTATTAGCATCTTTTTTTATTTCCTGCGACGAGCCGATCATTTAGATTTTTTTTGCAGTAATCGATCATTTAGAATTATTAGGTACCTATCATCAGCAAATATGAGCAACTTCCTTTTGACGCGAATCATCACGAATACGCAGTAGATACATTAATACGTGTACTCTAAATAAACTAACTATCGCTGTTTCTTTCGCTGAAGCTACAAGCATACGTCTTTTTCTCCACCTAGCCATCTACCGCTACGCTCCCCCGTTCTCGTGCGTGTACGTGAAACCGGTGATCCATTTCCCCGTGTCGGGACAGGGACTCCCCGGCTGTAACGATTTGACGCCTCCTTTCTCTTCACCTTCCGGCCTCTATCGCTTTCTCCATCGCCTGCTCGAAGCCCCATGGCCATCCTAGACCGACCGTAGATACATGCATGGTTACATCCGGCAGGTAGGTAGATGCCCATTTACTCATGTATCCATCCCATGGAAACTTCTTGCCTGTCTCCGGTTACCTAGCTCTCGCATTCACGGATAGCGTACTAGTCAGTCAATCATCGTTCCTCGCCCAATTGAGCCACATTTTGACCGTGCTTTTGGCGCCAGTTGCTTGTCTAATGGTCGTTTCTTAGTCTTGGAGGTTTTTTCTTTGGAAGATCTCCACCAATCGACCACGACGTGCTTATGCATGTACATCCACGAATGTGCCGGGACGAAGATGCTACCAGTAGCTCATTCGCAAAAAAAAAAAAATGCTAGTAGCTATAGTTACCTTCCTCTCTTGGTTCCTTTTTTTTCTTATGGATTTATTCCTCTGGTAGCTCAACAGAACGTCTAGCTAGCTTGTTCATTTTCCGCGTGCGGTTGGGAAGTCCTCCTCTCGCCCGCCGTAAACCGTCTTGTTAAGCAACCGGGGAAAAAAAATTTAAAGGGAGGCTAAGCTTACACCGCATCATCGCCTTCGTCTTTAATACGCGATTAATTATATTGCTAATTAATGCCTAGCTAGTTAGCGGCTACTGATGTTGATATACCCCACACACAAAAAAAATCTTTGCTCGAGTCACAAAATAAAGATCGTCTCACCGTCCAATTCTTTGGAGTATGTTTGCGCACGAATTTTGTGTGCCACCCCTGGAACTGCTCTCTAATTTTAATTACACTTGCAGATTGCTTAGTTAATGTACTAGCCATAGTTCCATATTTTTTTTCCACTAGACTAGAGATCGAGTGACGGAGGTTGATTGAACCAACGACCTACCTCTTGTTGCGGTGATAAAGACTTTCTTCCTTCCTTCCTTCCAAAATGCTTTTTCGTGAGAAATGCCTTTTCATTCGTCGTTTTCAAATGCCAATGTGATACCAGGTGTGCACAACTACACATGAGGTCCACCTCAGGCATGCAGGGGCACTATAGTTTCTTTCGTCGTTTGGTAATGATTTATGTTTTATATTATAAAGTACGGTGACATGGATGGAGATTTTTGTCGCCCCTTCACCAAACTACAGTTAGCGTATCTTAATCGTATCTATGTTTTATTACACATTATTAAACATATTACTCCCTCCAATCCTAATTAAGTGTCGTGAGTTGTACTAACTATTTGCACTTAGTTAGCCCATTCTCCATGACACTCTTTCCAGATCGGAGGGAGTAGTTTGTTGTATTAATTTTGACGGTCTCTCTTTGGTGTGCTTTACTCGTTCACTTGATGCGTCAATACTTATGGTACCACTAATTTTAAGTGCAAATTTTACTTTTAACTCCTTGGCCATGTTTCTGTGACGTGTTTATCTTATTTCGGAAACTTTTGCAATATTTTAAAGTTTAGAGTTGTGGCCTTGCAATGGATTCAGACCCATTTATTATTTTATTTGAATTGACGAGCCAGATCCACGTTTTAGGATGACATACTACCTCACCGGATGGACAACTCGAACCATATACGTTAGGGCGTATCCGAAGTAACACAATGAGCCACAATGCCTTTGTTCAATAAATAGAGTTTTTGATAACTCAATAGTTCCCGCACGGTCGATACAACAAAGAGAGCCACTCCGACCCCAGATAACAAAGATATAGACATTTCATAATAAAAAGCATAATATTTTGACATTGTTTTTTTTCATGCAGATCACGTTGTAAGGAATCGGACAAGATCGGATTGACCTTAGCATATCATGTACCTTATTTTTTTTCGTCGGATGCGGAGCGGCGGAGAAAATAACCGGTCGCATATATCGAACCGTAGATCTAGAAAAGAAATGGAGTGAATTCGGAACATAGACAGAATTAAGCGGATATATACGTGATAGGCAGATCGAGAAGCCATACAACTAAAAACAGAACAAGGTCAAGAAAACACTCGTAGAATAAGTAATGGCAACACTATCAAATGAATAAATATAACATGACTAAACAAACATCATAGGTCCATATATATGGATATAATAACGTAAACAAAGAGTTAATGTATGAATCCACACATGATTCAATAATTTAACAATTATATGTGCATTTACCTTCTTCCTAACAAATTAAAGCACAAGTCGTCCACTCTTCTGCCTGCTGCCACGTAATCTTGACAAGTGAGTCTAACTTATCAGTTTGGGAAAATAATAAATTGTATAAATGTGGGACACATACTTTTGGTCTGCTCGGGTGCCAAAAATTGAAAATTGAAAAATTTTGGTTGAAAAATTCAAATCGTTTTCCGTTGGATACATATACATGTTTTCTACGAATCAGCAAATTTTTGATAAAAAATTTATTCTGAGCTAGAGAAAAAAAAACAAAATTAGGGCTATGAATAAGGAAAAAATAGCTCCCTCCTCCACTAGTACTCAACTTTACAATAAAATTGTCACATAGTTATTAGAACTAATAGGTAAATATGACACAATTTTTTTAAATGGAATTAAAAGGGAACAAAGGCACAAGCAGAAGCCGCGCAACTACGGGTCACAAATATGGTGCGGGCATACTCATTTTAAGGCAGTATGGTATACTTAGGCAATGTGTATAGTAGTCGTATAGTTTATTTCAGATTTTTTTGAGCTCTAGAAAATATATTTTCATTTTTATTCTAAAATCGGTTCCAGTGAGCTTGGGTGCCACTATCACTCTACGATAAAATGGGTCACAAAGTTACAACTAAAAGGTAAAATATTTTGTAAATGGGATTAAAGGGGAACAAAGGCACAAGCACAAGCCGCACAGCTAGGGGGGTCACAAAAATGGCGCCTACATACTCATTTGTAGGCAGTATGGCACCAGATTCGATACACAAGAAGGCAATTGCGACAAGACTATATATATACACCCGTTTGGCAAATTGGCACTCTCAAAGCTAGCGACAGGGTTTCCATATTTGCTCTCATCAGCACTGCACAGTATTCCCCGTGATTTGGGAACATTTGTTCACACATGCAAATGCATCAATCAGCAAAGCAGAAACAATCGAGCGACAGGAGGGGAGATGACAGCACCGAACGGGACTCCGTTTAGGATCGTGATTTTAAATTTTTTTTGCTCCTAATTTCTTATCCGCGTAGTGCTCGTACGTACTACGTCGTCCATATACATATGTAGTGCTGTCCAACCAATAGCCTGGCTGGACAAGATGATGTAGATAGACGGATGGATGGATGGATGCGTCCATATGGCCGACGACCACACCAACTGGTACTTGTATAAGAGTACAATCCTCCTCCCCCCATACTGATAACGAGAAGGATTCCTGCTCGAAAGCGCGTCAGGAGATTGCGGGATTGCACCTGTATGGCCAGACTTTGTAAACAGTGTGTACGGTCAGAGTTTGTGAGGAATACGTATGGTCAGAAGTTATTTAAAAAAAAAATCTTGGTAGCTAGCTAGCTCGATAGCATATATATCATATAATTCATGCATGGTTATATTCGATTTGTTGTTGATGATGCCGTTCGGCGTAAGGCCACCAAGAGCTAGTTCGTCCGCATGCGTTGGTTCGGCAGCCGATCTGCGCGCATCGCGACACATATCCCTTTGCTGCCGCTCTGCGGGCTGGGGTGGCGACGTTGTCAACGGATGAGACGGTGGTGCGGTGGCCGAACGGAGGAGTTGTCCCCGTGTGCGTGCCGCATGGGATGCATGGGAGCGAAGGAGTCAAGATGGGAGACAAGAGTGACGGTATACGTGTGTGTACGCGCCAGTACGAGTTAGGCAAGGTGTACGCCAACGGCGCTACTGAGCTAGCTAGGTTGACGACTCGAGAAGATCCACACGCTACCAGTCTAGCTTTCTTCCCTCCGTGCTGTCCTCCCAACATTTCGGGGGAAATTCGGTGGTGCAACATCAGCCACTCAGATCGACCAGAAATGTGGTTGTTTTCGTCCAACAGGTTCATGGCGATGGACGTTTTGTTTGGTTATTTGGAATTAATCTGCTCTAGGTCGACCGGCCTGGCCTGGCCTTGCTGGCTGCTACTGAGAACCAGAATCCATCGATCGATCGACGACCACGCATCAATCAGGGTGTGTGTGTGCCTGGCGTTGAACGGCTCTTTTGGAGTCTGGACAGCAGTCAAAAGAACTGTTGGGCTCCTTTTGGCTACTAGTCGGTCTTCGTTACATGCTCTAGAAGAAGAAATCGGAGACCATTCATGGTCTGCTTCTACAGTGCCACTTATCTAAATATCTACATGAACCATATGCATTTAATATGTGACATCGCCAGAAAACACTGCCTAGTATCCTATGCAACACCAGTGGCATTCTGACCAATGTTAAGCAGGTTTACTTATAACTTATAGGAGGGTCCACAGTCAGTCTCAACTGCCCCTACCCCCTGCCACTAGGCCATGTTTTCCATGGCCTGCCATCCACCGCATCCATGTGGAATGTTTGCAAAGCCTCCATCCTCCCCGAACCGGGAGCCGAGAAAGTGTGAACAGGTTCATGCTGTGTCGTGCTGGCCTCACGATGACGTATCAGGTAGCGTCGCCGCCAACTTGCCGAGAGATTCCACGCTGTCGTCGCCTGCCAGGCTGCCGCGGTGACTCCTGTCCGTGGAAGACAAAAGTTTCCGCGGATAGTTTGGCTCGGCAACATGCCAACGTGAACTTACCATTCTCGTCGTAAATGCCTTGAAAGCGACGACGATGTGGCGACATTTTTTTTTTCTGGCAACTGAGTAAATGAAAAATCTAAACTTGTTTGGAGCGCATGAAAGCTCGTATGGAAACCTTACTTCCAGAAAAAACTCATAGGGAGAAGTTCACTTCACTCCCCACATACGAAATTACCTCGTTATCGAAAAACACAAAATTACCTATGTTACAAACGGAGCTTTGGAAAAGTCAACCCTAAAAAATGACGGCCAAAAATATTTTTTCGAAATTCTAGAACCAGTTTTGTACAACAAAAAGCTGATCTCTATTAGGAATACAAACTTTAACGATATATACGGTTTACGTCGCCGTATAATGCTATGGTATAAAGCTACACATGGATGTAGCAAATCGTCTCTCTAGCAAATAGGAAAAAAAAACTTGCTACATCCATTCCATGGGTATCTACACGCCCCAACTTTGACCGTCTCGTATACGCAACGAAAAAGAGAATACTCAAGCAAACACGGGGATGTCAACATTATAATTGATAGGATTATTCAAAAGTATTTTTTTTAAAGTTATATCTATATCTTAAGAGCTATAATTATTTTTACGAATTCAACAAAAAGTCAAAAAAAAATGTCGACCAAACATTTTTTTTTTCAAAAATCCGAAACCAGTTTTGTACACTGAAATTCTGAAAAACAATTCTCTATTAGAAATACAAGCTTAAATGGTGATGTACGGCTTAGATCGCCGTATAATGCTATGGTGTGTACCTACCCATTGTTGTAGCAGGTCGTCTCTCTTAGCAAAATGGGTTGATTTTTTTATTAGATATAGTGTCATGGTAATTTTTAGTGGTAAATTTGTGTTTGGAGGGGCTACATTCGGAGATCAAGATGACAG
Organism: Alopecurus myosuroides; assembly: GCA_028641055.1. Classification (NCBI taxonomy): domain Eukaryota; kingdom Viridiplantae; phylum Streptophyta; class Magnoliopsida; order Poales; family Poaceae; genus Alopecurus; species Alopecurus myosuroides. The sequence continues at coordinate 84,476,324 of CM054060.1, forward strand.
CACACGGGAGACAATGATATCCAAAGGTCCAGGCATCGAAAAACATCGTTTAGTAAATACCCTACTCATGCTGTGTGGAGGCTTCAGATTATCTTTCGTATGCTCTCGCGATCTCGAGGTAGAGCTTGATCTCGTATACAGTGGGTGGAAGATGATGGGTGAATGTGATGTGAATTAACCGTCTCTCGCTCCGCGGCCCCCATTCCCCCTTATATACTCGGTGGGATTAGGATTGCGGAGTGTCAAACGGGTTTACAGATGGGTGCGCCTACATTGAAAATCTAACAAGATACTTCAATCCGATCTGAATTGGTTTACATCGAGTATCTTGGCAAATCTGGCGTTAGACGATCTTGGCGTGGCTTGTGCTCCAAGATGATGCATTTGGGCCCTCGTTTGGATGTCATTGTTCAAAACGACCAATATTAGAATGTTGAAGAGAAGGGTGAAGCTATAACAGAACAAAAAAGGAGAATCGTTAGATTGACGAAATAAGATATGAAAGAAGCCATGATACCAATTAAAGAAAACAGAGTTAAATTATCTCACTTAAAAGAATTATCTAAAAGACGTATCTCCTCCATTTTTTTCTCTTTTCGTACAACAGGTTTGGTTGATATGTTTAGTACGTAGGATGTTATCCCTAGCTCAAAACATGTCTGGCAAGTTGCCAATGATGAACCATGTTTCTATATTCAAGTTAATTATATGCTCTCTGTCAAAGGTGATGTATCACGACATTTTCTGATAGGTTTGTAGCATAAGTAAAAAAATCCTACGATAAAAGCAACCAAGGGACCAATATCTAATATAAAGGATGCATGCAACGGGTAGAGAGTGTGCTAGGAGAACTAACCCTCGAAGACCTAAAGCTTTTCAAGATTGAATCTCGTGGATGATGTACAAGAACACTTGTCAATCTCAAGATCACGAAGACGAGTGCTGCAATCCGGCAGCGCTTCCGCACTCGGTCACATGTACGACTCGACGACGAACGTAGTTCCCTAGATCCACGAGGGAAACAGAAGTAGTGGATCCACTCGAAACTCCAACATCATGACGACGTGGTATGGTGGAGAAAACTAATTTTCATGGATTCGCCAAGAAGATGACCAAGAGGTGGAGCAGCGGGAGAGGAGGGAGAGAGATGACAAAAAGTGTGTGTGTGTGTGTGGGAGGAGGGAGAGAGGGAGCTCCCACTCCTCCTTTTATAGGAGGGATGGCAGCCCAAGGGGGTAAGGCCAAACATGGTGGTTCCCCCACCTCCCCCCTCTTCATGTGAGTGGACTCTCCACTTACACACACTCACTCTCCACTCACAAATTCCAAGGGTTTTTCTTTAATAAATAAATAAAACTTTTTGTTTCTTTATTTGTTAATCCCATTAACAAACATTAACACTGAGCCCCTTGAACTATTTTTTTAATTCTATTAACAAATAGTTGACAAATATCGCCTTAAACTATTTCAATATTACCTGAAACAATTTCAGTGATATCCAAACTTTTCTCCGATATTCCGTATCCGTTCAAATGCGTCGTAAAACCTTAAGTGTGTCGCTCTAAGGTTCATGAATAATGCATACATGATCGAAACACCTCTCCGATCAATAGTCAACAGCGGGATCTGGAGATCCGTAATGACTCCTACACATTTAACGATGAATCTTGTGATCGCTGAAAATTTACGAGGAATTATTTTTACCCGAAACAAAGACTCTGTCCAAAAGAGAGCCAGAGAGGGGTCATCTGCTATTCCCCGGCTCCCCCCTCCCGTCGCCTATTAGCCTATAAAACTACATTAACCCTAAAAATGTCGGGGACAGATAAATCTTCCATGAAACAGATACCGAGGCACCATCACCTTGAAAGTCCAATCTAGGTCTTCTGGAGTCCTGCTCCGGCACCCTGCCGGAGGGGGGATCTTCACCGGAGGCCTCTACATCGCCATGATTGCCTCCAAACAGATGTGTGAGTAGTTCATACTAGGACTACGGGTCCATATCAGTAGCTAGATGGTGTTTTCTCCACTTTGTGCCATGATACGTCCATTTTGCATCACTATTTTATATGATAATTTTTGCTTATTCATTGATATGTTCCCTATTAGAACATCATACTTATGTTATTACATTGTTTTCTCTGTGTTTTACAGTTTTGCGGAATTATTTATCAGAGTCGGAAAACAGCTGGAAAAAGCACATGCCAGAAGGGATATTTTATGGATGTCAGAAAAATCGCGGAAAAAAAATCAGAAAACAAGGTTTTCTCAGAAATCACGGGGGGAGCCCGAAGTGCTGCCAGAGGGGAGCCAAGTGCCTCCTAGGCGTGGCCCCCCTCTTGGCCGCGCCTGGTGGGCCCCAGGCCCCCATCCGGCTCTCCTTCGGGGTACTTACCCCATGTGACCTAAAAATTACCGGGGAGAGACTTCGTAGAATTTTTCCGCCGCCTCTTCGCGGCAGAAACGACAGAGAGAAGAAAACACCTTCTTGACGGGGATATTTTGCCGAGGAAATTCCCTCCCGGAGGGGGGAATCATCACCACCGTCACCGTTATCGCACCGGGCATCATCAAGATCATCATCTTCATCGTCATCACCATAAGCACCATCATCCTCACCATCGAGCTCCGTTCCGCTGCACAATTAGGGTCCCGGTGTGAATTACTTGTTTGTAGTTGATGCTTATGAGATTTATCGGTATTTGCATTTTATGACCAAATTGTTATTAATCCATATATCACCTCTAATCATGTATCATATGACGTGTTGTGAGTATATCGTTTAGTTCTTGAGGACATGGGAAAAGTCTAGTAATTAGTAGTCATGTTTCATTGAGTAATATTTACCGGTTTGATATTTCAGTTATGTTGTTATTTTTCTAGTTGTGTTATGTGAACGTTGACTACATAGCACTTCACCTTTCAAGAGCCTAGAGGAATGCATTGTGTGTTGCATTGCGTATGGTGGGTTGCCAGAGTGACATAAATCTAAACCCCAATTTGCAATACTTCACATAAGGGAGTAGTAGATACCACGATTTTATTGCTACGGTTAGATTTATTTCTTAATTACTTTCTTGTATTTGCGGACGCTTGCAAGTAGTGTAATTGCAAGTGTGCATTAGTCTTGGATAGGACGGTGCACTAGTATAGGCCTACCCACATAACACTTACCAAAACAATAAAGATTAATCAACATCGTGTGATGAAAATAATTAGATGAAACCTCCTGTGTGTCCCCTGGAATGTTTTAGCCATTATAAGAAGTACCACCGACTTGTCCTTTGTGCTAAAAAGGATTGGGCCACTTGAAGCAACTATTTACCTTTATTTTTATTTACTTGTTATCGCTTTATTACTATTACAAAAATCCCTAAATAACTGCACTTTATTTACTCGCACTTTATTTATCTGCTATATCCAAAACAACCAAAAACCTGTTTGCTAGTGTTTACAGTGAATCCTCTATCCAACCTGCTTGTCAACACCTTCTCCTCCTCGTTGGGTTCGACACTCTTATTTATCAAAAAAACTACGATCGCCCCCCTACACTTGCGGGTCATCAAGACTATTTTATGGCGCCGTTGCCGGGGAGTGTAGCGCTATTGGTAAGGAAACCTTTTACTATAAGTGTTTTTTTATTACTGTCTGTTTATTTTGCCGAAACATGGAATCCTTTACTATTGGCTATATGTTCGGGAATGACTCCTCCACCACACGAGTGGTATAGAAAAGTTCCACATCTACTAAAATTTTCCCTTTTGAAATACCTATTGGAATTGTCGATCGTGTTATGGATAACCGTTATGCCGGTGATGGATGCGTTCATCCTGGCGAGCTCTTGCTTTATATTAAAGAATTGTGTGAGTTTTTTAAGATTGCAGGTGTGCTAAGAGATTTAATCATGATGAAATTGTTTTCTATATCACCGAAAGAAAGAGCATGTGAATGGTATAGCTTATTGGATGATTCACATTTGCTGGATTTGAAGGAGATTACATCTCTCTGTTATTTTAAATTTTATCCTCTTCATAAAATACATCAAGATCAAAGTTTTATTTATAATTTTTAGCCTCATGATGGAGAAAGTATTGTCCAAGCTTGGGGGAGTCTGAAATCATTAATTCTTAAATTCCCCCAATCATAAGCTTCCCATGGATATTATTACTAATAAATTTTATGCAAGGCTTTCACGTCATGACAAAGACCTTCTTGATGCCTCTTCTAATGGTTCTTTCACGAACAAGAAGATTACTGCTAAATGGGATCTTATTTAAATAATTCAACGTAATACTAAAGATTGGGAGATGGACAAAGGTAAAGAGTCAGGTATAAACTATGAATACAATTGCACTAAGTATTTTGCTGAAACTGGAAATTTTAACAGGCTTAGTGCTAAATATGAGCTCGACTCTCAAGTAATTGTTGAACTTTGCAAAACCTTTGCCTCTCATGTCAGTATTCCTAAAGTAAAGTGGTACAAGTATCATGAACCTTATAAGGATAATATTAAAGAGAATCAATTATCTAGTAGTGAAATACTTGTTAACACTATTGATCCTATTTTACCTGTTGTTCACTTTGAGACACCACCTTTCTTGTTAGAGTAAAAGAACATTATTTTCCAATGACATTGTGAATTTTTTTTGTAAGAAAGTTACTGAACCTGAAGATCAAATAATTGTGGAACCTACGGTTGCCATGGTTAAAGATCTTGTTGCTGAAAATGTTTATGTTTGTTATATATATTTCTGTGAGGCTGCCTCTAACCTAGTGGCGCGTAATAAACATCATAGACCTATTGTTGGCACACATGTTGTTTCTATCAAAATATCTGAACATAATTATTATGGACTTTGCGATTTGGGACCAAGTGCAAGTGCCATAACTTTTTCTCTCTATCAAGAAATAATGAATGAAATTGCTCTGTGTGAAATTGAAGACATTGATGGATTTCGGTCTATGTATATTGTTGTAATGCCCGCATTAAATATCGTAGTAGTCTTCATGTTATATTGTGCACTACGGTGCAACCTCTATTTGTCAATTTCCCAGCTGTAATTTGTTCACCCAACATGCTATCTTTTATGGAGAGACACCACTAGTGAACCTATGAACCCCGGTCCATTTTTCCACACTGTTAAACAAACCACAACTATTTACTGCTTTCTTTACTTACTGCAAGCATACATCATTTTCCACACTATACGTCTAATCTTTGTTTTTAGCAAGAGATTGACAACCTCACTATACTGCTAGGACAAAGTATTTTGGTTGTGTTGTGTGCAGGTTCCACGTTGCTGCTGACACCGGTGAAGCGCCAACACCACTGTCTGTGGCATCAACCTTCCTTAGATCCTGTTCCTCCTACTGGATTGATAACCTTGGTTCTTAACTGAGGGAAATTCTCGCCGCTTACTCATCACACCCTCCTCTTGGGGTTTCCAACACACAATAAACGTTTGCAATCAAGGATTTCTGGCGCTGTTGCCGGGGAGGAAGAATTTTTCTGGAAAGGGGAGTCTCTCACTCTCAACCTCTTTATTTTGTTTATTGCCTTTTTTTATTTTTGTCTTGTTTTGCTTCTCTTTATCAAAAACACAAAAAAATTAGTTCTTATTCTAGTTGTTATTTTTTCTTTATCATGCTTGCTATCAATGTTTGATGTATTTGAAACTAGATCTTATAGGCAAGGTGGGTTCACAGATGGACAACAAAAATATTATAAGGAACACCGCTTGTCACAAAAAGGAATACACTTATGGGAGCAAATTAATAAATTGCATGACTATGCTAAAAACCCGTGCTCCACCTATAATGTTACTTATTGCTTTGATAAATCTTGCTGCTGTAGGAGGTATAAACACCTCCCTTTTCAATGTGAGTGTAATGATGATGTTACCATATCTTATTATGTTAAGGGAAATTATGAATTATATGATGTGAAACAAATTGAAGAATTTATTGCTTGGATGGGTGCATTCGAAATTGCCTATTTGCTTGAAAGTATTGATGATGCACCTTATAAATATGAGATTTATGCTATACTTGAATATTGGTTTGATAATTACAAGGATTGTAATTACTACATAGTGGAATATCTTAATAAATTCTCTCAACCTAAGGAAGTAACTGACGCCTTGCAGCAGCCTATGGAAGAAGAAACCGCTGAATCTGGAAGCTCATTGGATGAAAAAGAGGAGGAGAGTGATGATCAAGAGGAGGAAGAATGGAGCTACCCATGTCTAACTCCCAATGATAGTAACTCTTTAACTCGTACATTATTTGATGAAGTTGATACTTGCTATACTTGTGACCTTGATACTACTATGAATGAAACTTGTGAGAATGATATTGCTAATGTTATTTATGATAATCCATGCTACTTGGATAGCTCTTATGATAATGCTCTTGATGATGGTCCTATGTTACTTGATGTTACAAATTCTAATGCTACTGAAAATAGGATTTCTATAATGTGTCCTATACCTTTTATGAGTGATCAATCATCTTGTTTTCCTATTGCTAAAAGTGGGAAGAAAGAGGAGCTGATTTTAAATTTTGATCCCACTATTTTTGAGCTTGATATGAATTGTATACTTTTAGGCCATGACAACCATGCTTCATGTGATAATTATGTTGTTGAGTTTGTTCATGATTCTGCTGAAAATTATTACGAGAGAGGAAAATATGGTTATAAGAATTTTCATGTTACTAAAACACCTCTCTCTGTGTTGAAAGTTTTGAAGTTGCTCTTGTTCTACCTTCTCATGATTTCTAGGTTGAACTTCTTTAATTTATTTATTTACAAGATTCCTATGCATAGAAAGTGGGTTAGACTTAAATTTGTTCTATACTTGATTCTTGATGCTCTCTTTTTCCTAATTCATATTTCTTATGTGAGCATCTTCGTTTTTTATGCCTAGCTGAAGGCGTTAAAGAAAAGCGCTACCAGGAGACAACCCGTTTTATTTCGCTGTTTTCAGCCCGTTTTCTTTCGTTTTCTTCGGTGTGCTTTGCACTTGGGTGTTTTCTATTTTCTTAGCAACCCCGATGTATCTTTTATTTTGTGTTTTTGTTGAGCCAAGTAAAGCCTCTAGTGGAAATTGAGGTTATATTTCGGATTTCTGCGCAGGAAACAGATTTCTGCTGTCCACTGTTAATTCCGTAAAACATAACAGATAATTAAAAATGACATGAGTTTTTTTGTGATTAGAGTTATATACGCAACTTTTCTTAGTTGACCACTTTTTGATTTGAGCAACAGAAGATTTTTGAAAAAATAGATCTTTACCTGCTGTTCTGTTTTGACAGATTTCTGCCATTTATTACATTTTCATCTTAATCTCTTTCGTTTTGTGTTATTTTGAGAAAAAGAGTTTTAAAAGAAGTTGTGACAGTACCTAATGTGTTTTTGAGTGTTAGACTTGTGTTGAAACTGTACCATGTGGATTTATTATTTCAATTGCACTAACGTTGCTAATGAAGATTGTGAGAAGTTTGGTGTGAAGGAAGTTTTCAAGGGTCAAGAGAAGAGGATGATATGGTGAGACCAAGAAGAGTGAGAAGCCGAAGCTTGGGGATGCCCCGGTGGTACATCCCAGCAAATTCCAAGAAGACTCAAGCTTCTAAGCTTGGGGATGCCCAAGGCATCCCCTTCTTCATTAACAAATTATCAGTCACTTCTAGTGAAACTATATTTTTATCCGGTCGCATCTTATGTGCTTTACTTGGAGCATCTTTTATTTTTGTTTTCAGTTTTCTTTTGTTTTTGCTTTCAGTTTGTTTTTAATTTTTCAATAATCTTGGTTGGACCCCAACATTCTTTTATTGGAGAGTGACACGCTCCGCTTTTTCATGAGAATACTTTGTATTCTTAATCTCTGTCTAGCTGCTGCATTTATTTAGCTCCTGTTTTGCATGCATATCTTATTAGAGTTGTTAGTTTTAGTAGTGTTATGTGAGTACTCTCATGTTTGCTTGCTTTATCATAAAGAGTATTTTTGTTAAAGCATGTTTTGTATGGTGCTTGTTGGGAGAAAGAAAACTGCTGCTTGAAGTAGAATTTATAACAGTACTAGTAGAAACTTGTATAGACTGTGGCTAGAACTTTTTCATGCCATGCTAAATGTGAGGCTATTGAGTTTTAAATCCTTGTGGCTATTGAGTATCATGATTAGCCTCAAATAGCTGAGAGTGTTTAATATGTCTTAAAAGATTCATGAGTTGTTCTTGTCATAGTAAAGCATCAATATATGGTATTCTTTTTCGAATGTTTTATTTGGTTGACTTGGCGCATGCTCACACCATGTTTATGACTATAAACCAGTCACGAATAACCTCCATGACCACTTAGTTTTTGAACTTGTGATAGTGCTTATGTTTTAATTAATGATGCTTATGTCGCTATGCATGATTATGGCTCTTATGCTCTCTTGATTTGTCGCTCCCAGTCTTTTGCTAGCCTCCACCTGTACTGAGTATGAGCTCTAATCGTGCATCCAAACTCCCTTAAACCAAAGTTTTTCCCATTGTGTCCACCATAACTACCTACATGTGGTATTTAACTGCCACTCCAAGTAAATTGCTCATGTGTTACCTTTAAAATTACTCCTGCTTCATGTTCCTGTTTTTGCTCATGAGGATGTAAATAGAGAATCTTTATCTCACTTGTTGATTGGATTTCACACCCTGGACTAGTGGCTTCATCCACTTATCCAAATGATAGAAGAGCTGGCAGCGGGGTGTCCAGCCCCAAATTAGTGCCAACAAATTCTCTTCACTATTTTTGCCCCTGATTTATCAGTCAAACCATAATTGTGTAAACAAAAGAGAAAGAGGGATGACCTTCTACACCAGTTGCGTCCTTCACCATGGGAGCCGCTCTTGTGAATCCAGTTGACTTGTGACATACTGTATGTTCTGTTTACCATTCATTGACATTAGCATACATCTCCCAAAATATAGACACTCCTCCACGGTATGTGATTGTTGGCAGGCACCCGAGGATTTGGTTAGCCATGGTTTGTGAAAGATGGATGGGAGGAGTGTTAAACTTTTAATACCTCTGTTTAATAAAATAAACGCTCTAGCACATGAGTGATCCCTGCTTCCCTCCGCGAAGGGACTTACTTTTACTTTTATGTTGAGTCTCCATTTTCTAACTTTATGCACAATTGAGAGAGCATTTTTGCCATTATGAGTTTTATGTGCATTTGTCCCATAAGCATCAATAATTACTTCATGATGTGATATTATTTGTTCTTAAATTATTTGTTCTAGTCTTCCTCATGAACTTTGAAGGTGTCCTGGCATTTATGTTTTTTCCCACTATTAAGGACTAGCGAAATATCACTTTGCCATGATTTCTCTATACCTGAAACAAACGTTTATCTTTCTTTGCATTATTATTCATGATCCTTTATTTGAGTTACTCTTCGTGATGCAAAGTAATTGCTATGCTTTATTATTAAAGTTTTATTTATCATGTTTGTGTTTGAAGTTTTATGATCTCAGCGTGCATATGCTTTTACATTAGATTGATCAAGTTTATGTTAGTAGCATGTCACCTCACAAATTATTGTGTTTTATCGTTTACCTACTCGAGGACGAGTAGGAACTAAGCTTGGGGATGCTTGATACGTCTCCAACGTATCTATAATTTCTGATGCTCCATGATCATATTATGCTAATTGCTACTTGTTTTCTCCCTTATTTATAGCATTTTTATATGTTTTCCGAGACTAACCTATTAACAAGATGCCAAGTGCCAGTTCCCTGTTTTCTGTTGTTTTTGGTTTCAGAAAAAAGTTATTCTAGAAACATTCTCGGAATTGGACCCACAAAGCCCGAAGTGCCTATTTTCCACGGAAGCATCCAGAACACCGAAGAGGAGTCGAAGACGGGCATCAGGGGGCCACACCATAGGGTGGCGCGGGTCCCCCTAGCCACGCCACCTATGGGTGTGGGGCCCCTGGAGCTCCACCGCCTTTGCCCTTTCGCCTATTTAATCCCCCGGATGTAAAACCCTAAACACCTGATCAAAAATCCCCGAAAAGTTCCGCAGCCGCCGTCACCGTCAACCCTAGATCAGGGGGGTTCTGAAGCTGCCGGAGAGGAGATCATCACCAGAGGCCTCTCCTTCACCATGCCTGCCTCCGGAGTGATGCGTGAGTAGTTCATCCTTGGACTACGGGTTCGTAGTTGTATCTAGATGGTTGTCTTCTCCTCATAGGCCTCCATGTTTAGATCTCGTGAGCTGCCTATCATGACCGAGATTGATCTTATGTAATTCTATATGTTGTGTTTCCTGGGATCCGATGAATATTGGCATTATGCCAAGTTGATTATAGTCTTTATTTGCATATGCTATTTTTGATCTTGCATGCTTTCCGTTGCTAGTGGTTGCTCTGGCCAAGTAGTTGCTAGTGACTCCAAGAGGGAGTATTTATGCTCGATAGTGGGTTCATGCCTCCTCACCACCTTGCTCGAGTGACAAAAACGTGAAGAGGGATGTGCTATTGCCATTAGGGAGAAAACAGTGGTGAGAGTGCCCACGTGCATAATCAGTACTTACATTACACTTTGTTTAATGCAATTATCTGTTGCTTGCAACTTAATACCAAGGGGGTTCTGATGATAACTTGAGGGTGGATTGTTAGTCATAGATGCAGATGGATTTCGGTCTTTCTATATTGTTGTAATGCCCGCACTAAATATCATAGTAGTCTTCATGTTATATTGTGCACTACGGTGCAACCTCTATTTGTCAATTGCCTAGTTATAATTTGTTCACCCAACATGCTATCTTTTATGGAGAGACACCACTAGTGAACCTATGAACCCCGGTCCATTTTCCCACACTGTTAAACAAACCACAACTATTTACTGCTTTCTTTACTTACTGCAAGCATACATCATTTTTCACACTATACGTCTAATCTTTGTTTTTAGCAAGACCGGCGAGATTGACAACCTCACTGTACTGTTGGGACAAAGTATTTTGGTTGTGTTGTGTGCAGGTTCCACGTTGTTGCTGACACCGGCGAAGCGCCAGCACCACCGTCAGTGGCATCAACCTTCCTGAGATCCTTTTCCTCCTACTGGATTGATAACCTTGGTTCTTAAATGAGGGAAATTCTTGCCGCTTACTCATCACACCCTCCTCTTGGGGTTTCCAACACACAATAAACGTTTGCAATCAAGGATTTCTGGCGCCGTTGCCGGGGAGGAAGAATTCTTCTGGAAAGGGGAGTCTCTCACTTTATTGCCTTTTTTTATGTTTGTCTTGTTTTGCTTCTCTTTATCAAAAACACAAAAAATTTAGTTCTTATTCTAGTTGTTATTTTTTCTTTATCATGCTTGCTATCAATGTTTGATGTATTTGAAACTAGATCTTATAGGCAAGGTGGGTTCACAGATGAACAAAAAAAATATTATAAGGAACACCGCTTGTCACAAAAAGGAATACACTTATAGGAGCAAATTAATAAACGTTTGCAAACAATCTCTCTTACGATGTGAATTACTTGTTTGTAATTGATTTTTATGAGATTTATCGGTGTTTGCACTTTCTGACCAGATTGTTATTCATCCACATATCACCTATGATCATGTACCATATGATGTGTTGTGAGTAGATCGTTTATTTCTGGAGGACATGGAAGAAGTCTAGTAATTAGTAGTCATGTTTCGTTGAGTAATATTTACCGGTTTGATATTTAAGTTATGTTGTTATTTCTCTAGTGGTGTTATGTGAACGTCGACTATATAGCACTTCAGCTTTCAAGGACTTAGAGGAATTCATTGTGTGTTGGATTTCTTATGGTGGGTTGCCGGAGTTACAGAAACCTAAACCCCAGTTTGCAATACTTCACATAAGAGAGTAGTAGATACCATGAGTTTATTGCTACGGTTAGATTTATTTCTTAATTATTTTCTTTTATTTAGGGACACTTGCAAGTAGTGTAATTGTAAGTGTGCATTAGTCTTCGATAGGACGGTGCACTAGCATAGGACTACCCACATTACACTTACCAAAACGATAAAGATTAATCAATAGCGTGTGATGAAAATAACTATATGAAACCTCCTGTGTGTCCTCACGAACGTTTTAGCCATTATAAGAAGTACCACCAGCTTGTCCTTTGTGCTAAAAACATTTGGGACACTTGCAAAAAATATTTACCTTTATTGTTATTTACTTGTTATCGCTTTATTACCATTACGACAATCCCTAAACAATTGTTGTCTAGTGTTTACAGTGAAACCTTGCTATAAACTATTTATCCATACCTTCTGCTCCTCATTCGGTTCGACACTCTTATTTATCAAAAAAGCTATGATCGATCCCCTGACTTGTGGGTGATCATGCCACCATGTTTAGATCTTGTGATCTTCCTAACATGATCAAGATCATCGTTATGTAATTGCTACATGTTGTGTTTACTGGAATCCGATAAACCATGAGATTATGATTATTTTGTTCATGTCATATTGAGATACTTCACTTATAACTTTAGAGAGTTATAATCTTGTCTTGAAATATTGTCCGATGTGTATGATTTCCTTGGCCAAGTTATTGTATGCACCTCCAAGAAAGGGTTTATATGCTAGATAGTTGGTTCATGCGTCATTTTATCTGTGCTCGACTAACAGACACGTGACGGGTGGGGAATGTGTGATGACCCACAAGTGTAGGGGATCAAAAAATCTTCGAGGGTAAGCGTAACCCAATTTATTGATTCGACACAAGGGGAGCCAAAAAATACCTATAAGGCTAGCAGCCGAGTTGTCAATTCAGTCACAGCTGAGAAGCACTTAACAAATGATATTAGTAAGACAAGGTGCAAGAAAATAGTGGATGGAGTCGTGTTGTGATGTTTCTCTTGCATCCTCAACACACTTAATAGAATGACAATTGTATAGATGCACTGGTTCAGTGAAAAGATAGTTAAAACGGTGAAATATGGAGTATGGAAGGTGATTTAATCTATAATAAACGGATCAGCAAGAAAACTAGTACTAAAAGCATGTAAAAACAGTAGAAATAATAGTAAAAGATGGACCGGGGTTCAGAGGTTCACTAGTGGCAACTCTCCAAACAATAGAACAAGTGTTGGGTAAACAAATTACATCTAGGCAATCGACAAATCATGGGGGCATAACATTGCTATTATGAAGAGATATAGTTCACGGGTTCTAACATGTTAGGAATTACGTCAAGGCATATAGACCTCTATCCAGCATGCACCTATATCTAATAGTCCACCTCAAGAAAGCTATCCAGCAAATATCTTGGGTATTAAGTTGAAGCAACAAAGTGATTGTTATGTGTGCAACAGACAATTGTATTAAGAACAATACGTAATGTAAGCAATGGTTCTCATCCGTAGACAAGTACACCGCGGTTTTATCCCTAGTGGTAATATCACATCCCCCCCCACATATTTCTGTCACTCAAGCGCAGGCAACAAGGAGGCATGGACCCACTATCTAGCATAAATACCCACTCTTGGAGATGCATACAACTATGCGATCAAAATAAACATACACATCAGAGATCATGCAAGAAAGCATTAAAACACTCTAAGGATATAAGTGAAGATTTTCATATAATAAGATGAACGAAATAATCAATATTCCATGGTTCGTCGGATCCAGCAAACACAACACATATCATTACATCAGATGGATCTCAGTAATGCGAGGCATAGCATGAGACCGTGGCATTGATCAACAAGGAGGAGTGAGTACCAACTAGCTACTTCTATGAACCCATACTCCACACGGGAACTACTCACGAAGCATCACGGAGGAAGAACAGTCAATAGAGATGGTACCAGGGCACTTCCCTATCCCGGCAAGGTTCCAGAACAGGAACTTCTGTCCCCCAAGTTAGGTTTTTAGGTCAAGACTGAATTTATGGGAGAAGAGGCGACACAAGTCGGTGCCAGGGGAACCCAGGGGCCCACCAGGCGCGGGTAGGGGTGCACCACGCCTGGCACCCCCTGGAGGCCTTGTAGGTCCCCTTTTCGGCTTTTGGAGTCTTCCGGTGAATAAAAAATCGTCAAAAATTTCTAGCTTATACCGAGTACTTCGATTTTTGGACCTTTTCTGCAATTCAAAGACAAAACAGACAGAAACTGCACCGGGCATTTTGTTAATAGGTTAGTCCAACAAATGATAGAAAACAAAGGAAACATATGGAAAACATGATCAAAACAAGCATGAAGCATAAAAAAGTATAGATACGTTTGGGAGGTATCAATGTGTTGTTGCCACTAAGGAGAAAACATGATGAGGACATCCCTAGCTCTTCACCTATTGTTACACATGAGGATGTTCCTATAAAAGCTAATGAAGTGAGGATTGGTCCAATGACAAGATCAAGAACCAAGCTATTACAGCAACATGTGAATTCACTCCTACTTGAGTATAATGCTTATAATTGTGAGAACTTTATACTACCTAAATCATTGCATGTATGTATTCTCAGGTTTATTGATAACACAAACATGAATGGAGATCATGGAGAGGAGATACACATGGATGAAGGAGGACTACAAGAGGAGATGGAAAACAAGTGCTAGCATGGTGAAAACAACAAATAACAATTGTTATCATGACAAGGGGATGGTGCCTCCACAAGGTCAAATGCACTAAGTGTGGAAAACAATGCCATTATGTTATTCCACACTCATAGATGGACAAATACAAGAGGAGGGCGCCCACATAGAAGATCAATGCGCCATAGTAATTCTAGTAGTGTTAGGTTTGGTTTCCATACCAATGTGGCCGAATTCCTTGTGTATGAAATCGGTTTGTATCCATAATTGTGAGTCCTAGTCCTAGTAGGAGTCCTAGTCCTAGTAGGGGAGGGTTGCTTGCGCAAGAGAGCCTTGTGGCCGCACCCCTCCACCTATATATGTGTCCCACCTGCGTGTGGTTGAGGTAGACTATGTTAAAACATAAACCCTAGACCTCTAGATTGAAACTGCTTGTAAGCCTTTCATCCGGAAGTTCATCTGCAAACTTTACGTGTTACCTGCTGTTCCACTGGGAATAAGACGGTACAGGACCACTTGTAGTCAGTGGATTACTTGTGCAAGAGTGTGGAGTTGAGAATATCCTTGGGGTTGCTATCTTTTGCATTGGCATCAGGGATCAGCCGGGAGAGTTCTTAGCGGCGCACTAGTTATCATACTGGAGTTATCTGTGAGTTCACTGAGAAGATTGGGCCACCCCTTATCATCTTGGTATCAGATTTACAGGTTGCCTCGGTGAGCTATCAAATTTCCCTTTAGTTTGAGTGTTTTTCTTTTCCTATCCAGAAAATTGCCCCACAAAAATAGTTTTAGTTCTTGCCATAGCCTAGATATCATCTTAGTTTTCAATTACTAGTGCTGTCTTTGTGTTAGATTTGTGTTGCTTTTTCTCGTTTTTAGTTTCATATTTTTCGGCTAGGTTTAGGGTTCTTGTTCATCTAGCCGAGTTCATATCCAAAAATACCAAAAATATTCGCAGCACATCACCATATCCACCACCAATCCGATTCTAGCTAGGTATCCTACCACGGCACAAAAAGGATCAATTCCCTGCCGCGCCCCTACCTCTAGTTGGTTTTGGATTTACCCCACCTCCACGCATCAAACCACCGCTGCCACCCCTTCCTACTCGCTCTCGGACTCGCACCGTGCCCCCCTATACAAATCCCACACGCGCCCACGTTTCATCCTTACCAAAACATCAACCGCACGCGCCCACTTCCACGGCAGAAAAACTCTGCCGCCGCTGCCGTACGCTACTGCCCACGTAACGCGCGCGCTGGAATTTTCGCTGTAACGCGGTTACCAATCAGCTGTTCGCTGTCTCGCGCGCTGCCGCGGCACAAGAATTGGCAGTTTCGCTGCCGTGAGCTCTGTGTGCTGCTGTGAGTCTGCAGTGGCACAAAAAGCAGCTGTTTCTCTGCCGTACGTGCTGCCTTGGATCCAAAACGTGCTGTTTTGCTGCCGTGGGTATAAATTGCTGCCGTGAGCTGTGTTAGTCCAATTTTCACCTAGATTTTTCTGTTTTTCTTTGTTTTTCCTTGTTTTCTCACTAGGACTCATACATCCATACCTTGTGAACCTTAGCCACAGCCTTTCTACAGCATTATAATAGGAACTTGCCCACAAGTATAGCTATTTTGTGCTCTGACAGGTTGCTCATTTTTCATCACCATCATTGTGTTCACTTGTGTTTGGTTATTTGTTGCTCCTAGCTTAGTGTAAGGCCATTGGAAAAATACAAAAAAAAATAGAAAAAGCAAAAGGTATAAAAAAAGGGAGAAAAGAGAAAAAGAGCAAAGTGCAAAAGGCCATATCATTACTATTGTTTACTAGTTGAGCTTGCCATTGTGACACTTGGTTTTTCATTGAGCAATCTTGTGCCTGTCAATTAAGAGCCTAGCTAGTGACTTTCTAGTGCATTGCAAATTTCATCCACATATTGCTTTGCCACATTTGTCTCCATTGTGTGAGTTTCCTTGGGTATTTTATATCTTCACTAAGACAGCAAATAGGATTGTTACTTTGGTGATTGTTAGGTATCCATACCAAGCCCCACTAAATAACCTTGTTTGCCTTTGTGAGAGTTAAAAACCTGGGTATTCTCTCTTTCACACCAAAGCACTTTAATTGCCTCTACTTGTGGTAAGTATCTCTATTCACTTTGGAGTGGTAAGATATCCTATTGTTTTGCTAGATTTTTGAGTGAGTTGAGAGAGGCACCACAACCTATACTTGTTTTATTTTCACTAACCTTCTAATGCATCTTTCTAGTGGTGATCTTGTGCAGCAAAAGAAGGACCAATCCGAGGGAGTGAATTGGAGGGAGTATGAGGCATTAAGGGATGTGTTGAAACAAAAATTGGATGACAATGAGGAACACTACAAGAAATATGTTAATGAAGCTTGTGATCCCCTCTATGAGATGGTTACTACCATGGACAAAAAAGTGGAGGAAACCAATAAAGTGGCCGAGACCAATAGTGCTCAATTGAGAACAATGCAAGATTCTATTGATACCATCAACAATACCATGACTGATCTTCAAAGATTAATTCAAGCTCGGTTGCCACCTATTGATGATGACAATGCTAGTGTCCATAGTGATGCAAATAATGAGGAGGAACCTAATTTTGGCCGTGGAGCTAGAGGAGAAAGAGGAAGAGGAGGTTTTCAAGGCCGAGCTAGGCGTGTGCCTTTGCCCAATGCTAATGACAATAGAGAAGATATATTGGGTAAACCCAAATTTTCTATTCCATCTTTCAGCTTTGATACTATGGATGTGGAAGAATTCTTGCTATGGGAGTTGAAAATTGAGAAACTATGGAGATTACATGATTATAATGAGGATAGAAAGATCAAGTTGGCATCTTCTGAGTTTGATGGATATGCTCTTAGATGGTGGGACAATTTAGTGAGAAAGAGACATAATGATGGTGAGTTACCCATTGCTACTTGGAACACCATGAAGAGGCTCATGAGGGAAAGATTTGTACCACCCAATTACATAAGGCAACAATTTGACAAATTACAACAATTGAAGCAAGGTCTCCAGACAGTTGATGCTTATTATCAAGAGATGGAATTAATTATGCAAAGAGGTCGTGTGGTAGAGCAAGAAGAGCAAACAATGCAAAGATTTCTTTCAGGATTACATTATAGAATCAAGGGCATTGTGAGGCATTATCAATATACTAATATGCATGATTTACTCCATCATGCTAGGGAGGCCGAATCACATTTACTTGAGGAAGCACAAAATTCAGCTAGAACAAGGAGTAGATTCCCATTGAGATCATCTACTACTCCTAGTGTGCCACCACCGCCACCTCCATCATCAAGTTTTCGAGGTGCTCCATCATCCAAAACCGAGCCTAGTGTGGCTAATACAAGGAAAACATCACAACCAGCAGCAAGTGCCTCGGGTTCTAGTGCTCCTACTACAAGGAATAAAGATATTACATGCCACACATGTGGAGGAAAAGGGAACTTCAAGAGGGACTGTCCAAATTCCAAAGTGATGATTATCAATGATAACAATGAGTATGAGAAGGTGATGATGTTGATCCCAATGATCTTGATGATGATGATGGATATTTGAGTGATTCTCCTTTGGATGCTTATGCTACTACTATGCCTTCTATTGTTTGCACCCAAAATTCATTGAGTGTGGTGCCTATTCCTGAAAATCAAAGGTGCAATCTCTTTCAAACAAAGGCTATTATTGTTCCCAACATGGCTTGCAAAGTCATTATTGATGGAGGGAGTTGTAGAAACTTGGCAAGCAAGGATTTATGTGCCAAGTTGAACCTAAAATACTTACCACATCCGAGTCCTTATCATATACAATGGTTGAGTAGCACGGGACAAATGAAGGTATCTCATATGGTGAGAGTGGAGTTTCAAATTGGACCTTACAAGGATGCTACTGAGTTTGATGTGGTTCCTATGACAGTGTGTCACCTATTATTGGGAAGACCTTGGCAATTTGATAGAAGTGTGAAGCATGAAGGAAGAGCTAATACTTATGAGTTGAATCATCATGGGAGGACTATTATTTTGAGGCCTATGACTCCACAACAAATTGTAAATGAGTCCCAATCCAAAATTGCTATGAAAGTGGAAAAAGAGAGAGTGAGGGATGAGGGAACACCACAAATACAAGCCATGGGGAGTGATAGCAAAACCAATTCGAGTGGTAAAAAGAGAGAGAACCTATTATGCATGTTAGCCACTAAAGAGGATTTGAGGGAATTTAAGGATGATCCTTCACTAGTCCCTATTGTGCTTATTCACAAGGGAGAGATTTTGGTTTCTAATGACATGACCCCTATTCCTCGTGGTGTTTCTAATGTTTTGCAGGACTTTGAGGATGTTTTTCCACAAGATGTGCCCTCGGGATTGCCACCATTGAGAGGAATTGAACATCAAATTGATTTGATCCCGGGAGCATCTCTCCCAAACCGAGCCCCTTATAGAACCAATCCACAAGAAACAAAGGAGATCCAAAAGCAAGTACAAGATTGACCTCCCAATTGATGAGTTTGGTGTTAGTAATTCTTTTAATGTGGCTGATTTGACACCTTACCATGGAGATGATTTAGCATCGAGGTCGATGCCTTTTCAAGAGGGGGAGGATGATGAGGACATCCCTAGCTCTTCACCTATTGTTACACATGAGGATGTTCCTATAAAAGCTAATGAAGTGAGGATTGGTCCAATGACAAGATCAAGAACCAAGCTATTACAACAACATGTGAATTCACTCCTACTTGAGTATAATGCTTATAATTGTGAGAACTTTATACTACCTAAATCATTGCATGTATGTATTCTCAGGTTTATTGATAACACAAACATGAATGGAGATCATGGAGAGGAGATACACATGGATGAAGGAGGACTACAAGAGGAGATGGAAAACAAGTTCTAGCATGGTGAAAACAACAAATAACAATTGTTATCATGACAAGGGGATGGTGCCTCCACAAGGTCAAATGCACTAAGTGTGGAAAACAATGCCATTATGTTATTCCACACTCATAGATGGACAAATACAAGAGGAGGGCGCCCACATAGAAGATCAATGCGCCATGGTAATTCTAGTAGTGTTAGGTTTGGTTTCCATACCAATGTGGCCGAATTCCTTGTGTATGGAATCGGTTTGTATCCATAATTGTGAGTCCTAGTCCTAGTAGGAGTCCTAGTCCTAGTAGGGGAGGGTTGCTTGCGCAAGAGAGCCTTGTGGCCGCACCCCTCCACCTATATATGTGTCCCACCTGCGTGTGGTTGAGGTAGACTACGTTAAAACATAAACCCTAGACCTCTAGATTGAAACTGCTTGTAAGCCTTTCATCTGGAAGTTCATATGCAAACTTTACGTGTTACCTGTTGTTCCACTGGGAATAAGACGGTACAGGACCACTTGTAGTCAGTGGATTACTTGTGCAAGAGTGTGGAGTTGAGAATATCCTTGGGGTTGCTATCTTTTGCATTGGCATCAGGGATCAGCCGGGAGAGTTCTTAGTGGCGCACTAGTTATCATACTGGAGTTATCTGTGAGTTCACTGAGAAGATTGGGCCACCCCTTATCAAAACATCAGTGTTCTTGTCTATGGATGGGAATTATTTTTTACATTACGTATTATTCTTAATGCATTTGTCTTTTGCACACAAAACAAATAATTCGTTGCTGCAAGTTAATACGAGCGATATTTGCCGGATAGCGGATACGTCCAAAACGTATCTCCTTTTCCGAAACCTTTTGCTATTGTTTGCCTCTAAACTTGTGAGTTTTGGATACAACTAACACAGACTAACGCTTTTTTTAGCAGAATTACCTTGGTATTTCGTTTTGTGCAGAAAAATCAACTTTCAGGAAATTTCCTGGAAAACATCCCGAAGTCCTTATTTTACCCAAAGACCCCCGGAGCCAAAAGAACATCCGGAGGGGGGCAAGGAGGGGCCCACACCATGCCTGGGGGCGCCCCTAGGCCGCGCCTACAGGTGGTGTGGTGGCCCCAGGCACCCCCTCGCCCCCCTTTCGAATACTTATGCCCCGTAACCTAAAAACCGAGGGGGTTCGTCATATTCCAAAGAAACACATCAGAGCGCTGATGCCACCTCAAAACCTATTTCGGGGATCAGAAGTTCCTGTTCTGGAACCCTGCCGGGACGGGGATTCGGAGGAGATCATTGACATCTTCACCGCCACCACTTCTCCATCAACCATCCATGACTCCCCCATCCATGTGTGAGTAATCCCCCCTGTAAGCTGAGAGGTATGGAAGGTATTGGATGAGATCAATCATGTAATAATGCCAGATTGCTAGAGCATAGTGCCTAGTATCCGTTTTTAGTGTTTTCTACCGTTGTTGCAACTTGTTATGCTTAATGCTTGTCACTAGGGCCCGAGTGCCATGATCTCAGATCTGAACATGTTATTGTTTCATGAGTATATTTATGTTTCTTGATCATATCTGCAAATTGTTTACACATATTGTTGTCCGAAACCAGAGGCCCCAAAGTGACAGAAATTGGGACAATCGGAGGGGGTGGTTGTGATGTGAGGATCACGTGTGTTCAAGGAGTGTTAATGCTTTGCTCCGGTGCTTTATTAAAAGGAGCACCTTAATTACCAGTAGTTTCCCTTGAGTTCCCGCTGAAAGCGGGCTGGTAGGACAAAAGATGTTGTGCAAGTTTCTCATTGCGAGCACGTATGACTATATTGGAACACATGCCTATGTTTGGCCTAGAACTTGGATGCTTTATTATTATCTATCTGAAATGCCCATCTTTTTATTATTATATGAACTATCTTATCCATGCAATGCCCGTTCATCCATCCCTATGCCTATAGTAAGTTAATCATGTTGTTTCCAACAATTGCTACTGCTTTTCCTATTTTACTCCTGATGTTATTTTACTACTACTGCTGCTATAAAACTGTAACCACTGATAAACTGTTGCGAGCAAGTCTATTTTTAGGTGCAGCTGAACTGACAACTCAGTTGTTAAGGCTTATAAATATTCTTTGGCTCCCCTTGTGTCGAATCAATAAATTTGGGTTTTACTTCCCTCAAAAACTATTGGAGTCCCCTATACTTGTGGGTCATCTAGACTATTTTGTGGTGCCGTTGCCGGGGAGCATAGCTTTATTTATTTGCTCACTTGAATGTGATATTGTTCGCTGCAAGACTTTCATCATGGGTAAAACTCGTAATGGAAAAGTTCCTATACTACCATCCACTAGAAGAAGAGGTACAACTCTGAACACCTCTGTTGCTCTTGATTTACCATCTGTGATGAGTAAGCTTCTTACGCCACCACATGCTACACACACTGTTACTTCTGCTGAGTCTGAAAATGCTTCTGATACCTTTGATGATGCTTCTACTGTGCTTGATGATACTGGTTCACTAGGTCCTTTCCTAAATGCTACAATTGCTAGAGCTAAACAAATTGAAAACACTGAAATTCCTGTTGAAAATGTTGGTAAACCTGTTAATTCACATGAGTCTATAGAAACTCCTAGTGATGATCTTGAGGAAACCTACATTCAACTTAATGATGACTTTATTGAAGAAGTTCAAGCTACTACTAGTGCAAGTGCTCTTAAGAGTCTTCTTGCAAGACATGTTGTTAAATATAAATCTTCTCCTGATGCTAAGTTTGCTACATC
Organism: Alopecurus myosuroides; assembly: GCA_028641055.1. Taxonomy (NCBI): domain Eukaryota; kingdom Viridiplantae; phylum Streptophyta; class Magnoliopsida; order Poales; family Poaceae; genus Alopecurus; species Alopecurus myosuroides. The sequence goes on from CM054060.1 coordinate 84,498,551, forward strand.
TCCCATACACATTAAAGATAAGGATTATGATTTCTCTCTAGATTTATCTTACATATCTATTTTTGAGAAAGAACCTTTTTGTGGTACTGAAAGTAAAAGTGCTATGGAACATATGAATGAGCTTTCATCTTTGAGTAGTTTATTTTCTGATGATACTAAGATACACACTTACTTTGTTACCAAGATCTTCCCTTTCTCTTTGAAAGATGAAGCTAAAACTTTGTTTAACAAATTGTCACCTGGATCTATTGATAGTCCTATGGGTTTAGTTAATGCTTTCTGTCAAAAATATTTTCCTGCTAGTGCTCAACATGCTGCTTTGCAGCGTATATTTGACTATAAGCAAATTGAGGGAGAGAACCTGCCTGAATCTTGGTCAAGGTTTTGTTCTTTAATAAGAGCTAGCCCTAGAGATCCATTACCTAAAAATGAGCTCCTAGATATATTTTATAATGGACTAACTGTTGAATCTAGGACATACCTAGATAGTTGTGTTGGTTGTGTTTTCAGGGAAAAGAACTCCAGAAAAAGCTGACGAATTATTGGCTAAAATAGCAAAAAATAATGATGATTGGACTATACCTGAGCCTGCACCTACACGAGAGCCAACACCAATACAAACACCCAAGAAGAGGGGAATGGTTGAATTAAATGATGAAGTGATGAGGGAAGCCAAGAAATCTCTTAAAGAGAGGGGTATTAAATCTGAAGATGTGAAGAATCTACCACCTATAGAAGAATTATGTAAGCCAATTCCTCATCCATCAACAGTCGAGGTACACTCTCTCCAATATTTTGATAATAGAGACATTACCTATTATAAACCACCTGATCAATGCTTAAATGAATTTGATAATGATGTTGTTAAGCAAGACAAGTTTAATATGAGAGTGCAAAATCATCTAATGGAAAACTCTAGAGCTATTGATAATTTGCATGCTATTATTGAGAGAACCTCTAATGATGTTAAAATGCTTCTTAAACATTTTCATATGGTTAAAACTCAAATTGATCAACTCACTAAAGTGCAAAAAGATTTGCTAGCTAATGCTTCTAGAGAAAAACATGTTGGTGAAATAATTACTAGAACTGGTGTTTCTACTCAGGATCCCTTGTATCCTGAAGGACATCATAAAAGAATTGAACAAGATTCTCAACAACCTAAAAACAATAGTTCTCCTTCTAAGAAAAAGAAGAAGATACATAAAACTGTTGTAGAATCTCCTGAACCTGCAAAAGATCCTAATAGTATATCTATTTCTGATGTTGAAACTGAAAGTGGTAATGATAAAAGTGATGCTTCTGATAAAGAAGAAACTGTAGCTGAACCTGAAAAGAAAACTAAAACTTCAAGGTATACTAAGGAGGATTTAATTGCTAATAAACATGGTAATGAAAGAGAGCCTTGGGTACAAAAAGCAATGCCTTTTCCTAACAAGAAACACAAATCAAAGGAAGAAGAACATTATAACAAGTTTTGTGAGTGGATGAAACCTCTGTTTTTGCAAATCCTTTTGATTGATGCTATTAAACTGCCTCCTTATTCTAAATATATGAAAGATACTTTCTCTAACAGAAGGAAAACTCCTAATGAGGAAATTTCCACTATGCTTGCTAATTACCCTTTCAATGGAAAGGTTCCAAAGAAGCTTGGAGATCCTGGTATTCCTACTATCCCTTGTTCTATTAAAAATAATTATGTTAGAACTCCTTAATGTGATTTGGGAGAAGTAGTTAGTGTTATGCCTTTCTCTCTCTATAAAAGGCTCTCTCTGGAAAAATTGATACACACTGATATATCTTTGCAAATGGCTGATAAATCTACTCCTATTCCTGTTGGTATATGTGAGAATGTTCCTGTTCAAGTGACTACTAACTGTTTGATATTAAGTGACTTTGTTGTGTTGGAAATGGCTGAAGATGATAACATGTCTATTATTCTTGGGAGACCTTTTCTTAACACTGCAGGGGATGTTATTGATTACAATAACGGGAAAGTAACTTTTAATGTTAATGATAAGGAGCATAGAGTTTATTTTCCCAAGAAGATAGATAGGAGATATGGTCTAAATTCAATTGAAAATATTGGGACCATCAAGATTGGATAATTATATTGTCCCATTCCAATGCCACCAAAAGAATATGAAATTATTATGATTGGGACCATGTCTATCAAGGTTGAGGTAACATAATAATTTAGTGATAAGCAAAGTTTTGCTTCATATAAAAGCTGTTTTGGTAACAAGACTTGATCAACCTTGTTAACAAAGTATTTTTAATGAAGAGAGGAATGTTTTCACTATGTTTTGACCATCCGCATTATATTTTCACCATGTTATCACCTTTCTACTTTAGTATAATTATGTTTCCACCATCCATAGTCATGTTTTCATCCTGATTACTGTGGATACTCATGTTTTCACCACCCATAATTTTGTTTTCACCACTTCCATATTTTTTTTCACTGATAATTTGCCTATTTGAGTGTCTTAGAACCTATGTATTTCTAGTTTTGGTTTTGTTTTCGACCTTTCCATATTTGCTTTTCTTGTTTTTAATTATTTATTAAATTATGGAAATTGCTCAAAAATGAAGTTTCTCTAAAAATTCCACAAAAATTATATTAAATATCTACGTAAAATATGTGGCAGAGAGGCACCTGGTAGACCTCGGGGGACCCACCATGCAGGAACACCAAGCCTGGGCGCGACCAGCCCCCTGGTGGCGCAAGCACATGGTGTGGGCCCACTGTCCCTCCACCAGCTCTCCTCCCTGCCAAACACTCATGTCTCTTTCCCAAACTCAAAAAATTCCTGGAACCCGAGCTCTTGCTGTTCTTCTTCGCGAATTTCTCGATCTCTTTGCTCAACCCATCATTGTTGCTGAAAGTTGGTGCATTTTCTCTCCGGTATGTGACTCCTTCGATTATCCAAGTGGAATTTTATTTGGTGGAGTATTTCTTGAGTATTTTGGTACTGTAGGTGACAGATTTTGTGAGTTAGCATGCTTGATTTGTCTGAAATAATTTAGTTTTGATGCATTTTTAGCCCTCCTATAAGTCTCTATAGTAGTTCCTATAATATAGTTGCTTGAAATCAATTTTTGTGATGTTAGCTAAAAATTTCAGAAATGAACAACTTCAACTCTGGAGAAATATTTAGGAGTGATGCCCCTAGAAGGACAAGGCCTTCACGCTCATCTACCTTGCCGATACCTTCCTACAATGAGAACCTCATTGCACCAAGTATCGATGACGCGGGGGATTTTGGAGATGCAAATCCATCCACCTTCCCTTGCTACACTTTTCTTAATGATGCAGGCATTCTCGAGGATTTCTTGCAGATAGTTGAAAGGGTTGGTTTAACCAATTACATGAATTATGAGAGCCCTTAGTATGATTTATTGACAAAAACTTTTGTTGAGAGTTTCAAATTCAATAACTCACAGTATGACCCAACTGTTGCTTTTAAAATCTACGATATACCTATTGCCATGTCTTTGGATTTTTTTTGCAGCATTGTAGATATTAACGCATTGGGGACAGCGAGAAAGATTTCATAACGACCCACTGATTTGATGGAGCTTTACCGTGGAATTACCAATGATGATGACCGCATAGCTCAGCGCGGCAAGATAAGAAATATTCAACTCCCCGCTATTTGATATTTAACTTACTACCTTGCTACTAGTGTTCTTGCTAGGGAAAACACTAGTAATATTTCAAATTACCATCTTGCCTTTCTTGCTGCTGCATTGACTGGTAGCAATAATTATAACCTTGGTTCATTCATTGCTTGCCGCTTAGCCACAAAGGGACCCATTTATGGGGGGTATTATTGCTACACGTGTTTTGACTGCTCTAGATCGCTCTTTTGCTCCACATGATGTTTTATTAGCTCCACAGAGACTTCACGTTGCTGCCATGAAGGCTCACCACATTGTTACTGCAAACTCTATTGTTGGCCATCTAGTATATAGGGTTTTATTTACTGATGGTGATGAGAGGGAAGTCCTCTTGCCGTAGCCTATTTTGTTTGATATTAGCAGGACACCATGGTCACTTTCGAAGGAGGAGTTGGATGAGCAGCTGCGCTTGCTTAAATTCCACGAGCAGCAAGCCCGCGAGCAGCAAGCAGGGCAGAGCATGCCCTCTGAGGACTACACCACGCAGTACACCGGGGCGCCCTCGAGCTCACATCAGGAGGATGGCTCATCCTCCGTACACTATGGGGGCGCCACGTCATCGTCCGCTTGGGATTGATATCCACTTAGGACAAAAGCCTAAGCTTGGGGGGAGGTATAACGATATCACGCTCGTCTACATATCACGTTTATGTCGGTTCTTTGTACATCCATGTTTTCGTTTCTGTCGCTTGTTTTCATTTCTTTCACTTCTTTTTGTTTTTATTGTTTTGTTCTTGCTTTCCAAAACAAAAAAAGTCCAAAAAAATATTTCCGTTGTTTCTCTTTATTTTCTTCTTCAGTTTCTTTTTTGGTTTGTTTTACTTTATAGTTTCGATTTAATATTCAATAATCCAAAAATATTTTGCTTTGTTTGCTTGTTTCTTTCTGTTCTTGTTCTAAAATTGAAAAACACAAAAATATTTGTTGTTCTTCTTTGGTTTTGTAAAGTTTGTTGCAGAATTCAGTAGTCCTTCGTGAATTCATTGGAGCTTGGTTATCATTCTATATTATTCGATCTACACGAGTGAAGAGCAACAATGACGATTTACGACAATCCAAGTTGTGGTGAGAGGCTGGTATGAACTCTATTTGTTTTAATTTCTACATATACTTATCCATGTGAACATGCTTAGTTTGTTTGTGTAAGGTGTATGTTATTTAATCGATGCTTAGTAGTTCGTGCGCTCTCATGTTTTTGGTCCAACTTATTAATATTAGATATCATGTCGTATAAATGTTTGCTTGCATTGTTTTATTCATAGAAGGGTATGAAATTGTGATATCTCCCTCTGAATGTTTCGCTTGAATCGACTTGGCACATGCTCACACATGCATAAGACTGAAAACAAAATGTCAAATAAGCCTCGATGATTTATTTTGCCTCAGATTATTTGTATCACTTTTATGCCCCCGTTTATTTTGTTTTATCGCAAGCATGATTATGATAGTTGTTGCTCTCTTGATTGTCGCTCCCAGTCTATTTCTAGCCTTCACATGTACCGAGTATAAGCTCTACTCGTGCATCTAACTCCAAAAAACCAAAGTTTTCCAAATGTGTCCACCATACCTACCTATATGTGGTATTTCACTGCCACTCCAAGTAAATTTCTCATGTGCTACCTTTAAAACCTTTAGAATTTATTCCTGTTTTGTGCCCCTATTTTAGGTCATGAGGACGTTAATAGAGAATATTTATCTCACTTGTTAATTGGACTTTGCACACCTAGACTAGTGGTTCATCCGCTTATCCAAATGATAGAAGAGCTGGCATTGGGGTGCCGAGCCCCAAAATTGGTTACTATAAATTCTCTTCACTATTTTTGCCCTTAATTTACCAGTCAAAGCATAATTATGTAAACAAAAGAGAAGAGGGATGACCTTCTATACCAGATGCGTCCTTCAATGGGAGCCGCTCTTGTGAAGTCTAGTTGGCTTGTGACGTATTGTATTCTCTGTTTATCATTCATTGACATAAGCATACACCTCTCTACAAAAATATTTTCAATACCTCTGTTTATAAAATAAAAATCTCTAGCACATGAGTTAATTACTGCTTCCCTCTGCGGAGGGCCTTTCTTTTACTTTTATGATGAGTCTTCACCTTCTCACTTTATGCACTTTCTTGAGAGCATGGTTGTCATTCTCAGTTTAATGAGCTTGTCGCAGAACACGGTTGATTGGGGTATAACTTTGATGCTTGTATCTTTGATATCTTTACTTCTAGTCTTCACTTGAACTTCAGAGGTGCCCTGACATTTATGTTTTGCTCCATTATTAAGGGCAAGCGAGTACGCTTTATCATACCCTATTATGAACATTGCAATCCTGCAGATTGATATATTTCATGTTGTTTATTATTAGTGTGTTGGTACCTTTTCATGGTTTGCATAACTATTAGGTGACTTTACTTGCATACTTCTTATTATGAATTTCCTAAGCACTTGATCATATAGTGAGTATATTTACATCATATGAAAGAATTTGTGTTCGTATAAGTTCTTTTATCGCACTCAGTTGTCACTGAATTGCTTGAGGACAAGCAATAAGCTAAGCTTGGGGGGAGTTGATATGTCCAAAACGTATCTCTTTTTCCGAACACTTTTGCTATTGTTTGCCTCTAAACTTGTGAGTTTTGGATACAACTAACACGGACTAACGTTGTTTTCAGCAGAATTACCTTGGTGTCTCGTTTTGTGCAGAAAAATCAACTTTCAGGAAATTGCCCGGAAAATATCCTGAAGTCCTTATTTTACCCGAAGACCCCCGGTGCTAGAAGAAGAGCCAGAGGGGACAAGGAGGGGCCCACACCATGCCTGGGCGCCCCCTAGGCCATGCCTACAGGTGGTGTGGTGGCCCCAGGAACCCCCTCGGGCTCCCTTTCGACTACTTATGCCCCGTAACCTAAAAACCGAGGGGGGGGGTTGTCATATTTCAGAGAAACACATCAGAGCGCCGCTGCCACCTCGAAACCTATTTTGGGGATCAGAAGTTCATGTTCTGGCGCCGTGCTGGGACGGGGATTCGGAGGAGATCATCGCCGTCGTCACCGCCACCACTTTTCCATCAACCATTCATGATTCCCCCATCCATGTGTGAGTAATACCCGCTGTAGGCTCAGAGGGATGGAAGGAATTGGATGAGATCGATCATGTAATAATGCCAGATTGTTAGGGCATAGTGCCTAGTATCCGTTGTTAGTGCTTTCTACCGTTGTTGCAACTTGTTATGCTTAATGCTTGTCACTAGGTCCCGAGTGCCATGATCTCAGGTATGAACATGTTATTGTTTCATGAGTATAATTATGTTTCTTGATCATATCTGCAAGGTATTTACACACATTGTTGTCCGGAACCCGAGGCCCCAAAGTTACAGAAATTGGGACAACCGGAGGGGATGGTTGTGATGTGAGGATCACGTGTGTTCATGGAGTGTTAATGCTTTGCTCCGGTGCTTTATTAAAAGGAGCACCTTAATTACGATTACTTTCCCTTGAGGCCCCGCTGAAAACGGGATGGTAGGACAAAAGATGTTGTGCAAGTTTCTCATTGCGAGCACGTATGACTATATTGGAACACATGCCTATGGTTTTCCTAGAACTGGGATGCTTTATTATTATCTATCTGCAATGCCCGTGTTTTGATTATTATATGAACTTTCTTATCCATGAAACACCCGTTCATCCATCCCTATGCCTACAGTACGTTAATTCTTTTGTTTCCTACAATTGCTACTGCTATTACTATTTTACTCCTGCTGTTATTTTACTACTACTTCTGCTATAAAACTGTTACCACTGATAAATTGCTGTGAGCAAGTCTGCTTTCAGGTGCAGCTGAACTGACAACTCAGTTGTTAAGGCTTATAAATATTCTTTGGCTCCCCTTGTGTCGAATCAATAAATATGGGTTTTACTTCCCTCAAAAACTGTTGTGATCCCCTATACTTGCGGGTCATCGATAGCTATTTCAAAGTGGAATTTAGTAATAGATGTTGTCGGATGACAGTCTATTTACCTTGAAGTAATGCCAAAAATGTTAGAAACCGTGAACCATATCTCTTCTTAATAGTATTGTTATACGTTCATGATCTGTCGACTGCCCAACCGTAATTTGTTTACCCAACATGTTATTATTCGTAGGAGATACACCACTAGTGAAACTATGGCCCCCGACCCTATTTTCTTCATTGATAACAACCTCGTTTACTTGCTTTTCATCATCACTTGCTCGTTGTTCCATTTTCATTTAATCTTTGCCAACCATTGAATACAATTAATTCTCTAGTTTTCAGCAAGACGGGAAGATTGATAACCTTCTCGGAAAGTTAGGAGCAAGAAAGTTTTTGTGTTTGACTACAGGTCCACTCTTGTCGAAGTGCCAAAGAATAAGCAACCTATTGAGAGACTTCGAAGTACTACTAGATGGATAACCCTGGTTCCATAACTTGGGGAAAATATTGCTGCGTTGCATCATACCTTCCCCTCTTGGGGTATTGCAAAAACCTTTTTAAACCATTTCATGAGGTAACTTTCTTTCAATTAGGCACAACCCAAATTAAAAGATCATAATCAGCTCACACTGATTTTTAAGTCCCTTCGCTTTATATAATCAAAAATAAGACCTTCTTGTTTCATTAATATGACAGACTTAATACTCATACTTGTAATATTTTAGATTACTCTAGTAATCCAAACTTAATTATATTTAGCAAATAATTTGCTAATTGATCCAACAACAACACCAAGCAATTGATATGATAAGTTTTAACTTGTTATTATCATTTATTTGTTCTTGATAAAACAATTTTACTCAAGACTAGCTTTATCAATGTTTAATATTCATATATGTTTTTCCTTGTGAAAATATTCATGTTCCCATGATTAAATATCACTCCAACTACTCTCAAGATAAAATCTTGGAGTCAACATGAATATCTCCCTTATCATGGATCTATATGATAATTCAATATCATATACATATATGATCACTATAATCCTTTTTGTTTTGTTTTGCACTTCATGGTCACTTTCTCGGAATTTCTCATATGACCTTTATTCAATATTAAATTTGAACTTTATTATTGTTGGAGGTATGCCCTAGAGACAATAATATTCAGTTATCATTCTACCTTCAAGTTCAGAATTATGTCATCATGGTAGAACCGCTATAGCACTTGAAATGTGTGTTTTCAAAGGAAAATCTTTGGGGAGGGGGTGTGAAGACAAAAAAACAAAAGTTCCTAATGTTGTCTCTCATATTAGCTTATGGTTTGCGAAATAATCATATTTTCTTGATCATGGACTTAGAAGAAAGTCCAGCAAAACATAAGAGTTTATTGTTAGGGTAACAATAGTACCGAACCTATCCAAATGTGTGTTGTTGCTAAAAGAAACTGAACACTCATTATGTATCTTAGCAAATGCGTATGAAGTTAACATTGACTATAATTCCTATACTATGAGAATATCTAGTGACTGCATGATCGAAATCTATACTTTGGATATCATCAACCGTCTTGCCGTAACTGGGGACTATAACGGTGATATATGGGTATGACCTAGAAAATTTAATTGAACTGAGATTGTTCAAGACTAGTACTTAACTCCTCTAGATGATAGTAAGGCATTCTCTGGATCCTCTCAGTATCACCGATGGCATATCGTCTGGCTAGACACGATGTGATTTTATCATGGGGTCATTGGGGATATGGATGAGAAAAGAGAACGATATCGACAAATGAGTTATATGTGTTATGATCAAAGAGTTTGATCAGACTAGATAACATAATCTCACCTCGTGATATCATTGGTATTGTGAAGTTAAGGTAATAAGTGCAATGAGTAACTTTTAAGGTTCCCTCCTTCTTCGGGAACACATAGGAGCCATCATGGACGTAACTTTTAAGGTCCCGTTGTTGGTTATTGTTCGGTAAGTACCCGAACATGACTGTGTGTTATCGAGCTTTTACGGTTCACATGCCTAAGCCATGCCAACCTTATATTGAGAGAAACAATATTTTCTTATTAGTTTTATGAATGTTCGATATCAGTACGATATCACAGAACAAGTTCGGTGTCAATCAGAGTGGTTTTGGATAAGTTACTATAAAAGAGAAACTATGCCGTTGCTAGGCATAATTTATATGTGAAGTTACAGAGGACATGAGATGTCCCGAAGTGTTAGAAATGTGTTTCTAACATCGTGAGATAGTATCGATAATTTTATCTATAGGGGTAACAGGGTTCCGGAAGATCACCGGGGGACTTTCCTTATATGGAAGCAGTGCCGGAGGTGGGCAGATTTCCTCCTATGAAAAAAAACTAATTTTAGGGAATGCTAGGTGGGGCCTATGGTCTCACAAAGTGCAAAAGATTTCTGTAGGAATTTTTCTGAATTTATTATAGAAATAAATTAGCGGGAAAAGGAAAAAAGAAAAAAAAGGGGAGAGGGGATTGGACTCCACTTGGGAGTCCAATCCGAGTTCCCCTAGAACGGGTGGTGCGACTGATACGTCCATTTTGCATCACTGTTTTATATTGTTATTTTCTGTTATTCATCGATATATTTCATGTTATGATGCATCACTTATGTTATTTTATATTATTTTGCATTTTTAATAATTTTTGGAGAATAAACACCGGAACCAGAAATCTGATGGAAAAAGCACCGTCAAGATACCATATTTCAGAAGATCAGAAGAAGAGGGGAGGATACCGGAGGAGTCTTAGAAGTTCCGAGGAGGAAGTGATCCATAAGGGCACCCGGAGGGGGGGCACCTGGGGCCCACACCACCAGGCGGCGCCCCCCTCTAGTCGCGCCTGGAGTTGGTCTGGCCCCCTGGCCCACTCCCGGGCGCCCCCTTTCGCGTACTTGACCCCTAGGGAAACCTAAGCCCCAATACATTGTCGAAGAATTATTCCGCTGCCGCCTTGGGGCGGAAAACACCAGAGAGATAAAAGCTCTCCGACAGGGAGAAATCTGGCGGGGAAATTCCTCCTCGGAGAGGGGAAATCGTCGCCATCGTCACCGTCATCACTCCGGGCTTCATCGAGATCATCATCATCATCATCCTCATCACCAGCACCATCACCACCACCGTCCACCTTTACGCGCTGTAACAATTAGGGGTCTTTATCGTTGTTTTCCACTAGATCTCTCTCGCGGTGTGAATTACTTGTTAGTAGTTGATGCTTGTGAGATTTATCGGTGTTTACACTTTATGACCAGAATGTTATTATCTATTATATCACCTCTGATTATGATCCATATGATTTCTCGTGAGTAGCTCATTTAGTTCTTGAGTACATGGGAGAAGTCATGATGTTAGTAGTGAAGTTATGTTGAAGTAATATCTCGTGGTTCAGTATTTAAGTTGTGGTGCTATTCTTCTAGTGGTGTCATGTGAACGTCGACTACATGATACTTCACCTTGATGGGCCTAGGAGGATGCATTCTGTGTTTGGATACTAATTGTGGGGTTGCCGGAGTGACAGAAACCTAAACCCCCATTAGGAAATCAATGCACGAGGGAGTGTAGGATCCCGGAGTTTTTAAGGTTGTGGTTAAATTTATCTTAATTACTTTCTTGTATTTGCGGATGCTTGCGACAGGTATAATCACAATTATGTATCGTTCCTAGTTGGGTTGTGCATTAGCATAGGTTCACCCACACAACACTTAACAAACCAATAAATATTAATCAACCGTAATGAAGCGAAAGCACTTGACAAAATTCCCATGTGTCCTCGAGAACGTTTGGTAATTATAAGTAGAACAACCGGCTTGTCCTTTGCTCTTAAAAGGATTGGGCCACTTGCTGCAATATTATTTACTGCACTTTATTTACTCGCACTTTATTTATCCGCTATATCGAAAACCACCAAAAACCCGTTTGCTAGTCTTTATAGTGAATCCTCTATCCAACCTGCTTGTCAACACCTTATGCTGCTTGTTGGGTTCAACACTCTTATTTATCGAAAGTACTACGATACATCCCCTGTATTTGTGGGTCATCAAGACTATTTTCTGGCGCCGTTGCCGGGGAGTGAAGTGCTATTGGTAAGTGGAATTGGTAATAGAAACTTTTACCCTAAGTGATGTTTTTATTTCTGTCCGTTGTTTTATTTCATTATGGAGAATACCTTTGGTTCTCTGTTTAGGGGTACTACTACTATCACTGCTAGGGTAGTAAGTGACCCGTTATCTATTGAATTAGATCCTTATAAAATACTTAAGAAAATTGTTGGTCGTGTTATGGATAACTTCTATTATGGAGATGGAAATGTCCATCTTGGTGATCATTTGCCCTTTATACATGAACTATGCGAGTTATTTAGGTGTGTAGGTATTATAATGGATCAAGTTAAAAGTAAATTATTTTCTTTATCGATGAAAGGAAGAGCCGCTGAATGGTTCAAATTACTGAAGAATGGTGAATCTATTGGATGGGAGGAAATTGTTCCTCTCTTTTATTCTAAATTCTATCCTCCTAGTGAGATTCAAGACTGGAACCAAATATATAATTCCTGGCCTCATGATGGAGAGAGTATTACCCAAGCGTGGGGGAGAATGAAGTTATTAATGCTCAAATGTCCCGTTCATGAATTCCCGAGAAATATTGTTATCAATAATTTTATGCAAGTCTTTCTCTTTATGATAAGGATTTATTGGATGCTTCTTGTTTTGGATCATTCACGCGTATGAAGGAAGAAGCTAAATGGGATCTTCTTGACCGTATTCAAGAAAAAACTGAAGGATGGGAGAAAGACAAAGGTAGAAAGTCAGGTATAAATTATGATTATGAATGCATTAAATAATTTATGGGAACCGATGATTTCTATAATGTTAGTGCTGTTTGTGGTCTTGATTCTCAAATCTTTGCAAATTGTCTTAAAGATTTTGCCTCCTATCTTGATATTCCTAAAAAGGAATTGAGCAAGTACCATGCACCTGATAAAGATATTGTTCCTGCTAGTAATGTAGAAGTGCATGTTGTTAATCCTTTTGTTCCCGAGCCTTATATTGGAAAAATGCTTTTCCCTGCTAAGGTGAAAGAACACTCTATTGTGGCTAGTGTGGTTAATAAGAGTATTAAGAAATCCGTTGAACCCGATGAGCAAATAAATGTTGAACCTGTTGTAGCAATAGTGAAAGATCTCATCTGTGGAAATGTAGAGGATGAACATATTGTATTTTGTGAGGATGCTTCTAATATTGTCTCACATCCAAATAGACCTAAGAAAACTAGTGCTCCTATGCTTTCTGTTAAGATTAATGATCATTGCTATTATGGTTTGTGTGATATTGGTGCTAGTTCGAGTGCTATTCCTTATGAGCTTTATAAATAAATTATGAATGAAATTGGTTCTTGTGAGCTTGAGGATATTGATGTGGTTATTCAGCTTGCTAATAGAGAAATTGTCTTTCCGATTGGTATTGTTAAAGATGTGGAAGTTTTATGTGGTAAAACTAAATATCCCACTGATTTTCTAGTACTTGGTAAGACTGCTAGTAAAACTTATCCTATTATTTTTGGTAGACCTTGTATAAGCATGGCTTGTTATCTTCATAGTGATCTTGGTGGACTATGTAGGGAATTTTTTAAAATTCTGCAGTGTAGACTATCAATTATCTCATACATAAATTCCTAGATAAGGTGATGAATTGGAAACATTTGCACATTTCCCCTTTCAATAAATCCTTTCTCCAAAGATTGACAATCCTAACTTAATATAATTTCCACCTCTCTTTCATGATAAGACACTTTCCTCCTTAATTCACGTGTTAAAACACTTGGAGCTAAAGTGGAAATTTACTACCAATAAATATATTGATTTTATGCAAAACCCTTTAATCAATTATGCATCATACTTTAACAATATTTATCACTTGGAATTATCCTTAAAATAACTCTAAGTTAATTAATGATAATGCTCCAACCTTTACAAACCAAAAATAATAATTTCCTTTAGTGGGTTGAAAATTATTTACGTTTCACGCTTTTCCTTATGATACCAAGACATTTGACAATTTCATTATAACGTTGCTTGAATCCTTGTTTCAAAATGATTCTATTATCATGATATTTTTGAGTCTCTCAAAGTTCATCATGACTAATTTTGACTAAGAAAACTTTATTTGTCAATCATGTTATAATCCTATCTTAGTTTTTGATTCATAATACTCCCACTGACTTTTATGAAATATTGAAGCTTCATTATTTCATCTATTCCACTTCATTAATATGATTAACTTATCATATTGAGTCTTAAATGGAATTAAGTCAATTTAGAACTCATCCATCCTTCATGTGAATTTAAAATTCACAAGTGACTAGCACTTTTATGGATTTTAGCTTTATTAAATAATTTGGAGACAAACTTGAAACCTTGATAAATCAATAAAAAAACTTATCTCCAATTTATTTAACAAGACACAAAACTATTAATTAAACTTAAGTAATAACTAATGAAAATTTTCAAGATTTAATAATAAAACTTAATGACATAATACAATAAAGAAGATCATAAACTTTGAATTCCGAAGATTGGAATTCCCACATGGATTTTATAATTGTAACTCAACAGGGTTCTTGAACACAAAATATTCATTACAAAATGAGCAAACTCAAAATAACTATTATTTCGAAGTCCCAGTGTTGATCCTCTTTATTGACTTGGACTTCATGAGATGACCCTCTACACTCCCAATGCATTTGCAACGTCATTCCAGAACTTCCTCTTCTTGCTAGCATTTGTAGAAAGTACCTGCCACTGGTGCAAGTGAGATCATCAACTAGTATCTCATACTAAATGACTTCCGCTGGAACTAAATCAATAGTTTTTGGTATAACTCTTATACCTATCTTAGTCCATGTAGGATCTCCGGCTTTAATATCAGCTTTTGCTTCCTTGAGTAAGGCAAACAACATTTGAACTGTCCACTCTTCCGCGATGGTATTCTAACGCTTTACAAAACCATGGAATATTGGCGGAAGTAATCCTAGTACGATGCCACAGACGTGCTCCCGAGTTATTGTAAATCCAACATCTCGAAGCTTTCTTTCTAATATGATCATCCTTATTTGAAACAGCTTTATGGGTTCACCAATGCAAGCCGACTATTCATCAGTCCCTCGTTTGATTATAACTCTCATTGCGCACTTGATGTGTGAATAGGGTTTCAGTTCCTCTACCAGATAGTAGGGATGACAATTACGAAACCGATCAACCAACTCAACATCAATGCATGTGTGCAAGAGCTCCTTGACAATGCACAAATCACATTGGATATGAGGTACTTGACAAACCTCATCTCCAGGCATGTGACCCACAAAGTGATCCATATTGATGTTCCTAAGAGACTCCATCAGATCATAAAACCATTCCCCAAAAGTGTTTCCATTTGCAGCCAAAGTCTCACGACTTATCATCAGATTAAATCGATACCCTTTAAAGGTATCCACCTCTACAATAAAATCAGTTTATTTAGACTTTATAGTTAAAAATGAATTTGTACTACTTAATTCAATAAAATTGAAATTAATATATGCTTCCATTGAAACTAATATTCCTCATAATTAACCTTCAATTCATTGAGATCCTAATAAATAATGACAAGAAGGATGGATACATCTAAACTAATGACAACCTAAAGTTTAGGCCACCATGCCAATCACTCAATGTGATTCTCGCTCATCTTTCGACGAATGTGTTCCGAGCTCATAACTAGTTATGCCTGAACATCAAGTCAACCATCTGACACCGCATGTATGGACCGATCCTTGGATACAAGTCATCCATCCATACCCGCCTGCAGACGATAAGAATGCATTGACCCTTGGATACAAGTGATGAATGCAAACCCAAGTCTATTATGATGGTTAATATAGTATTGGAGAACGCGAACAACCTTGATATTTTAAGTGAGGAACCACCCTAACATGCAATCTATAATTTGTGTGATTTGGTATAGCCTTTGTTCTTCAGAGATTCTTGATGCATCTCCAACGAGGATGCTCCATCTTTTTATTCTCACCATAGCAAAAAATCCGAGTAAATTCCTCTACAGTGAAAATTTCTTCAAGTTTTTCTTTGATGGAGAAACGACCACTTTCTCATATCATGTATTTCCTCCGATCTCCGCGATGGACGCCTGATTTTCTATGTTTAACAATGACAATCCTTTGGCATTGGCCATCATGTCAAAAATAGTAACAAGATAGTTATACCAAACCACACACACACTACAAAACCAAATTAGATGCCTCTAATGCTTTGTTTGCAATTTTTAGCGTGGCTGTAGGTTCTACGATCAACTATCATCATCACCTACGCAATTCGAGGTATGTTTAATCTCATTGCTAGATTAACTTTGTGGGATGATTGAAACACAAACATTACAAAAACGTTTAGAGCCTCAATCTAAACTTATCCATAACTATGGCCTCCTTTTGGATCTAATCCACATGCCCTTCCCACCATGCCATTATATGAGACCAACTATGGTGCGACCCAATGCTACTGAAGCACTTAATTGGATCAAGCGAGATATGTCAGGGGCAACTCGAGAGTCCTAGGATTGCCAAAAGTTTGTAAAAAAAAGTCATACCATGCCGTCGGAAACAAAACAAACACAACTTATTGGGAAGTAACAAAAAGAAACTACATATTAGAGAACTTTCTAATACACTTGCACAAGGTTATGTAATACCCGTACAAAATTGTGCTTGATACCAATGCTGGTCTACGCTGCATAATTTTAAAAAAATTCCCTACGTAGTCCGCCAAGATCACTATGAAGCTAACGAGGCATGCCCATACATGAAAGGATCGGGATCACGAATCACCGGCCAGCGGAATCGATGTAGTCATAGAAGATATCTGAACAATCGTAGATCCTCATAACTAGGCCTAGTTGCAAGGATGTCGCTAAGCTTCCCTCGTCAAGGATCACGCGTCTAATACCTTTTATAGTGTGCACACGTACGCTCGTGTCAACCCGTCAGCACTCCGTCGTCCAGGACTCGACCAACGAAGAAAGATAACCTTTCGGCGTTGCTGATTGGTGGCACTACTCGACTATGATTAGAGCTATATGAATCTCAAAGTTTCTCAACACAAGAGAGAGAACTACTAATTAGAGCTATATCTAATCAGGAGAGGACACCTCAAAAAAAATTAGAGGAATCTCTAATTCAATTAGAGGGGCTCGAATTAGAAGCTGACCCTATAATTCTATTAGAGAGAGAGGCTTGCTCGCAAATTATTATTTAGCTCTTAGCCTTGGGGTCCCTTTTATAGTTGGAGGGAGGGGTTCTAGTTGAGCTAGGAGGGGGCTTGGCAGCACCAAGGTGGTACCCGCACCCCTCCTCCTAGCCCAACTCGGATTGGACTCCCTAATGGGATTCCAACTCCATCTCCTCTCTCCTTTTCCCCTTTTCCCTTTTCTTTTCTTTTTCCCTTCAATAAAATAGGAAAAAACACAAGAAGATTCCTAGTGCAATGATTCGAGGCCTGGGGCCCACATGTTAGTCCCACCTATTGGTGCGGTCTAAGGGTGAAATTGCCCCTCTCTGGCACTCCCCCTTCCCAGTTTTTGCCCGAAACTCTTCCGGAACCCGATGAACCCAATAGATAATATCATCGTTATTATCTATTCATGAACATCCTGGGAGATCTCATGTCCTCCGTTATCTCTTATATAAATTCTTCCTTACACCGGCATAATTTCTCCCTTATAGGAACTTCCTCGAAACCTCTCCGATTGACACCGTACTTATTTCTATGACATCTTATCGACATCGAATATTCATAAAACCAATACCAATATCTTAATTCTCTCAATGAAAGGTCGGCATGTCTTAAGTGTGTGACCCATAAAGGCTCGATAACACACATACATGTTCATGAACTTACCGAACAATAACCAACAGGGGACCATGGAGGTTCATGATGGCTCTTGTGTGTTCACAAAGAACGAGGGAATCTTATAAGTTACTCATTTCACTTATTCTCTTAATTTCACGATGCAAACGATATCATGAATTGATACTACGGGATCTCATCTGATCAAACTCTTTTACCATAACACATATATAACTCATTACCTATATCGTCCTATTTTCTCATCCATATCCCTGGTCTCCTTGTGATAAATCACACTTTGTCTGACTAGATGATTGGTTGACGTCGGTGATTCTAAGAGAGCATAGAGTATGTATCTCTCTATCGTGTAGAGGAGTAAGTACTAGTCTTGAATGATCTCAGTCTATTACACTTTCTATATTATACCCAGACATCACCGTTATGATCCCCAGTTACGGCAAGACGGTTTATGACAACGAAAATATAAATTTCGATTGTACGGTCACTAGACATTCTCATAGTATAGGAATTATAGTTAATGACAACTTCATATGTATTTTTATAAATACATTAAAATTGTTTAGTCTCTTTTAGCAAGATCATATACTTCTGTCGGTTCAGAACTATTGTTACCCTAAAAATAAACTCTTATATTTTGCTAGACGTTTAACCAAGTCCATGAACAGGAAAATATGATCATCTCACAAACCATAAGCTAATCTTAGAGACAAGATTAGGAACTCTTATTTGTTTATGTCTTCACACCCACACAAAGATTTTCCTGTGAAAACCCACTTTTCAAGTTCTATAGCGGTTGTAGCATGATGACATAAACATAATTCTAAACTTGAAGATAGAATAATAACTGAATATTATTGTCTCTAGGGCATATCTCCAACACCCGGTGCTACAAAACTTATCGCCGAGGGGGGCCCACGTCCAAGACATGGGTCAGGGTGCAGGCCCCACCGGTGTGGTCTCCTCGTGGCTCCCCTTGCGTCGTACTTTCTCCTTAAAATTACTCGTTACCTAAAACTGACAGGATATAAGTTATTTCACCAAGTTTCGATACAGAGAGTCGCTGCCATCCGAAACCCTATTTTGGGGGTTTTGGAGGTCCTATATTGGCAATATGCCGAGATGGAGATCAACCTATGGAGCTATCTTCATCAAACGTTTTGCCTCCATGGCGATGTGTGAGTGGTTCATACATTGATTACCGGCCCATATTTGTAGCTAGGTGGTATTGTCTCTCCCTAATTTAGTACAATGATCTCGTGAGCTTCCCAACATGATTGAGATCCATTCCATGTAATCGGTGTTGCGTTTGTTAGGATATGATGAATTGTTAAATTATGATCATTTTATTTTTGAGTTATTTTGTTTTCCTTGCTGCATGATACGTAGTCTTACATGCTCTCCGATCTATTAGTTAATGGATCACATCTTGGTGTGAGTACTGCGTGGATAAAGCTATATTCATTGGGAGGCATAAGTGACAGAAACACAACCATGTGTGTAGTGATTGAAGCGTACGGGAAGAAGGGGGCCGTTTATCTTAATGCTATGGTTGATTTATTTTTGTCTTAATGAATATTTCTTATTTGTGGATGCTTGCTAATGTTGCAATCATATAGTGATGTGATCACAAGTAGTTGAAAGTATGTATGTTGTGGCCTCTCCCATGTTATTTTCCTTTGATGACATTAATTGTTTAGATCTTCCATGATAACTAATTTACTCAGATGTTGATAATGTACATACACTTACTTTAGCTCACTTACTAACAAAAATCAGAACATTTTTATGGATTTAATTGTTTCTTAGCTTAATAAATTATTTTCGCAAGAATGGTGTGCGTCATCCACCAAAGAACATGTGGCATCAATTTCTTTTTCTTGATTTCCATGCCATCTAGATAACTTGGCTTATCCAACGCTAGGAGCTTTGAGGGGGTCGTCTCGGCCTTGTGGCGGTAACACATGGAGACTTCGGTTTGGAGGTGCTCTTCGAGTACTAGGTCTCGATCTTCGGGTGAAAACCGTAGTTCCGTGTTCTCTAATGGTTGTACTTGGTAATGGCGGTCTTTACTTGGTAAGTGGTTTATGCTCACCCCCCTACGTGTCTTCGTTCATCGCTTCATTATGATATTTGGTTGTCATGTTCTTTTTTTTTTTTTTTCGTTAGTAATTTGGTATTGTGTTTTTTCAGTGTCTCGACTAAATCTTGACAATGTGTTTTTACCGAGACATGGTGTACTTGGTTTTAATATATAACCTTTTATGGAACAAGACAAACAATGCTAGTCATTGTTTTCTCCATTAGAGCATGAGAATAGGTTTGTGCAATTCGGTTGCGTAGTTTGTAGGGCTGTGATGTCACTGGAAAAGTGGCCGGCCTACGATACCTGACCCTGATTGTGATCGCCCTTAATAATCATGGAGAAAAGCAAGGCTTTCCCTGAGGAAAGGAAGAAATGAAAAAGTTAAGAAAGATGTGTTTGATCTAACAAAGCGTACACAATGCGTGCATTTAAAAAGGGACGGGATAGCTAAGCTATAGCTAAGACGATGAGACGTCCTCTGCAGGTGCACGGGCATCAAATGGCTCTCGTTAAACCTTGTACACCAAGACAGGACGACAAGACACGATCGACACGAAAGAGGCTGCAAGAGACATGCATGCAGTTGACAATGTTGACGTGGATACTGCAGCTGATCATCGATCCTTCGGTATAGCTCAATGGAGTTAATTACAAGGGCCACATATGGGACTCCCAAACTGACGATCCAAACTGTACACCAATTGGACTTGATTTGGGTACGTTTTATGCTCTCGAAAAAGTTGATTTCTCCGGTAAGAATATGATGCCACACATAATGGCCGTCTGTGGCACCATCATAGTATAAACACATCTTTAGCAAATCCACTACAAATCTCATCTTCCCGATACAGGCAGTACGGGAATTTCATGCACGTCCTCTCTTTTGCTAGTAGTCCAGCCAGCAGCATAGATTCTGAGGCTAATGTTAAAATCGCATCGGTGTAAACGAAACCTATTCCAAAGAGTCCCTCCGTATTGTCCCCCTCGAGCTGACCTCTGCATTTTATTCCTCCTTGCACATGCATGGAACGAACCTGCTCCCTTTTTCATCACGATTAGGAAAAAGCAACGAGTGTTTGGTAGTACTACCACTATGCTCTCCGGCCATGTAGGTTCCGGTCTGGGGTCGCCGTCGCCGTCGCACCGGCTCCCGTATCGCGAAACTAGCGAGGTTGCTAGCTCTCTGACTCTCGCCGCTGCTACCTGGCGTAGGTCGCAAGATAGTGGCCGTGTGGTGAGTCGCCGCTATCCGGCACCAACCGCCGGACGCGAACGCGCGCACGCACGCGTACGTCTACTTGGAGGGCGATGCATGCTGCAGGGCGTGGCTGTTGGCGCGGTGCTTTCTCTTTAGCCTCTTAATGCGAGCGATTAATTAACTCATCGCCTGCTGATCTGAAGTTTAGTCACGGTTGTTTTAATGTGGCAGGACGTTTTTGTCCTGCTGGTTTGAGAAAAACGGGGAGCTGGTGGTGGTGACAAGTACGGCCGAACCAACGGGTGGTGGCTAAACTAGCATCACCCATTTTAGCTTCGTAGTGACCATTACAGTACGTGGTGGATATTGGAATACTGAATTATTAGTGTAATCCGCGTGTTTTGAGGAGAGTAAAAGTGCCTGGATATGTTTACAGAGGTGCTGGTTCTCATACGAGTCATATGACAGGGAGGTCGGCATTGACGAGCTGCGTATTTCGTGAGCGGGATAAGTGTTGACATTTTTGGTTCAGGCCAGAAAATGTCTTGGATGATGCAGGCAGAATGATTGAACTAGCTACTACCGTTGCTTGTTCCAGTAAAAGGCCGAACAGCGATGTGCATTGAAAGAGAAGGATTGATGTGTTCAACAAGACTGTTCTGGCCGGCCGGTGTAAGCTCTACGGAAAATAACTACGCAGAGTAAAGAAAGAGACCGCTAGCTGCGTCATTCAACATAATGTCATATACACGCTTCGTACGCGAGTACTAGGTGACTGTGTCAAGCTACTAATCGGTAGATCGACACACTTGAGATGATGTGGAGTTGGCTTGAGAAACGTTCATGTGCGCCGGCCACAGGGCATGTGCGTTGAACCTCTGACGGCGGCCGTTACTAGATTTATTTATCAAGACACATATACATGTCTTCATGATATACAATGATCGCTGTATGTAATTCTACATGTTTGGACAGAGATCATGTCATGTTGAAGACTTCGTCGATGTTCTAAAAGACTTGCATGTTGGATCGGAAGAGGTAGTCTGGACGAACATTGACCAAGAGGGCAAAGAGTGCCACTAGCAATATTATGCTTTGGATTTCCCAGCAAAGTGCAATGCTTCGCTACGAGCCATGCCCAATCTAAAGAGAGAAGACCGAGAGGCGGAGCCACTCAGGGGCGGAGCCAGGATTTAGGTATAAGGGGGGCGAGGCACGGGATGGCCAAAAAATTGTTCCATGTCGACATTTTTTCCTCGTATAACCTCTAGTACCCATAGAATCATTAATAGTATAAAAAATTGCAAAATCAGATCTGAAACAACATAATTAGGAATCATAATAAATTTTATGATCAACTTCTACATACCGAGTATAGGTGAAATTGTTGTATTTTCTGCTAATACTTGCGACCTGTCATGAATTTAAAATTATTACTTATCTTGACTAGAAATTCTACAAGGAGTGAAACTATTGTATACACGTGTTCAAGGGCAAATGATTAATTAAGTATATAGAATGATCAGCATACCTCTAAATTTACAGAACGAGTGGCCTAAGTCAAAGATCGACTTCTTGAATGATGATGAAGCGAAGAAATAGTCAATCCGACAATACTTCAACACAGAGGTTGACACGACGGCATCACGGAGAGTTTCCTAGCGGATGGCTCTTGGAATAGTTTTCGAGCAGCCAAGGACGCTATGATGGCATGGCAGATCAATCTCATCTTGGGCTAGGTCTCACTGCGTATATACTCATGGGATCTGAGTACTAATTAGCACATATATAAGATAATTATATATGAGATAATTACCAAGTATATCCATTAGCCACACTAGTAATAACTACTACAAATCATTAGGGGGGGGGGGGGGGGCGGAACCTTGGCGGGGGTCTGACCCCTGCTAGCCCCCCCTTGTCTCCGCCCCTGGAGCCACTTGTGCAAAATTTTACACGAAAACCACCAACTTTTGGAGGACGATAAGATACACGTTTTTTTTTCCAAATGGAGAATAACTCCCGCATTGACGTAGCCTTTTTATTGCAGAGTTTAGAAGTATCGAGTTTATAAATTAAGGATCACATAATGTTGACACATGAATTAACTAACCAAAAAAAATGACAACATAAAGCAACTAAATATCCCGAAGTCGACTAATATGGTCTCACGAAACCCGGCTGAAAAAATCTTGAGCGGCCGTCAAGAGCATACACCCGGTAGGCATAATGTCCCGCGGATCCGGCGGGAGAAGCAAGGATCATAACTGAGTCCATTGGGACGCCATAATGATAACCTGCAATATAAGAAAGTTTCGTGTTCTATTAAAAACAGGATTATTTTGGCAATTCATGTTGACCAACGTAAAGCCGAAACACCAACGCGAATTCGAGGTTTAGTCTTCTATCAATTCCATTAACCAATCATCAACCATATTAGCTATATTGGTTGGTGGAGGAATATTAGAGGTGCAATAAACAGTACGCCAAACAATTTTGGCAAAGGGATAAGAGATGAACAAATGTTGCACATTCTCCTTGGAGCCGCAAAATGAACATTTCATACATCCTTGACATCTTTTTTTAGCAAGGTTATCTTTCATAAGTAGCATTTTTTGTTAAGTAACCAAGTAAAAATCTTTATCTTAAGCAAAAATTTACGTTTCCACACGTACTTTCGAAGATACCTCATGTGTCCGTTTATCAAATCTTCATCCATAGATTTAACTGAGAAGACAACAGTAGTAGTTAACCTCCAAACAAAGTAACAAGTGTGTTGCATAATTGTACCTCCGTCAATTTGTGACATAAGTGTGACAACGAGTCCCACTTATCACTGAGAGGTGCTTTTCTGAATCTCAAATTCAGTGGAGAGGTACTAGATAATGAACATAAATATTTTTTCATTGGGCAATGTTATATAGAGATGGATATTGGAGTTGCAAAGGGCATCAAACTTTTTTTTTCGTTGAGCAATGTTATATAGGGATGGATATTGGAATTTCAAAGGGCGTCACCTATCGAAGTATCTTTCCAAAACCTATTGGTTACTCCGTCTCCAATTTTGAAATATCTCTATTAAAGCCTCATCTTTAACACATGTTAGGCCTTTCTAAAATGGAGGGTAAGTTAGATTGGCTTTTCTTATTGTTAATGTATGTATACATGAGTTATTACCAGCCCGGTTTATCTAGGACAAACAACTACCATAGTTTTATTATAACTTCCATGTCGAGTCGCAACAAACACGAAAAAACTCAAATTTCTTTCTTTTTTCATTGTGGCCCAACCAACAATGGTGGCTAATCTAGAAATAGTGATTTAAATTTGTACTGATATATCTTTTTTCCCGAAATGGAAGCATTAAGTTAGCCTTTGCATCCCTCGTCGCCTAATGGGTGGGGTGACCCCCCGGCACCTCTCTTGGGGGTATAAATTTCCTTATGACCTAAAACGCCGGGGGAAGTGATTATTTTCCATGAAACTCATTCAGAGCCGCCGTCATCTCGAAAGTCCAATCTAGAACTTCTAGAGCCCTCCTTCGGCACCCTGCCGGTAGGGGGAAACGTCACCAGAGGACTCTACATCACCATGATTGCCTCCGGACAAATGCATGAGTAGTTCATCCTTGGACTACATGTCCACAACAGTAGCTAGATGGTGATCTCCCATCGTTGTTCTTCCATGCTACGATCTTGTGAGCTGCCTAACATGATCAAGATTGTTATTATATAATTGTTACATGTTGTGTTTGCAGGATTTGATGAATCATGAAGTTACGATCATATTTTTATGTACTTGTTACTATTGCTGTGACAATGTTCTATTATGTTCTTGCATGCTCTCCGCTACTCATAATTGTTGGATGTATGCCCAAGAGACAATAAAATACATCAGTTTCATGATTAATGTAGTATATTTTATGCTATTACTGCTATGGTCACTGAATATGAGATTCAGAGGAAAACCCATACGCACGTGTAGAAATATAAACACACAGTTATAATTCTTTGTCATGTCTCACAGACAAACTCATTAATATTAGATGATCATGTTTTCCTGGTCATGGACATTAGTTATGTCAATATTGTTGTTTTAACTTTGTGTCTGGGTAGACCCAAGTAGTTGATATACTACGAGATTAGTTATGCTAAATAATATCATTATAGATTGGTCGTTTTATTTGCTTTCTTGGACCATGAGAATATTCAATGATGTTTATCGTAAGGATTATTTTGCTATCGTCAAGTATCATACCGTAAACTGGGTGATAAAAAGGGCTAACACTGGGTGTTCACGAAAGTATTCATTCATTGTGATAGTTCAAGATTGGAAATTACTCCTCTAGTTAATTGAGAGATACATCTAGGATCCATTCGGTGAAATAGTATCAGTAAATAAGTCTGCACTAGTCATGGGAATACTATGTCACGTTAACGAGTAAAAGAAATCATACTAGATATCGGGAATAATGTGATAAAGTGATTAAAGAGTTTAATCATGGTCTTATTATTTGTCTCATCCCGAGGTATTGATTGGTATCACGAAGTAATAGGAACTTACTTAACAACCAACAGGTTCATCAGTTTTCTTTGTATAACTTGTAGGAATCAATATGGACGTCCATGGTCCAGATGTTGATTATTGATTGGGAAATATGTTTTCCAATCATGTCTACTAGTTATCTAACCTATAGGGTTCACACACTTAAGGCGTCAAAATATTTTGTTTGCATTGGATCGGTCCGAAGGAGAGTAGGGTATCATTCGGGTAATTCCGACATGATAGAATAAATATTCAAGAGAGATTCTAGAAGACATAAGATGTCTAGATATGTTGGGAATATGTTTATAACATTAATAGGTAATGGTTGATTCCATTACGGTATCACATAAACAAGTCCGGTGTCAATCGGAATCATTTCTGGAAAGTTACCATAAGAGAGAAATAATGTCGGTATAGGCATAATGTTATATGAGATATAACGGAGGTTATGAGATGTCCCTAGATGCCGGGAATATGTTTCTAACATCGTTAGATAATATGGATGATTTTACTATAGGGGTAACGGGGTTCCAGAATAGTTCTGAGGGACTTTCCTTGTATAGAAGCAATGCCAGGGGAGCAGATTTCCTCCTATGGGCAAAACCTAATTTTAGGGAATGCCAGGTGGGGCCCATGGTTTCACAAAGTGCACAAGTTCTCTGTAGGAATTTTTCTGAATTTATTTGAGAAATAAATGAATGGGAAAAATGAAAGGAAAATTAAGGAATTGGGATTGGACTCCACAAGGGAGTCCAGGGTGCTTCCAAGGAGAGGAGGGGGAACCGACCCCCTCCGTTTGGCAGGTCTCCTCCCTTGACCCACTATATAATTCACACCCCTCGTCTCTTTTAGACACACAATTGAGTCTTTTGGTCTCTCTCTCTCTCTCTTTCTCTAGAAGAATTAGATGACTAATTAGATCTTCTAATTAGAGCACTTCTAATTGAATTCGAGTCTTCTCTAATAATTATAAAAACTAATTAGAGCTTCTAATTAGAAAACTTCTAATAGGATTAGAACTTCTCTAATAATTAGAAGACTAATGATAGCAATCTAATTAGAGCCCTTTCTAATTGGTTTAGAAATCTTCTAATTGGATTAGAGTCTTCTCTAATTAGATTAGAGCTTTCTCTAATAGAATTAGAGATTCTTCTAATTAGGCCAAGGTGATCCTCTCCCGATTAGACCTAGCTCAAATATCTCTCCCTCTCTCTCCCATGTGTTGGCAACTTCTCCGCCTCAATTGCAAACCTGCGAAGCGCTACAGGATTTTGACGGACGTATGTGTGCAACCACTCAGAGGGGTAACATGTGATACCCTCACTCTGCTGGATCCAGAAGGTGGGATACAGGGAATCGGCAACAGTCAACCGCTCGTGGGACTCTTCATCAGGCATCACCGTGCTTCGTGTCGGTAACAAATCAGATCTATCCACACCTTTACCTGCATAGTAGATTTTGTGTGCTACGTAGGACGAAAAATTAGAAATTCTTCTACGTACACCAATAGTAATTGGTTTGGCTAAGTAGATACTTGTATCTCCAAGAGATAGTTGTGTGCTAGATAGTAGATTCATGCCTCCTCTGTGCCTAGGCACAAGTGACAAAAACGTCTAAGGGAAGAGGATGAGATGTTGCTACTAAGGGTAAAACGGTGGTTCCATGTCTCTTTATAAATATGAATATTACTTAAATTATGTATTGAGTTTATTGCGATAGTCCATTGCTTCGTGCAACTTAATACCAACGAGATGCATGCTAGATAGCGGTCTTAAGGATTATTATTAGTTATAAATGCAGCTGGATAGCGGTCTATATATTTTGATGTAATGCCTACACGAATAGAACAATAAATATTTCTATTATCATAATTGCATTATTATGCCCTCACAATCTGTTAGTTGCGTAGATGTAATTTGTTCACCCAACATGTATTCTATTTCTTAGAGGGACACCACTAGTAAATCTATGGCATCCGGTCTATTCTTTTATATTGATTACAACCTCTTTTACTTACTTTTCGTCATCACTAGCTCGTTGTTACTTTTTTACTTTTATTGCTTTTGACAACACGATTCGTTTAATCCTATTGTTTTGGCAAGATGGGAAGCTTGACAGCCTTCATGAAAAGTTAGGAACAAAGGGTAATTTGTTATTTGTGTGTAGGTTCATGCTTGACGCGCCACGGGCACCTCGCTGGCTGTCATTGAAGTAATACTGGATTGATAATCTTGATTTCTAATTGACAGAAACTTTCTGCTACGCTGCAGCATACCTTCAACTTGGGGTTTCCTAACGGGTATGTGTAAACTATGCCATCAGACACCAGAATATTCTGGGTCATTCCGAGTTATTCCGATCACTTAAGAGAAATAAACACATGAATGTCAAAATGAACCTAGAATTGGTCCGGAACATTCTGGACCCCGGAATATTCCGGCCATTTCGGCTTATTCCGACTACCCAACAGTAAATATTTTTTTCGGGAAACTTGTAAATATCTTTGGTGGGTAATGTATGTTGGAATGTTGGGGGGTGCAAGAGTGCATTTAGTGTATGTTGTATGATTTTCCCAAGGCTTACAAAGAGAAACCCCTCTTGATAGTATGGATGCCCTATAAGCTACACCAGAAAGCTATATCCACTAAGTGCATCATCTTGGATCTTTTATCCTTTTCGAGGGGTTCATCACCGTCTTGTGCTTTTCATCAAATGATCCTTAAACAACTTAGCATATGATGGGATTTCACTTATGTTGTTAACAAACACCAAAACATATTAGGGAAGCAAAAGTCCTTTCAATATTCAATAAACATATTGGTCTGTACTACTCAATTCAACTGTTATCCTATTTTTTGGGTAGCAAAGTAATAACCCCAAATTTTAATTTAAAAAGAGGAAAATCGTCACTTTGAAGTTAGACGAACATTGCCATAAAGTTAATCTTGATAATGTCCCAGAATTTCTGATAAAAATCCGTTGGGAACCCATCTAGTCCTGCAGATTTATTATGTTCTATTTGAGCAGTAGTTTCAAACACGTATTTTTTTAAGTAAAATTCGATGTTTAAATGCTATTCTATTGTAGTGAGATCCGCGGTAAATCTTTATTATAAAAATGAATCAAACTAAAATAACTCGGAGATGGAACCCTAAACATTTATTTTTTAGTATTCAAAGATAAAGACCTTCAAATTATTTTCTCCAACTATTGTCCCCGCATCTCGTTAAAGTTGAAAAATCCGTTTTTTTACGGTGCTTTCAATTAGATTTTCAAATGAAAATACGGACTGTTATTACCCCTTCTAAGACATGCTTAACTTTCGCCCGTTTAGCCAATTTTAACTCCTTGTCTCTACGAAGTTTAGCTAAACACTCATCCGCCTCTTTCTTAGCAGCCCTCTCTTGCACCGTGAGAGATATCGTTTCAGTTCTAATATCCAATTCATCAATTAGAAGTGAGATTTCTTACATTCTCTACTAATATTTTTCGCCCATCCCGGAAGGAATTAATGAAGGCGTCGGATCTTATCATGCCACCTTTCAATTGGTGAAGAGTCACGAGTTGGGGCCATCTTTTCCCGACAAATCATATCATAAAAACCATCTTGACACAACCAACAGTTCAAATGAAAATTTAGCCTTATTACCCAAGTGCGGTGGGTCACCAGAATCAATAATAAGCAGTGTGTGATCTGACTCCGAACGAGTAAGAGCGTGCACCATGACATGTGGAAATTAATGTGGTGGCGCCATTGGAAGCGCCAGAATTACGCATGAACTGGTTCTCGACGCAGATTGAAAGGGAATGCCACAGAGATCGGTTGAAATTTTGTTCCGACCAAGCAAACGTCTTGGGTGATGTAGGAAGAACTAATCGACCAGTCCCCGTTGCTTGTTATCCAAAAGAGCCACACAGTGATATGCAATAAAGAGACATTAGTATTTTGAAGAACACTGTTCTTGATGTAAGCTTTAGCGAAAAGAACACGCACACGAGACCTAGGTGCGCAAATATCGGAAGACGCAAGAAGTACCAGCACACCAAAAATACTGCATGCTTCGCACGCGAGCACGTGACCGCGTCAAGCAACTATTAGTACTGTGATGTTGTTGAGTTGGACACTTGGGCTTGAGAAACACCCGTACGTATTAAGCTCATAAAAAAGAAACGTTCGTGTATACCGGCGAGAGACCATGCGTTCAAACTTTGACAGCGGCCGTCAAGGAAATGCTAGTGTGCGGTGCGGTCAGGATCTAAGAACATCTCCACTCGCGTCCTTGTAGGCGTCCGGATCAACGCCCGGATCGGCCCTTTGGGGTCTCGTCCGACAGCGCGGTACCGGCGGGGGGCCCGACTGCCCGCTCGCAGCCCCAACTGGAGAAAAAAAAAAGTGAAGCCGGATATTTGAAACGACGATTTCATTCAAATTCTTAGGATGTATTACAAAATTTAAATGAATTTTAAACGAAAATAAACAAAAACATAAAATTAAACTAAAACCGACGTGTTCACTAGTTGAACACGTCGTAGTAGGCATCGCTGCTGCCGTCGTCATCGTCGGCGGCCCCCAGTGGCTCGGCCCCGCCTCGTCGTCGTTCACCGCCGGCGGGTCGAGAGGTCGATCAGCGGCGCGCCAGCCATCGCCGTCATGTCGACAACGGACCACGCGCGCGCCGCCGCGGCGGGCAGAGCGGGAGGGGTGTTGTAGGACATGAGGAACGCCGCCCGGACGCCCTCCGGGTCGTCCTCCGTCGTCGACGCCGACTGGAGCGCCTGGAGCTGCTCGAAGAGGGTGAGGGGGCGCCCCAGCACCGGCTCATGCTTGGGCACGCGCAGCCCTGGCTTTGGCTTGGGCACGAGGAGCGGCGTCGCCGGGTGACGGTGGGCGGACTCGGCGCCGCACCCGATGTACAGGTCGCCGGAGCGCTGTGTCGACGCGCCGGAGCGTGGCTCCTGCTTGACGCGCAGGTGCGGCGGCGTGGAAACCTGCGGCTCCATCTTGGGGACGCGCAGAGTCGGGGTGGAGCGGCGCGAGGAACCGCCGGCAGAGGAGGAGGAGGAACGCGAGAGGGAGGAGGAGGGAGTCGCCGTCGGGCGTCTGGGGTCCCAGACGGTGGGCGCCGGCCAAGGGAGGCGTGGGATGTCGTCGTCGGCGATGTGTGCAAGGACGGCGTCGATGGAGAAGCCATCCTGCGCCCAGAACACGTTGTGCCCATACTTGTTGCGCTCGTGGGCAGGCGGCGCCGGCCCGGGGCCGTCCCACTGGTTCCAGCGCTCGTCATGGATGCGCTTGACCTCCCGCTCGTACCGCGCCATGCTCGTCGGGTTCGCCGGGTCCTAGGCGGGGTCCGCGCGTTGCTCGCGGGTCAGCCTGTCGTCGAAGTGAGCTAGCACCTCGGCGTTCCACAAGGCGTCGCTCACCTTGGGCGCGTCCGGGCTGGAGACGTTGGCGCGCTCGATGGTGAACCCGTGCCCGGCGCGCATGTCCGGCGGGCACGGATACCAGGCGGCGAAGAGAGCGCGCCCCTGGTGTTTGAGTAGGGAGCGACGGGGGAATCCGTTGGCGGCGAGGGGGGCCATGGATGCGGCGAGGAGAGTGGCGGGTGCGGCGAGGAGAGAGGCGAGTGCGGCGCGCAGAGCGGCGGGGGCGCCATTTTAAACACGACGCGGCAGGCGAAAGGGCCGTGCCCGCATTAACTCCGGCGACCGCGTTGGGAAGCTGCGCGCCCGCCGCGTGGGCAACGCGACTGGCCAAAACGACGGCTCGCTGCGGCCCTGCGCTTCTGCGCCGTCTCGGAAGAAGACGAATGTAACACCCGGGGGTTTTTCCCCAATTAGAGTTGGTTGTTTTTTTTTTCTTTGCATCACATGCATCATATGCATTGCACCTTGTTTTCAAAACAACTTAGAAAGTTCAAACCAATTTAAAAATTTCAAACATGTCCAAAGTTTCCAATTAAAAATTGCAAACTAAACAACTCAATTTGGTTTCAATAGTTTTGAATTTGAATCAATTAAATTGCTTGTTAATAAAATTCCCTTTTATTAACACCCTAATGGTAAATTCAAGTTCAAATTCAAATCAAATCATTCATACTTGGCATGTTCCAATTGTGGTTTAAAATTAAAATCTTGCAAACATTTAAATTCAATAAGTTTTCATAGTTGTTTGAGCTTATTGAATAAACTTGGTTATTTCAAAAACCATTCTTTATGAAACACTATTTGAAATTAAAATGGCAAATTCAAATCAATTTGGCAATTTGAAATTTTTGAAAAGAAAGTTAACTTACTTTGAACTTGCTGTTTTGTAAATCAATAAAAATTATTTCATAAAAATAAAACCCTAACACCTATTTCTATCCTTTTCTTTCCTACAAAAAAAAAGAGAAACAAAAGAAATAGAAAGAAAACCTCTCGGGCTGGGGAGGCAGGCCAAGGCCCACCTAACAACCCAGCCCATCTCCATCTCATTGCAGCCCACCAGACCAAACGCAGTTCAGCCCACGATCCCTTCTTCCTCCTGTACGGCAACACATCCAGTGGAGCCACGTCGACCTGAGGCCGATGGGACGGCCGCTGCTGCTCCTCCCCCCTCCATAAAACCTCGCCTTCGTTCCCCTCTGCTCGCCCTAGCCCTCTACCCTTTCCCTCTACCGCCGACGCCCCTTTCCTTCCTCCTTCCTCTCTGCCTTCTTTCTGAATTTCCACACCCACCGAGCAGCAGCAACTCCGTCAGGGATCGCCGTCGCCGCACCTCCACGGGGCCCCCTCATGCCATGCCGAGGCCGGGAATGGAACCCCCGTGCCCCGGCCTTCCTCCTCGCCACTTCACCGGGTCGGGGGCGCCCTAGGGAGGCCGCGGGCTTCCTCCCACGCCGGCGACCACCGCAGCCCCTCGTCGACAGTAGCGTGGTGAGCACCCCCGTCTCCCTCCTGTCCCTCCTCCTCTCGCACACACCCCCACACCCTCCACCTTGGTTCTGCACATCACGGACACGGAAGCCCCGCCGTCGCGCGGTTGCTCACCGTCGATCTCTGCCGCCACCGTTCTGTCCCCGTGCACGACTGAAGAAATCACTTCAGTTTCGTCAGAAACCGCGCAGCAACTCCTCTTATGGGCCGAGCTTCCCTATTCTTCACCAACCGCGCTCGCAGCCCAGTGGCTCGAGTCCTCCGTGCGCGCACGCCAGGGCGTGGGTTCGAATCCCCCTCTGCGCATTTTTGTTTCGCAAATAACCGCGGGTGCTGGCCCACCCGTCATGGGCCGTGGGTGCCACACAGCCCTCCACCCGCGCCACGCCAGCGCCAGCGTGGCCTGGGCCCGCTGGTCAGCCGCTTTGGCTGGCTGCAGCCCCGGTGGATCTTGTTCCCAGATCCAGATCTGCGCCAGCCTTTCACACACAGGCCCCTAGCCCCTGTTTTCCTTCCACCTAGGTCCTCCAAAATTACAGAAACACCCCTAAAAATTCTTTTGCCCATATTTTTCAAACCACAACTCCAAATAATTCAAACCTTATATGTATTCCATGCTAAATTAAATTCTCTACATGTTTAAACCATTTGTAGACTGTTTTGAATATTTGAAATGGTTTCAAAAATTCAAATTCAAACAACTCTTTCAAATTTGGTCAAATTCATAACTATTTCAAATTTAATTCAAATGGCACATATAAAATATGTTTTCCATCCCATTTTTCATGAACTTTGCAAATATAAACTTTGTTTTCTGTTTTGAATAATTTAAATTGCTGAAAACAACTATTTCTTAATTAATGCATTTAAAATTGTCAATTTAATAACTTGCTCATCTAAAATCCAAATTCAACAAATGAAATATGTATTCCATCTAAAATTTTGTGTTCTTTCCAAATATAAATTTTATTATCTGTTTTGAATATTTAAAATTGGTGAAAACAACAAATGTTTGTTTAAATCATTTAAAATGCCAAAGTTCATAACTTAATAAATAAAATTCCAAACTTGGTAAACAACATATCAAACTGAAGCTATTGTTGTTTTATTATTGTTTTCGTCATCCATGCACCATTCCAATCAACTTTCACATGATGGTTATTTGTAGATCATTTAATTCAACATTAATTCATGGGCTTTCCCATATGCAATCCAAATTGCATATGGGCCCATTTAAATATGTTTACCAGGTCAACTAGTTTATCTTTGATGTATCCTTAAACTTGTCATGCATCCATATCTTGATCATGCTGGATCTTTTGCCGTAGAAGTAATTGTTGCATCCGGTGTTTGTTCTAGTTCGTTGCTTCTTCACGGATAGGACGTTGAGATGATGTGAGCAACGACAAGTTCTTCGGATGTACCTCTACTTGCTGGATTCTAGGCATGTATACTCACTTGCTACCTATGGCTGCCTTTCATCACTTGTTACCGATTCTTTCCGTTTTCCTTATGCTAGCCTTATGATTCGATGCTTGTGTCTCGATCCCATCTTATGTTTACCTTGCAGCCATGATATAGCCTTCCTTCCACTTCCTATTAACTGTTGTTTGTTTACCCTGTTGGCCCTTGTGTCGTAGTTGCATGCTTAGTTTGTTTGCGCTCAAGTCTTGTTGTCTGTCTTATCACCTGTTTAGTTTGATAGTTGGGTTTCAACTTAATCAACAACATGTTAATGTTTTGGGTAATATTAATTTGATGATAAGGCACCGGCAGGAGGCCCGGCGTGGTTTTGAGGCCTGCTAGTGTCGAACTTAATTAGGAAAAGGGTCTTGTCCTTCGATCCATGATGAGCGCACTAACCGCATGTGGGAAGCGAGTATGGGCGCCCCCCGCAATTCTGATTCGATTCGCATCTCGTCCAAATCGCCACACTTAGTTCGGGCTTTCCATTTGATGCATGCATATGCAGGTGTGAACCCTTGGCGCCAGGGTGGAACTTTTGTAGTCGGCATTTAGGGCGGCGTGGTCTTCCAGTGCTATGAGGGTCCCCCTTTTCTTCGTGGGGGCTCGATTAGCCGCGCACGCACAGCACGTGGTTCTTTGGGCTTGATGCGAAGAAGAGTTGGGTTGTGTTGAGTGCCTCGCTTGGTGGAAGTGCATTTCCATCTGGCGGGTCATTCTTACGTGTACAGCCAAATTGGTGCATCCCTACAGGGTTAAATCTTCTCGAGAAGCCGTGTTGTCCGCGGTTATGGATGACTTGGTGAAAGTGCTGGCTAACAAGTACTTAGACAACTTACACTTAACGATGATAACTTGACTAGTAATATAGATTACCTCCACCACAAAAATGGATGTCACCTTAATCAACAGTGTGAGTTTCCTTGGGTTGCTTCCTTAGTAGGGGGTAACATTGGATGGGTATTGTTTGTTGAGTAGTTATAGTTGGTTCTGATACGCTATCTTATCCCTTTCTTTTAGCCGGATGTTGTAGCGCGTCTCTGTAGTTAGTTAGTGCAGCCCGCTGCCGCTTCGTTGCAATAACCCCCTTCCTTTCCGTTGTACCGAAAGTATTTGTATCTTGTGATGATTGGTTACGCTGGTATCTTGTGAGCATGGTTTATCCACTTGTCAGTACTTAACCGTACTGACCCACGAATCCATTTCGTGGCTGCATATTCCACATTGCAGTCAACAGGTTTGAAGTCTGACGACGTTAGCTTGGGAATCCCTCCGGCTTGGCCTGGGCAGGGATTGGACGCCATCGGTTATCTTCAGGACTCTTAGTCCAATTTGTATCTTGTCCGCAGTCGGACGCTATGTTGTCTCTTCCGCTGTTATTTGAATCTTTGTATTGTATCAGTTGTATCCTTGACTCGTTTGAGTCGTCTTGTATATATCTCCTCTGTTGTTGTGGATTATTCGTGAACTGTTGTAATGTTATCACAAGTGACAACCTGGAATCGGTTATTATGTGGATTTTGGCGGGAATGCTGAAATCTGCATAGTGCCCGATCCCGGGGCGTCACAAATGGTATCAGAGCATGGTTTCCGATTCCCAAAGTTGTTTCGATACGAATGGTTATCGAAGCAACGGGTCCGCAAATCCTGTAGGATAACCTCGCTAACGGTTGTGTTTCTAGAGTGTCAAAAACTATTTGTGCAAAACCTGTTTTGGAAACATCTCAATAGGATTCTTGTTTTCTCCTTATCTCTATTCTATTTCTCCTCCGATCTTATTTTTTTTGGAGTCTCCCCTCTTGTCTATCTTTCAAAGTGTTAGGATCCTACGTGGGGTGGACGTTTTCTGAGCCGTTAACCTAATAGGTTCGATCATCGGAAGATTCCTGGTGGGAGAAGATCGTCATCAATCCGAGCAAGAATCTCTTGTTAGTGGTGTCGAGAAGTCTTGTTAGTGGTGTCGAGGAGATCAACTGGAAGCATGAAGAATCGATAGTCGAACTTCTTTCCCCTCCCGGGTTAGTGGGTGGATTGCGAGGGCTCAATCCCTTGTTAGTGGTGTCGTCTGTAACACCCGGGGGTTTTCTCCAATTAGAGTTGGTTGTTTTCTTTTTTTTCTTTCTTTGCATCACATGCATCATATGCATTGCACCTTGTTTTCAAAACAACTTAGAAAGTTCAAACCAATTTAAAACTTTCAAACATGTCCAAAATTTCCAATTAAAAATTGCAAACTAAACAACTCAATTTGGTTTCAATAGTTTTGAATTGGAATCAATTAAATTGCTTGTTAATAAAATTCCCTTTTATTAACACCCTAATGGTAAATTCAAGTTCAAATTCAAATCAAATCATTCATACTTGGCATGTTCCAATTGTGGTTTAAAATTAAAATCTTGCAAACATTTAAATTCAATAAGTTTTCATAGTTGTTTGAGCTTATTGAATAAACTTGTTTATTTCAAAAACCATTCTTTATGAAACACTATTTGAAATTAAAATGGCAAATTCAAATCAATTTGGCAATTTGAAATTTTTGAAAATAAAGTTAACTTACTTTGAACTTGTTGTTTTGTAAATCAATAAAAATTATTTCATAAAAATAAAACCCTAACACCTATTTCTATCATTTTCTTTCCTACAAAAAAAAGAGAAACAAAAGAAATAGAAAGAAAACCTCTCGGGCTGGGGAGGCAGGCCAAGGCCCACCTACAACCCAGCCCATCTCCCTCTCCTTGCAGCCCACCAGACCAAACGCAGTTCAGCCCACGATCCCTTCTTCCTCCTGTACGGCAACACATCCAGTGGAGCCACGTCGACCTGAGGCCGATGGGACGGCCGCTGCTGCTCCTCCCCCCTCCATAAAACCTCGCCTCCTTTCCCCTGTGCTCGCCCTAGCCCTCTACCCTTTCCCTCTGCCGCCGCCGCCCCTTTTCTTCCTCCTCCCTCTCTGCCTTCTTTCTGAATTTCCACACCCACCGAGCAGCAGCAACTCCGTCAGGGATCGCCGTCGCCGCACCTCCACGGGGCCCCCTCGTGCCATGCCGAGGCCGGGAATGGAACCCCCGTGCCCCAGCCTTCCTCCTCGCCACTTCACCGGGTCGGGGGCGCCCTAGGGAGGCCGCGGGCTTCCTCCCACGCCGGCGACCACCGCAGCCCCTCGTCGACAGTAGCGTGGTGAGCACCCCCTTCTCCCTCCTGTCCCTCCTCCTCTCGCACACACCCCCACACCCTCCACCTTGGTTCTGCACATCACGGACAAGGAAGCCCCGCCGTCGCGCGGTTGCTCACCGTCGATCTCTGCCGCCACCGTTCTGTCCCCGTGCACGACTGAAGAAATCACTTCAGTTTCGTCAGAAACCGCGCAGCAACTCCTCTTATGGGCCGAGCTTCCCTATTCTTCACCAACCGCGCTCGCAGCCCAGTGGCTCGAGTCCTCCGTGCGCGCACGCCAGGGCGTGGGTTCGAATCCCCCTCTGCGCATTTTTGTTTCGCAAATAACCGCGGGTGCTGGCCCACCCGTCATGGGCCGTGGGTGCCACACAGCCCTCCACCCGCGCCACGCCAGCGCCAGCGTGGCCTAGGCCCGCTGGTCAGTCGCTTTGGCTGGCTGCAGCCCCGGTGGATCTTGTTTCCAGATCCAGATCTGCGTCAGCCTTTCACACACAGGCCCCTAGCCCCTGTTTTCCTTCCACCTAGGCCCTCCAAAATTACAGAAACACCCCTAAAAATTCTTTTGCCCATATTTTTCAAACCACAACTCCAAATAATTCAAACCTTATATGTATTCCATGCTAAATTAAATTCTCTACATGTTTAAACCATTTGTAGACTGTTTTGAATATTTGAAATGGTTTCAAAAATTCAAATTCAAACAACTCTTTCAAATTTGGTCAAATTCATAACTATTTCAAATTTAATTCAAATGGCACATATAAAATATGTTTTCCATCCCATTTTTCATGAACTTTGCAAATATAAACTTTGTTTTCTGTTTTGAATAATTTAAATTGCTAAAAACAACTATTTCTTAATTAATGCATTTAAAATTATCAATTTAATAACTTGCTCATCTAAAATCCAAATTCAACAAATGAAATATGTATTCCATCTAAAATTTTGTGTTCTTTCCAAATATAAATTTTATTATCTGTTTTGAACATTTAAAATTGGTGAAAACAACAAATGTTTGTTTAAATCATTTAAAATGCCAAAGTTCATAACTTAATAAATAAAATTCGAAACTTGGTAAACAACATATCAAACTGATGCTATTGTTGTTTTATTATTGTTTTCGTCATCCATGCACCATTCCAATCAACTTTCACATGATGGTTATTTGTAGATCATTTAATTCAACATTAATTCATGGGCTTTCCCATATGCAATCCAAATTGCATATGGGCCCATTTAAATATGTTTACCAGGTCAACTAGTTTATTTTTGATGCATCCTTAAACTTGTCATGCATCCATATCTTGATCATGCTGGATCTTTTGCCGTAGAAGTAATTGTTGCATCCGGTGTTTGTTCTAGTTCGTTGCTTCTTCACGGATAGGACGTTGAGATGATGTGAGCAACGACAAGTTCTTCGGATGTACCTCTACTTGCTGGATTCCAGGCAAGTATACTCACTTGCTACCTATGGCTGCCTTTCATCACTTGTTACCGATTCTTTCCGTTTTCCTTATGCTACCCTTATGATTCGATGCTTGTGTCTCGATCCTATCTTATGTTTACCTTGCAGCCATGATATAGCCTTCCTTCCACTTCCTATTAACTGTTGTTTGTTTACCCTGTTGGCCCTTGTGTCGTAGTTGCATGCTTAGTGTTGTTTGCGCTCAAGTCTTGTTGTCCGTCTTATCACCTGTTTAGTTTGATAGTTGGGTTTCAACTTAATCAACAACATGTTAATGTTTTCGGTAATATTAATTTGATGATAAGGCACCGGCAGGAGGCCCGGCGTGGTTTTGAGGCCTGCTAGTGTCGAACTTAATTAGGAAAAGGGTCTTGTCCTCCGATCCATGATGAGCGCACTAACCGCATATGGGAAGCGAGTATGGGCCCCCCCCCCCCCCCCCCCCCGCAATTCTGATTCGATTCGCATCTCGTCCAAATCGCCACACTTAGTTCGGGCTTTCCATTTGATGCATGCATATGCAGGTGCGAACCCTTGGCGCCAGGGTGGAACTTTTGTAGTCGGCATTTAGGGCGGCGTGGTCTTCCAGTGCTATGAGGGTCCCCCTTTTCTTCGTGGGGGCTCGATTAGCCGCGCACGCACAGCACGTGGTTCTTTGGGCTTGATGCGAAGAAGAGTTGGGTTGTGTTGAGTGCCTCGCTTGGTGGAAGTGCATTTCCATCTGGCGGGTCATTCTTACGTGTACGGCCAAATTGGTGCATCCCTGCAGGGTTAAATCTTCTCGAGAAGCCGTGTTGTCCGCGGTTATGGATGACTTGGTGAAAGTGCTGGCTAACAAGTACTCAGACAACTTACACTTAACGATGATAACTTGACTAGTAATATCGATTACCTCCACCACAAACATGGATGTCACCCTAATCAACAGTGTGAGTTTCCTTGGGTTGCTTCCTTAGTAGGGGGTAACATTGGATGGGTATTGTTTGGTGAGTAGTTATAGTTGGTTCTGATACGCTATCTTATCTCTTTCTTTTAGCCGGATGTTGTAGCGCATCTCTGTAGTTAGTTAGTGCAGCCCGCTGCCGCTTTGTTGCAATAACCCACTTCCTTTCCGTTGTACCCAAAGTATTTGTATCTTGTGATGATTGGTTACGCTGGTATCTTGTGAGTATGGTTTATCCACTTGTCAGTACTTAACCGTACTGACCCACGAATCCATTTCGTGGCTGCATATTCCACATTGCAGTCAACAGGTTTGAAGTCTGACGACGTTAGCTTGGGAATCCCTCCGGCTTGGCCTGGGCAGGGATTGGACGCCATCGGTTATCTTCAGGACTCTTAGTCCAATTTGTATCTTGTCCGTAGTCGGACGCTATGTTGTCTCTTCCGCTGTTATTTGGATCTTTGCATTGTATCAGTTGTATCCTTGACTCGTTTGAGTCGTCTTGCATATATCTCCTCTGTTGTTGTGGATTATTCGTGAACTGTTGTAATGTTATCACAAGTGACAACCTGGAATCGGTTATTATGTGGATTTTGGCGGGAATGCTGAAATCTGCATAGTGCCCGATCCCGGGGCGTCACAACGAAGACCCCGTCTCACTGACGGGGCGGGCCCGCAGGCGCCACGCGGTCATTTCTTCCCGTCCGGCGCCCCCACAGGAGCCCCTACGCGGCGGGGTTGGGCTGGGCTTCTTG
This sequence comes from Alopecurus myosuroides, assembly GCA_028641055.1. Lineage (NCBI taxonomy): Eukaryota > Viridiplantae > Streptophyta > Magnoliopsida > Poales > Poaceae > Alopecurus > Alopecurus myosuroides. The sequence continues at coordinate 84,538,665 of CM054060.1, forward strand.
ACGGAAACTGGGGCGCGTCCGAACGGGGGAGCCCATTGGGGGGCGCGAGTGGGCGTGCTCGGCGCCCGTCCGGGCGGAAAAGGCTTGGGAGTAGCCTTTGGAGGTCGCGAGTGGAGATGCTCTAACAGAACAATCGGTGAAGCTTTTTTTCCTTTTTTAGCCCGAACTATGAGGCAACAGCCCTAAAGAAGAACTTCTATTGCCACGTTTCGCTAAAGCATCGACGGTAGGGGAGGAAATAAAAATCGAAACTCGTGAACTTAACGAGTACTTGAAAACTCGCTCGGGCCGGTAGACACTAATGAGCCAAGCCCAATTGTATTTTTCCGCTCGTTAAGAAAACGTGTTTAATGAGTCGAGTTGCGAGTATTCGATAAGCTCGTTAACGTCCTTACATTGATATGCTAAATTATTGATTAGTCGACATTAAATAAAATTCAAGACCTTAAGAACAAAAATATAGGAGCATTCAGATTAAAGTCTCCAAAATCTACTTGGAGAGGCATCAACTATGAATCCACCTTCTCGTAATCTTGCTCCATAATTAATTGATTATGTTTTTTCAGTTTCTTAGTGAGCTTATCGAGCTAACTCGAGTATTTATCGAGTCAAGCCAAGCTAGAAATTTTTGCTCGTTAAGTTAGCGAGTCGAGTCGAGCAAACTCGTTAACTAACAAGTATTTACGAGTCGAGTCGTGTTGAGTCGAGCTGACTCGATATCCATCCCTAATTGACTGTACAAGGAAGATGGTAAAGGAAATTTTCTTCCTCTTTTTCTAGAAACACTTATAATTTTATTCATACTCGAGTAGTTACAGGCACACGCTGTTTTGGATAAATTTTGTAGAAGGTTATAAAGTAACTCGTACAACTAAGAATTGCATTGAAAACAATTGAAGACATCTTCACCATGATATCGACCATCGCAAGATAAGATAAAATAATATCTCGACTCAGCAGAGAGACTGCAATTGGACTTAGCAACGATAATACCACTCCAAAATAAATGGTAAGCCACGAGCGATGAACGTGCTTGGGCCGGAGATAAGCCACTAAAAGTGCATATACCGTCAAACCACAAATTCTTCACTATAACATCGAAAAGGATTTCAATACCAAAAGGAATCAAATCAATGGAAGCAACATGACACAATACTCACTCACCAGATCTGAATAATCGGATCTGCGTGGACTCAGACTTCTCTAGATCCATGACACCTCCAAAGAACTAGACTAGCTATATTCGTAAAAACACTACGGCCATCACTAACCGATTTGATGAAGAACACAATTATAAAAAATCCTAAGGTTGCCTGCTTCTCAACGCAAAGTTGGCAGCCGGAGGCAAGGGGATGAAATCTCTGGCGGCGGCGGCTGTGTTCATAGCCCTAGAACGTGAAAAAGGAAAAATGGAGGGAAACGTGAAGAAAATTTCTCTGCGCATCGATCCGAGGCCGGGCCACAAGGGGAAAGCAATACGGCCGTGTGGGCTCCGAGTTTCGAATAGTTAGGCCTTGGGCTGGCCGGACACCGCCTAGCGCGGTGCCGAATCAGAACCTCAATGGGCTGCCAGTACGTCTCGCTGGGTAGCGGCCACACTTCACATGCGGAAACTCTCCAAAAAAAACTTGACCCGCGGACCGTGCGCACCCCACCGGATGGATGCCAATATCGCGGCGGCGGCGGCAAGGGCAGGCCCGGTTCAGGTCTGTCAGGTCGAGCAGTAGACCGTCGCGTTCCATCGGAAGGTTCGCCGCCAGGCGCCAGCTGCTCCGCTGAGACAGTCCTCTGCGGCCAGCTTCCGTTCCGACGCCGTACAGGAAAACCTGTCGTGTCGTCGATACGATTGCAGCGTTGCAGCCGCCTGCAGAAGCAATTAAACGCAGCCTGGACAGTTCCGCTGAGCCCAAAAGTCCAACACCATGGCAGGTAGTAATGGCGTCCACCGTTTCGTAGCATCAAGCAGTAGTACAGATAAACATCGACCCGGATCAGCAATATCCTTTCCGCAAGCGATCCATCCATATCCATTCCCCAGCAAATGTACATACCAATCTACAGTTTCATGAACACTTCCATGACGAACGGACAGGAGGACACAACCGAAAAGTCGACCGCTTCTTTCTTTTCGTGGGGCTCTGAAGCTCGGGGGACACGGAGATGTTATATTTTCAAAGAATGAACAGACAGGAGATACAGCAACATACATCTGCCTACCAACACCAAACCAAAAAAAAAGCCTAATCTAACCTATCTCAAGGTACCTTCTTCCTCTCCCCCTCCTGGACTGCACCAGATGTGATGTGTCGATCATCATAACCAACCATGGCTGCAACGAACTTCACTAGCTCGAGGTACCTTCCACCTTTCCACCTACTGTAAGGGTCAGAGTCAGCTTGACATCGCTTCAACTAACGGGGCCTGGATCCAGCCAAATCGACCAGATCATCAGGCCGCGTCAGTTGTTCCCACCACTAATCTGGAGACTGCTTGGTATAACTGCTGCTCATCGAACGGTTTGGACACGTAGCCATCCATTCCCGAATTTATACACTTGTCGTAGGTCGCCTGAATAACATCAGCAGTCATTGCCAGAACAGGTAAATGCCACTCCGCAAACGTTGAGCCTTCCGGTGAGGTCGACTGCTCTCTCTTTTCCTCGTTCGCTTTCTTCTCCATTTCCCTTATTTGTCTTGTTGCCTCAAACCTGCAGTATACATCATTGCCAGTTAGCAGCCAGTACGATTGAGATTGCATAAATCATGAAAACTTGACACATGTAATATGAAAGATAACTGCAACTTCTATTCTTTTCAACGTGAGTCAACTGAATGGGGCAAGCAGTAAGAAGAAATAAAGATAGAAATGAAAAACGCAGCAGACTATTAAGGAATAGCCCCAAATCTTACCCATCCATCTCAGGCATTTGAACATCCATAAAGCACGCGTCGAAGCAATGCGGCGGTTGAAGCAGGGAGATAGCATCCTTGCCGCTCTCAACGCAATGAACCTTGGCACCATACTTCTTCAGCGCGGCTTGAGCGACTCGCAGATTTACTCGATTGTCATCCACAACCAATATGTTCTTCCCAACCAACAAGCTACGGAGAAACGAAGGCCTGTTCTGGTTGTCTTTCCTTACAGGTATCTCCACCTGTAGCAACTGTTGAAGACAAGAAGCTATCGTGCTTGCTCTGATAGGCTTACACATCACAGCACTGAACGTGGATCCGTACTTGTCCTTATCAGCTTCGGATGTGACCAAGAGAATCGACTTGGGTGACTCGTGCACCTGACCGTTCGTCCTCAGAGTATGTAAGCGATTCAATAACTGAATATCCGTCTCGGGCCTCCAGATGTCATGCTCAATAAAAAGCATGCACGGTTTTTCTCTGCAAGAAAATGAAATAAATGGAGAAGGGAGACTCAGCAGGCGTCTAACAGGACTTTATGGTGCGTGAAGTACTAGCGAAGATCAGTTCTGGTCCTTCAAAAGTGTAATATTTTTATTTGAAACGATTTATTGTTAAGACAAACACCTGCTCTGCCCAAGTGTTTTGCATGCAATGCAACAGCGCTGCCATCATGTATCACAAGTGCACGGCTAGCCACATAGCTAGGATCTAAACTGGGGTTCTTACTCGCGCGTTGTAATCTCAGCCTACTCGCTCACTCAATAGCATACTCTATCTGAGGCCGCATTGAGGAGGAATAAGTACGCACAGAGATTGTTTCATTCTTGATTTTCTTTCATTTCACTCACTAAGAAATTCCGGATATTTCATCAACTACAACTTACCAAACACCCTGCACGATTGACTAGGTATTATAATACATATGTCTACATTTGAAAGTAGGACTATATTTGTTTATAATGCTAGGAAATATGTACTTTATACAGATAATATATGAAAATCTTTCTACCTCCCTACCCCTGACTAATATGGGTTTTTAGTCTCTCAGAGCCATGTGAAATGTCCTCTTGTAATAGTAGTAAAAAATCATTTGCGACCTTTGGTCCAGCTTATACGATCATTGCAGTGGTTGATGATATTGCTAGTAACCAGTTAAGCTATTATTTTTCCTCTATCTCTAAAATGTCAGTGACAAGTTAGGAACTAAAAATGACTGAACGGAAACTCACCTCGACTGTGTTGAACCGTTTTGCCCAAAGGCTTGAATTCCCGTACTCATATTATTCACAACTTGAACAATTATCCCCAACCTGTTAAGGTGATATCTAGTGACAGCACTGCGTACAGGCTTCCCATCTACCAAAATCGCCTTCATTCCCTTAAAGGCAGTTGGTAGTGCCTCGCACAAGCTCCTCTCTGAATCACTTGCAGTATCTTTGGATGTACGCTTCACAACAGCTGAGAATGTAAATGTACTCCCAATGGAAGGACGGCTAGTGAAACTTATTTGCCCGCCCATAAGTTCGGCCAAACATTTGCTGATGCTTAAACCAATGCCAGTTCCACCATAGTTCCTTGAAGTTGAACTATCTGCCTGCATAAAAGGCGTGAAAACACGATCTTGTGCATGCAGTGGGATACCAACACCTGTATCTTCAATGCTTATCATCAAGGTCACATGATCGGCATCCACTTGGTTAGATTTTTCACCCTCGAGCTCATTCGAAAGTAAATCCTTATCAGAGAGCAGCAGCTTAAAATATTCCCAGCTATTTCGTTCATCCGCAGCTTGAAACCCACTCAATGTATTGCAGGCGCCATTAGCTGTAGAGTCAACTTTACAATCTTTTCCGTTGAGGGCTCCATTAAGGACCCGGTTCGCTTCCTCATTTGAGCTCTCAGCCAAAGAGACCCGCACAAAAACATGACCACGTTCTGTGAACTGGACAATTAATAGTGAAGTTAGAACATTTTCTAAGCGTGTTAAAAGAATTGAATATAGAAAACAGAAATATTATTTGAAGTTATAAAGTATGCAAACAACAGGAAAATGCCATGGTATCAAAAGTTGACTACTTACTTTGACTGCGTTGCCCACTAAATTCGTTACTATCTGTTGAAATCTCCAAGGATCACCAATGACAAGTTTTGGAACATCATCACACACAAACACTGCAAGCTGCGGCAATAAGAACAAGTTTTGGAACATCATCATCACACAAACATTAGGAATAATGTGCTGCAGGAAACGAGATATAGGAAAGATGGGGTATGTGTGTAATTGTATCATCTGTTTGCACCCAACTGCAGAAAATGGCTGCAAGCAGTCCATACCCATTATGACTATGAGTGCAGAGGTACCATATTTAATGCTCTATGCTTGTAATACTCCCTCCCTCCCAAAATATATTGCCTATAATTTTTTGTTGAAATCAAATTTTACAAAGTTTGACCAGACATATAGAAAAATGTAAAAAAATCTACAAACCAAATGCATCTAATATGAAAACATATTTCATGGTAGCTCTAATAATATTGATTCGACGTTGTATCTGTTTGTATATTTTTATATATACCTAGTCAAAGTTTGTAAAGTTGAATTTCACCAAAAGAATATAGGCAATGTATTTCGGGAAGGAGTAGTAACATGCCTCTATGCTCTTCTCTTTTAACTTTGAAGGAAACAAAGAGATCACATCGTCTAAGAGTGATCGCAAGTCAAAAGGCACTGCCTCAAGTTCCAGCCTTCCAGCCTCAAACTTTGCTCGATCAAGGACATCATTTATCAGTCTTATCAAACTTTTGCCACAACTCTGAGCAGTCTGAGCAAAATCCTTCTGAGTCATAGTCAGCTCTGTCCCCAAAAGCATGTCCAGCATTCCTACAGCAAAAGGTAATGTTTTCAGATTGCCAAGTCCTTGGAGTGGACATTATGTAGGTAACCAAAAGGAAAATATTCGTACCAAGGACGCCATTCATAGGAGTTCTGATTTCATGTGATACGGTTGCAAGAAACTGCAAATAAGAAAACTTGCATCAATATTTAATCCATGTGTATGCAAGAAGACCAAGTAACTTAAAACACCGAATGACAAACCTGAGACTTTGCAATATCAGCAGCTTCCGCTTGAGTTTTGAGCTCTTCCATCTTTCTACAATCCTCTGTAACTTTGTCATACCGAGACCATGCAGCACAAATTATATACCCCAGAAGCACAAATATGACGAAAGCGCCCAGAGGATTAGTAATGGCAGACACCGGCAAAGGAGGCGTTTGCCTATAGCTGCACCTCATTTCGTGCCTCCTAAACGGATCTCCAAAATCAAGCGTGCTAACATGTAAGAGGTCCACTTTATCATCTGGTGTTTGAGATCCATACATAGCCATAGGTTTTGAAGCATTTGTGACATCATACACATTCACCAATATATCCTGATTGCCAGCAAGTTTATTCAACAAATTCTCCACAAGCGTCTCCACATCAAAAGCTCCACCGAGATAGCTGTACGCGGGGATTCGATTAGAAGAGTCATAAAACCACACACAATAAACAGTTAAATTGTGTCATCCATGCTACGTTTACGGTACTTCCTCTGTTCCACAATGTAAGACGTTTATCTAAGGGGGTAGTAAATATGGCGGGTAATCACACTAGAAAAACCTCTGTATTGCTGAATGAGACAAAGAGGAACAATAAGCTAAGATATAATGAATGGATGATACACTAATGCAAGTTCTGTAGCTTATGTCAAATTATCCAACTCATCATCCGCTTTGATGCATCTGAGTATTGTATAGCCAACACTAAAGAATGGGTATACAAATTCAGGGTCTACAAGTGACAAATTTGGAAAAGACTGTTCAATCATCTTACCCGGCAGTTGCTTCCACGCGTTGCTCAACTGATGCATCAGCAGGTAGGTAAGGGCGATACACGGCGAAAGTGAGCACTACCCCCAAGTGGTTTGACCCAAGAAGCCGAAATGGGTGTGTCAATACAGGTTTGCCAGTAGCCCTTGCACGCAAGATGTTTCCTCGGTCCTCCTACATGAGAAACAAATAGACCACTTTCACTAAAAAAAAATTAACTGGCAACACGACATCTCCTCTGCCCTCAACGAACTAAGAATCGACAAACAGGAAAAAAAAAACTATCAGGCAATAAGAAATCACACCTTCCCAGACATCATGTCCATGCGCGCAAGGTACGAGACGGTGTCCTGCGCGAAGATCACCGGGGCATACTCATCTTGGAGAGCTGCCCCTTCTAGATTCATCGTCTCCATACTCCATCCATGTTGTCTCTCAAACATTTCCTTCTCATGAGGGAAGACGCGCTGCGCGTATGCCACCCCATTCAGCAACGGACGCTCGAACGACGTCATTGCCGTGTATTTCGCAAAAGTATCCTGCAGCAAACATTTCAGCAAAATGTAGAGTAAAACAAAACTGGCAGCAAACTATAATTAGGCCAAGAGCATCCAAGAAGCGAGAAATAATAATCAAGTTAAAGCTGCACCTAATCCATGTGATTGTTATTGGCGCCAGAAGGAGGCCATGAAACAGATGAGATTCCAACTAGGGCCACCAACCAAATTAGGCCATTCATCGTTGTTGCCTGTTGCAACAACCAGAATGTGGCTTCAAATACCATATTGCCTTGGTGAGGTACTCCCTCCTAATAAAAGTCTAAAGCTATAACTAATAAAATCAACAAAAGCTGAAGTTCCGGCATTCCCAAAAGAGGCCGAACACCTTTAAGGGAACTATTTTAGGAGAAAAAGGTTAGATCAATCAAGAAGGCACAACCGCAGCCAGCGATACATTGGTACTACATTTCGGAGCATAAACAAAAGGGAGTCCGGCACATTGCCTAAACCCAACCATTATGTCTATCTAATCTAAGAACAAAACAATGGTTTCCACCAACCTAGCAGTTCAGAGACGTCTCTGACCGACCGAGCTTGTGTCCCGGCGGAGCATATAGTAGTAGTAGAGAGAGAAAAACGTAACCGCTCCAAACATATTCTAGGATCAAGAGGCCCACAACGAACCGACTGAAAACAATAATGTGGGCGCTACACGACTAGGCTGCAAGTCTGTACGCATCAATGGAGCCACCACCACGAGGAAATATGCTTTTAAAATGGCAATGTTTAGTGGGGATTAACTTGTTTAGGATCCGCCATTGCCGCGGCGCCGGGAGCACACGGGGAAACGACCGCTTCGGATTGGAGGAACGACAGTAGTGGTAGTAGGAGGAGGAGGAGCAGTAATGGTTGGTTTGTTACCTGGTCGATGGCGGAGGGGTTCTTCTCGAAGTGGAAGATGGAGATGAGGATGGAGAGCGCGTGGACGTGGTTGACGGTGACGCCGAACTGCTCCTGCAGCATCCTGGCCCGCTCCTCGCACATGCTGACGAGGCGCTCCTCGGCGCGGTCCATGGTCTCGCGGCGCAGGTGCCAGCGCACGGCGGACGAGGAGGCCACGGCGAGCGCGAACCAGGCCACGACCGCGAGGCGCCTCCACCTGATCTTGGCGGCGTACTTCTCCATCATCCCGCCGGGTCTCCCCTTCTCCTCCGCCGCCGGCTCCGCCTCCCCCAATTTACAGTACTTGCTGCTGCTCCCCATCCCACCGCGCAGTGGCTACCATATGCTTGTGGAATGCGCGACGACCGCCGAGCGAGCGAAAGCGCAGCACGCGCTACTACCCAGAAGAAAGAATAGCGGAGGGGGTTGGGTTGGGTGGAAGGGGCGGCGAGGCAGGCAGAGGCAGGCAGGCGTGGGTCTCAAAAGAAACGAAGCTTTCGCGAGTTCCCAACGGGGACAGCTGCGCTAAAATAATTAGCCGCGCACTGATTAAACCGCATTAACAAATTCCTCAGCCGCACCAGCGGCTAGCTCTCCTCCGGGAGGAGTACTCCTACCACAACGCGGAGGGAAAGCTCGCCGCTGGGAGGGGCGCTTGCTGCCGAAACCAATTAAAAACTGGAGGCGAGGAATCGCATCGCTAGCTCCCTCTCTTTTTCGTCTGCGGCAAATATTCCGGACAGGGCCGCGTGGCGTGGCGTCCCGGCCGCACGCAGATTAAACTGCGATAGGCTACTCCGCCAGCTTCTTACGACGCTGGAGCCGCCCGCGCGCGCGGCCAACGAGGAGGAAGCAAAGCTATGGCTAGCGCTGGGCGGACCAGGAGAGCGGGAGGAGGAAGCGGGGCGGCGGCGGGTAGGGCAGGGCTCTTTGTTGGTGGGTGGGTTGGAGAGAGAAGGTGGCGGAGAGCGCGCGCGCGCGGCGGCGGAGGCGGCGGCAGCGGGAGGAGGAGTGGAGAGACGGTGCCGCGCGCTACCTGGTAGTAGCACAAGCTACAGCTGGAGGGGGCTCGGTGGCGATACTGCGACAGCGACCGTGGCGGGGGCCGAGACCGAGAGATGGGAGCAAGCTGGGGCCTGGCTGCTGGTACTGGCTAGCTTTGCCCCGGCCCCGCGGGTGTGCCAAGTCCTTTTGGATCACGTGGCGCGGACAAGGGGCCGGGCAGAGTGCGGGGCGGCCGAACGCACCCGTGGTCCGTCCCTCCCGTCTGATCCAACCCCAACCAGGAGAAGTCCCTCGGGTGGTTTTCCTTTTTGTTCTCTTGCTGCTTGCTAATCTCTCTCTGTTGCTCTCCAGGTCCCAGGGCTTTGATTTCCCGACGCCAACACGCAAGCTAAAGGCGACGCGACAACGACCCCTCCCGCAAAACGCAACGACGACAACAAAAAGGCTACTCACGACAAACGGTGTCACCTCGCTCGCTCGCATTCGCAAGCAATGATACACGCAAAACTAACCAGCAGATGTGAACATTCCTATCAGCGCCGCCCACCTCGCAGGAAAAACAAAAGACTCCTCGTGTCATGGATGGATAGATAATAATAATGCCTACTGCCTGTCTGTCTGCTTGCTCTCACGAAATCTTAACTGCTGAACCACGGCCTTAATTAAACGACCTCCGTTTGCGCTTTGCGAAGACGAGTCTAGAGTAAATGGCACGTAGGGGGGCAGGGGTTATTGAATGGAGGGGGACACTGGGCAATAAAATCTAGTACGCGCAAGTACAGCAACACGGAGAGTACCCCCTGTGGCCCTGTCTCTGGATTTGGTGAAGATGTTACTGTCCCGACTGTCTCGCCAATTCCAAATACTTGCTCCGTTGGCCCGCCACCGTTGTTGCCACGTAGACGTAGGCCGTTGAAAAACACCCGTCGGAAAAGGCTCGCTTTGTCCAAACCATGAGCGCGCTGCACCCTCAAATCTAGCCTGGTTTTTGTTACGATCAACTTGTCAACTTGTTTTCTGCTTAATGGCAACTCAGACATTTTCCTTCTCTTCCCTTGAAAGAGTACTCTAGTACCCAGTTGATCTAACTACCGACATTACTGTTCTATAATAGGAGTGCCTACTAGCATTAGCATCATACTAGTTGATTCTCCGGACGCTAGCGGCCTAGCTGGCGGAGATCAACGTAGCATTCCAGCACAATGACATGCTGAAGCTGCACGGCCCGTGGCACCTCCTTGAAGTTGGCCACGATGCTACGAATTTAATACGTGATCTTGAGGTGAATCCATCCATAGCATCCCGCTCAGAACGTTGCTATTGTTGTCGTAGTCACGTTGTTACTTGGCGATACGGACGTCACCACTGCATCCATCCATCATGTCACGCTCCAAGTACTCCATGCTACCGGAGGCACCACAGTCGGCAACCACGTCAACGAAAGGCGACTTCGTTTTTGTCGAAAGAAAACGGCAGGAAATGTTCCGACAACATCCGTGGCGATCAAAATGATTTCCGCAATTAGGGAAATCCTAGACTTACGGATAAAAATATTACGGATGAAGGTTACGGATGTACGTGTCCATCCTTAATTAGTTCACAGCATCGACCGATTTTCACTAGGGTCCACTACCTGCCAATCTGCATGTCTACCTACCTGATCCCGTAAGTTTGTGCGTAAGTTTTCGTCCGTAGACGTAGCATTACTGCCGCAATTAGGTCAACTTCAACGGGACAATCCATTGGCCCTCCGCATCCATTTACATCCGCGCGGTCATAGGGCAGGTCCAACGCACGGCGATCCAAACCACGGTCTGTATTTTGGTGTCCACATACGTCTATTTTCAATCAAAATACAGGTTAGATCCGCAATTCATTCGACTTAGCGAGTTACTGTGGTGTTGCGGTGACCCAGCACACCACTGCATTTGTAGTGCGCAAGGCATTGATATAATACTCACAGAAGGACTTATAAGTGAATATTACATCCCTCGGGGTGGTGCAACAGAAACATAGCAGGTCCAAGCAAAGCTATAGGATACAACTTCATTACAAAATCTTGAGAATCTCTTTGATGAATCAAAGAAGATCTCATGCAAATGAAAAACATCAAAAGAAGCAAGTCAAAGCTCCAAGCTGGAGAATAACTCTACCTCAGAACTTAATCCACTACGGCTGATGTCAGCCCTAATCTATAGCTTGTGAGAATCTAATTTCTAAGAATAGACTCCACCTACACATTGATAGCTTCTCCTCCACCAGTGTTGTTGGTGACGATACTTCACTGGCTAAGTAAGAGATGACTCCACCAAGCTTCATGAGGTAGCGATGGCTTCACAATGACAACTTCCATAAGGGCTTCAACTCTAAGCAGGGGTCAAACGGGAACGAATGAGTAACGAGTGTTACTCAACAACTTCATGATATACATTAGGTAGTATGATGCACTAACTACAGCTTTAGACTCAAAAGAGTCATAAGCTAATGCAAGGGTTTTAAAAATCTTTCTTCAAGAGATTGCTTTTAATTTGGAAGACTACGCCCGCCAGATCTTCACAGGATTAGAACTTCATGAAGTTTCCTTTCCTGCGGCGTTTGCAGCTCCTTCCGGGAACATGGGGTAACATGCCATATCCTTTTACACTCTGCAGAGGTGCGTTACTTTACCCATGGGCGATCAAGAACATGTTGCACAACTAGGCTCGAGATCCTGTCCACGCCCACTTAGGTGTGGGGCCCGGTTGTTGATCCAAGTCAAACCATGCTTCTCCGCACAACGCATACCCCACCCATTTCTGTCAGCAGGTTGAACCCCTGATTCTACCCCGATAGATATCTAGGCGCCCCTGGCAAACCATCATAGACCTCAGAGTGAAAACATGAGTGTCAAATCCGCTGTTCGGCAAATCCCTCAGGTGACCCTATCGGATTTCGAATAGGAGAACCCATGAGCGCTGGTGGCGATCGTCGGCTAAACAGGGGGCAAGATTTACCCAGGTTCGGGGTCCTCGAAGAGGTAAAACCCTTACTCCTGCCTCTGTCGGTCTGTATTAATCGAGTAGATCGGTTACAATGATGGTGGCTCAAGTCGAGAGTATGATCTCGAGCTCAAGGATTTGGTGTTGCGGTGTTGCTTAGTCCTCTACCGGTGGCTTTCCTGGCCTTATATAGATGGCCAGGTCTCAAACCCTACCCGGAGAGGACTCGAACTCTAACCCTGCGTCGGTTATAGGTTTCCTAACTTAGCCCGCAAGGTATTGCGGGTGGGCTTCACATGGGCCTTTCGGCGACTTCAAGGGCTGCTCCTCTTGGGCCTTAACCTTGGGTCGGAGATGGGGGTGTCCTTTCCCGCGGGGTCTAATATCCATTACTTCGTCAGTAGCCCCCGAGCGTTTGCTTGATTGGGATTTTCCAGTCGAGTAGACGGTCAAATTTTTTGCTTCTATCATCCTTGGGTAACTAGTATTGGTTGTTTCTTGTTTGGAGGGCATGTACCCTGTGTGATGAGTTTTGTACCCGAGTATCGAGTAATGAAAAGTGCCTGTTTGTATGGCTGTTTTTCACAGAAGGATATGGCGCAGTAGCTTGGCTCTCCCGAAAGTTCAGGGCCAATTAATTGCGACTAGGGGAAAAAACAGTTCTGACCTACACAGATTCGAGACCTCCGACTCGAACCCGACGAGGTGATCGTTGCGATTGGGCCGTAGTGGTCTTACCGAATCGAACTTAACCTATGGGGGTACCCGGCGCGTCCGCTAGGATTTTTCTTCGTGTTGTTGACACGGAATCATACCGGAGGACGCAGCTTGAGTGCGATTCCAGGCCCTCAAGAGAGATCTTTCAGGTCTTACCTTCATATTCAAAAGAATATGGCATCCGGATGTACCTAGTCGGTTGAACAATCCAGGTTTATGATGTGCAAACACCGCGTGTATGAGTGGCAGGAGTTGCCTACTCACGTAGTTTTGGGTTTGCAGTTCCTTGTCCATACGAAAGAGTTTTCGTGTTTTTATGCCCATATGAAAAGAGTTTTCATGTTTGGGATATTGGCCCCATACGAAAGAATTTCCGTGTGTAGAGAATTTTTCCTGTGAGAGATTTCACGTTATGATTTGTCCATACGAAGTTATTTTCGTGTTTGGCCTCTTATTCGAAGGATTTCTGTTCATGCGAAGTTATTTTCGCGTTTGAACTTTCCTTTTCGAAAGATTCTTCAGCTTGATGATGCACGCTATGACGTCATGGCGCACTTTTATCGTCCCGATGGGACGTGACGGAGTGAGAGCAGAAGGGCTGGCCCACTTTGTCAGATTTTTGACCGGAAACGAGACGTCGTTTCCGGTTTTTACGCGAACTGCGCAGTAAATGCCCACGATCCTCTGTTAAGATCGTGGCAGGAAACAGCATCCACCGCCTCCTCGTTTCGTCTTCGCACGTGGTGGCTCTGATGGATGCCACGTGGCGCATCGAATGGCCAGGATCGAGTAGCCCTGTATATAAATATGGGTCTTGGTGGAGTGGTGAAACTTTCACAGCCTTCATCTTCCAGTTCATCTTCTTCCTCGCGCTTGTCTTCCTTCTCCCCTCAAGCTCGTGCTTAGCAGCGATGGCGGGAGGCAAGAAACGCGGCGCTGCCGTTTTGGCGTCAGGAGAAGTTTCGGCACAACCTGCACCGCGCTCGGGCGACTGGCGTTCGCCCAACACCACGGCGAAAAGCATCAAGGAGATGCAGCGGGAGGGGCTGCTGCCGGCGGAGTCCAAGAAGCGGGTGCGCCTCGGCAAGAAGGAGGAGGTACCCAATCCGCACGCGAACGAACGCGTGGTCTTCGCGGACCACGTGTCGCGCGGTCTTTCTCGTCCCCTCCATCCATTCCTCGTGGCATTGTTGTATGTCTATGGCATACAGCTCCACGATCTTCCTCCGAATGCAGTGCAGCACATATCGTGCTTCATTGTATTCTGCGAATGCTTTTTGGGCATTCGCCCACACTGGGGCCTCTGGAAAGCCCTCTTCAAAGTCCGGATCTTCCGCGAGAAGTCGCGAGTGGAATCTGAGCTTGGCGAGCCACTTCGCACGGGTGGCTTCGGGATCCAAGCGAAATCGAAAAATGGCTACTTTAGCATGTACTTCATCGACTCCGCCCAGGGTTGGAGAAAAAAGTGGTTTTACGTCATCGACAACAGCTCGGGTGGGATTGACGAATTCCACCCGTTCGCTGTCTTGAAGAGGCGGAAATCCTGGGCGCACAAATTGTCGGCTGAAGAAACCCAGGTCGTCACGCCGCTACTCGCAAGGGTGGCAGCCCTCCGTGATCAAGCTGCTGGAGTCGTGCTCAACGGGCTGCACCTGGCGGGTATCTTTCTTAAGCGTAGAATCCAACCCCTGCAGCACAGACCCTCCACGATGTGGGAATACCAAGGTTCTGAGGATCCCAGTCGTGTGAGCCGTGAAGAGCTCTCGAACGTCGAGTTCGAGAAAAAGATTGCGGCTATCACCAGCTTGAAGGTGGGAGAAAAATTCCCCGACTGCACAGTCGCAGCCTTTGATGCGTCAAGGCCTCCGCCATCAGAGGTGAGTTCGCCTTTCTTCTCTCTTTATTTTTTCTTTGTTTTGAATTTTGGTCGATTGAATTTTCCTTCGCTTTTCTTCCGTATTCTTCTGTAGAGCTTATCCATGGCCACCTGCTACCCTCCAGTGTCCGGGAAGGAGGCTTCTGAGTTATTGGCGAGTAACCTGGACGGCCCAGCCGATACCAGTGTTGCCAATGCTTCTTCGAGCTCCGAGCAAGATTCTTCGGATGACGCAGGGGACTCGAATGGCAGTCCTCGCAAATGTCGTCGAGTGGAGGGTGATGAAGCCACCTCTAAGGACAACTCCTTGGAGGAATCGCCCGGAAAGGGGCCCCTCAACGTAACTCCGCTACGCTCACTTGCTCCCTCCCCTTCGTTCCCAGTAATCCAAACCGCCTGGAATGCGGATATGCTGGACGAGGAGGATGACGAAGACGAGTAAGTTTCTTTTCCTGTCCTTTAGTCGAACGTTTTCCTCCGGCGTCTCGTTGACGCTTTTGGCTTTATTGCAGCCTGCAAGCTGTCAGCCCTCGCAGGTACGCCTCTTCCCTTCCTCCCGAAAGGAGGAATAAAACGGGAGCTGCAGGCGAGACTCCTACTGCCGGCACCGTCCAAAATTCTCCGAATGTAGCCCCCAATGCGGCGACTCCAAAGGCTCCAAAGGAGGTGTCGGGCAGCTCGCCTGATCCCCTCTCGCTCGCTCAAGGCCAGGTAAATTCTGCTGCCTGCTTATTGATTCTCTGTAGTCTTTGGATTTGTTATCGGGTGCACGTCAGTGCTCCCGATGGGAGTAGCCCCCGAGGCTGTAGTCGATCGCATGTGATCGGCCACAGGCTCAAAGATAATCTCTTCCTTCTTCTTCTTTTTATCGGGTGCACGGCAGTGCTCCCGATGGGAGTAACCCCCGAGGCTATACTCGAATGTTTACAATCGAGTATAGGCTCAAATTTAACTTTTCTTATCCTCCCATTTTCATGTTCCTTGCAGTCGCTTATCGACTCCCTTGCGGCGATTGGTCGCCGTGTTGTTCTCGCCGAGTCGGAATGCGGGGTCCTTCGAGCGGACCGTAGTTGACTCACCACCGAGAACGAGCTTCTTCGAGGTAAGTTTACCATCTTTTCTTGTATTCGTTTTCCACCAATTCTTCGACTCTGATGATCATTGTTGTGCAGCTCAACTTGAATTTTTGAAGACCGAGAAGGAGAGTGCCTCCACTCAGGCAACAGCTCTAGAGGCAGAATTGGCGACTTCCCGACGGGAGCTCGAGTCTTCCCGCATGCTATCTGCTGATTACGAGGGAAAACTTGCGGCTGCCCACGATGCTCTGAAGAACTTGGAGGATGCTGGCGCCAAGGCGGACGCCAATCTCGTCAATTTTCTTCGCCCCCTTGCTGAGCGCTTCGCGAGTAAGTTGTATTTTTCTACAATCTGCTTTTTGACTTGGTGAATCCTTTAGACTAACACTTTCTTTTCTTAGGTCTCCTGGGTGTCCCTCTGGAGCTTGCTGGGGTTCCTCGAGTGGACGCATTGACAGATTCTTGCGCCCAGCTTAGGAGGCATGCTGCAGGGGTTTGCACCTTGATTGGCGATGCCATTCGGGTGTTGACGCAACTGCACGGCCGCCTTCTCGTCAACACTGTGTCTCCACCCGCGCTGGGCGATCTGCTGAAGGTTTTCTCTGAGGGCAATCTCCTTGAAGCTTACGCGGTTGCCGAGTCAGAATCTGGGGCGAAGACCGCCATCCAGTTCGCGCTGGCGCATGGAGTCACTGGCTTGGAGGAGGCCTACTCGGAGCTTCCCGTCGATCCAGTTACGGGCAAAAAGGTAGGGTTTCGTCGTTTTGGCGATGCCGCCGGAGTCCTTGCTCGGAAGTTATCCGAGTTATTTGCCCGTGCTAAGGGAGGGACCACTGCCGCGAGTGGTAGCACAACTGTAGCTTCTTAGGTTATTTCGGTTGTACTTCACAGCTTCAATTGTAATGAACCCTCGGATGTGCTCCCGTATTTTTAATAGTTTAATCGAGATGTTTTGCTGAAATGCTTCCTGCGATTGTGTGTGTGCTCCCGATGGGAGTAGCCCCCGAGCACCTGTCGAATAGGTGGTTAATATATCTCGAGTAGGGCATCTTACTCCTTAGTCTTCCTTGTATTTTTCAGGTGACCGGGGCGGCTGTAGAGACCTCGGGTGGACCTGCTACTCCAGCCGATCCTCTTGTTGCCGCTGTTGGGACCTTGGCGGGTCTCCGTGATCGTGTAGCTAATGGTGAACGTAAGTTAAAGGCGTTGCGTGGGATAGCCGATGTGGCTAAATCCAAACAAAAGCTGGCGACTGAACGTGAGCAGATTGTGATGGATGAATTGGCGTCTGTTGCCAATGATTTGCTCTGTAAGTATTTCAGCCCCCAAGTCTTTCTTATTTTGTGCTCTCTTTTGATCATGTATCCTTGCTTTTTCAGTTGTTCGACCAGATGACCGGAATGAGAAACAGTGGGTGGAGAACCACGTCTTTCAAGAAGCTGGTAGCTCAAGGCCTCATGCGAATAATTTTTGGTCTGATCGTAGTCGAGGTTTTGTGCTTGCCACCTTGAAGTTCTGAGTCAACCAGGCGAGGATACTCGTGAGTTCCTTTCACGAGGTTTTGATTGCAATGAACGCCGCTTTTTATCCGCTGCAAAGGGGTCCAGAAGATTGGAACCATCTTCTCAGGGTGTTCAGTCGAGAAGGAGAGATTCACGAGTGTGTTTGCAATCAGATGACTTGCGGTTCGGTGGTATCTCTCTCTTTCGTCCGACTGTGGCATCCTGAGGTGAACTTCAACTCCATAGCTAGACTTCCTGATGGTCGAATCGACGATATGTCTCCTCATTATAGGGTTGTCCGACCTGCGGCAGAGGAAATCATTCGATTGACCTCGGATGAGGTAGATCGTGTTTTGGCGGCTGAGAATGCTCATCGCCAAGTGTAAGTGTAGGATGTATATATCATGTTTCGTTATGTAGTTTGTAAAACTGTTGTAAGGTGTGTAACCTTGTATATATAAATTTTCCTGTCTTGCCGAATTTAGGCGTAGCCCCCGTGTGTTTTTGGGGTGTATACCTATAACTTTTAGCATGTAAGGATGAGTAATCTTCGGGTATCTATGGTTGAGAAACCATGTATTTTATTGCGATGACTGAGAAGTCATGTATTCGAGCTACAAGAGTGGCTAACATAGCCTTATTGCTGGGAGAAAAATAGATCTAGGGATAAAATTTGCGGAGGTGTGCGATATTCCAAGGATTGGAATAGATGCCTCCAGTCGCCGGGTTCTTCAGTCTATAAGCTCCGCCTGGGATAACTTCGTGTATTATGAAGGGTCCTTCCCATGGTGGCTCGAGCTTGTGTCCTTCCTTCTGTTTGATCCGTAACACCAGATCTCCTACTGCGAAAGCTCTATGGCGTATGCGGCGACTGTGATAGTTTCGCAATGATTGTTGATATACCGCGGATCTTGCGAGTGCAATATCGCGCATTTCATCTAGTGTGTCCATATCTTCCGCGAGTGCCCTGTTGGAGGTTTCTTCACTGTAGGCGACAACTCGTGGGGCGCTGAACCTGACGTCCTCGGGAAGGACTGCTTCTGCCCCGTATACCATGAAAAATGGTGTGTAGTTTGTAGATCGGTTTGGAGTTGTGCGGAGGCTCCATAGTACTGAAGGTAGCTCTTCTGCCCAATGTCCTGCTGCTGGGTGTAGACGATCGAGTAGACGCTTCTTGATGCCAGCTGAAACTAAGCCGTTGGATCTTTCGACTTGTCCGTTTGTTTCCGAGTGGGCAACTGAGGCGAATTTGAAGTTGATGCCTTTTTCTTCGCAGAACTGCTGTGTTTCCTTGGCTGTGAAATTAGTAACATTGTCTGTAATGATGTCATGTGGCACTCCAAATCTGCATACGATGGAGTCGAGGAATTTGACGGCGCATTGAGCGCTAGCCGAGGTTACTGGCATGGCTTCAATCCATTTGGTAAATTTATCGACTGCGACCAGCAAGTGTGTATATCCACCCGGCGTGGACTTGCGTAGCGGTCCTACCATATCCATCCCCCATTGTGCAAAGGGCCATGCGATGGGTATCATATGCAGTTCCGTAGCGGGTGCGTGTGGTTTTGGTACGAATCGCTAGCAAGCGTTGCACCGGTCGACTAGCTCCTTTGCGTCTCTAGCTGCTGTAAGACAGTAGAATCCTGCTCGAAAAGCTTTTCCCATGATTATTTTCCAGCTCGCGTGATGTCCACAGCCGCCCTGGTGGATGTCTTGTAGTAATTCCTTGCCATCTTCGGGTGCTATACATCGTTGGAGTATACCCGAGATGCTCTGCTTGTATAACTCCCCATTGATCACCCGAAAAGATTTGCTGCGCCTGATTATCTGTCGAGCCTCGCGAAGATCTGCTGGGAGCTGTTTGGCGGACAAATAGTCGAGGTACTTATGTGTCCAAACTGGCTCGACCAGGAAGACTTGTCGCGAAATATTATGAATAAGCTCGATAATGGCAACTTACGGGCTAACCTCTGTTTCTGGTGCTGCAGGTGCCCCGGCAGCTTTCTTAACTTTGACTGATCGCTTAGTCATTCGTTCGAAATATATTCCTGGCGGTATGGGTGTATTTGTGTAACCTATGTTGGCCAGCCTGTCTGCTTCTTCATTACTTGACCTCGCAATGTGCTTGAGCTCGCATCCTTTGAAACTGCCCTCGAGTAGGTTGTACATGTCACGATAGGCAACCATGTTTTCGGCGATAGCATCACACTCCTTCATTGTCTGCTGTACGATGAGGTTGGAGTCGCCGTAGATCATCAGTCGGGTGGCTCCACACGCGACTGCCATCTTCATCCCATGCAACAGGGCCTCATATTCCGCGTCGTTGTTCGATGCCAGATCATCGGGTGGAAAGTCCAATCGTAAGACGTATTGCAGCTTGTCTCCTCTAGGTGATATTAGGACGATTCCGGCTCCTACTCCTTCGTTTCTTTTGGACCCGTCGAAGTACATTATCCAGTTGCTCGTGTATTCGGGCGGTCCGGGTGTTTGTAGCTCTGTCCACTCGCTTAAGAATTCCACGAGTACCTGGGATTTTATCACGTTGCGTCCTGCATAGGTGATGTCCCAGGCTCCCAGCTCGATGCTCCACTTTGCTATTCTTCCGGATGCCATAGGGTTGTTCATGATTGTACCGAGTGATGCATCATTAACAACTGTGATGGCGTGTTCCTGGAAGTAGTGCTTGAGTTTTCGAGCTGTAAGAACGACTCCAAAGGCAAGCTTCTGGTAGCGAGGATATCGTTGTTTGCATGGCGAGAGAACTTCACTTATGTAATAGATCGGTCGTTGGACTCCATATGCCTTGCCCTCCTCAGGTCGTTCGACTACCATTGTTGTACTGATGACCTGGTTTGTTGCGGCTAGGTATAAGTAAAGTGGCTCCCTCTCTTGCGGTGTTGCGAGGACGCGTCTGCTTTGCGACGATCGTTTCAAGTCTGCGAACGCTTGTTTAGCTTCTGGGGTCCACTCGAATTTGTCCGTCTTCTTCAACAGCTTGTAGAAAGGCAACGCTTGCTCTCCCAATCGCGCGATAAACCTGCTTAAGGCGGCTAGTCGCCCTGCGATCTGCTGGACTCCGCGTAGATTGGTTGGCTCCTTCATCGTCAAAATTGCTTGTATTTTCTCTGGGTTGGCTTCGATGCCTCTGGCGGATACCAGGTACCCGAGAAGTTTTCCCGCTGGGATGCCGAAAACACATTTTGTTGGATTAAGCTTGATCCTGTATGTGTTGAGAGCGTCGAATGTTTCTCTGATGTCTTCGAGGAGTGTGTCCTCTACTCGGGTCTTGATGACGATGTCGTCAACGTATACTTGTACGTTCTTGCCAATGAGCTTGGCGAGGCATTTTTGCATGCAGCGCTGATATGTTGCGCCTGCGTTCTTGAGCCCTAAGGGCATTGTCGTGTAGCAGTATACACCATGTGGTGTGATGAATGCTGTTTTTTCTTCGTCTTCATGCTTCATCCGGATCTGATTATATCCCGAATACACGTCCAGGAAGAAGAGGCGCTGACAGCCTGCCGTAGAGTCCACGATCTGGTCGATTCGCGGGAGGGGAAAGTTATCCTTGGGGCGGTGCTTATTCAATGACGTGTAGTCAATGCACACTCGAAGGATGTCAGTGTTCTTTTTGGGGACTAGGACCGGGTTTGCTAACCAGGTGGATATCTTGATCTCCCTGATGAAATTTGCAGCTAGCAATCTATTCACTTCTTCTCCAAGCGCTTTCTGCTTGGGTTCTGAGAACCGTCGAGTGGTCTGCTTGATGGGTTTTGCATCCTTAAAGACTTCGAGTGAGTGCTCGGCGAACTCCCTGGGTATTCCTGGCATATCTGAGGGCTGCCAGGCAAAAATTTCCCAGTACTCACGGAGGAGTTCGACGAGCGCACTTTCCTATGCTCGCGAAAGGGTAGTTGAGACCATCGCTGTCTTCGCAGAATCTGTCGGGTGCACCTGATGTTTTCGGGTGTCGCTGTTGGCACTGAACTCCAATTCGGGCGCGTTTTTCTTCGTGAGGGGCATCACGGAGTGATCCGTGGTTTTTGCCAGCTCTTGCAATTCTTCTTGCATCCCGAAAGATTTTGCGATCTCGTTGAACTCAATGTCGCACTTGTTGGATTTCTGAAAATCTCCGTCGATGGTTATAACACCGTATTCTCGGGGTAACTTGAGTTTCAGGTACGCGTAATGTGGTACTGCCATGAATCTGGCGAACGCTGTTCGACCGAGAATGGCGTGGTACTGTGAGGGCCAGTCGACGACTTCGAAGTCAAGGAATTCTCTTCCGTAATTGCTTTGATTGCCCAACACAACTTCTAGGTTAATTGTTCCGAGTGGACGGATTGCCTTTCTCGGAACTATCCCGTGGAAGGATGTTTCTGATTCCGCAAGGCCATCCAGGTTCTTATTCATCCGACGGAGTGTGTCCGCGTAAATAATGTTGATGCCGCTGCCTCCGTCCATTAATACGCGGGCCAAATCGTAGTTGCCAATCTGTGCTTGGATTACGAGGGCGGCGTGTCCTGGTCGATAGACTCGTGGTGGGTGGTCTTTCATTGAAAATGTGATCGGTTGATCCGCCATCTTCAGGTATTCGGGCTTTGTTGGCGGAGTCTGCACAGCCATGCATAACTTCCTCGTGTTAGTCTTTTGAGCTCTGCGGGATGGACATACCTTCTGGATCATTGCCAGTTGCCCTGCCGGATTCGGGTACGCATTGGCTCCGGAGTTTTGTGCAGGTGGTGCTGGCAGTGCAGCTAACGCCATGTTTGGATTTGCTGGTGGAGGTAGGGGTTGTGGCGGCTGGAATCCTTGGTGGCCTCCTCCTGGAAGTGACGGGTAATTTGGAATAGCTGCTGATCTGTTTTTCTTCGAGAAAGCCTCGTGAATGTCATGGAACTTCCGACAATCCTTGAGGAGGTGCGTTGCCTTGGTTTTGCCCGTACGCTTATCTGTAAATAGATGTAGCGAGCAGTAAGCATCAAGGTCCTCCTCGGAACTTTTTTCTTCAACCTTTGATTTCCATTCGCGACTTCCACGTCGTCCGGTATCGCGACTTCGCGTGAATTCCGCTGCTACCATTTCCTCTCGATCTTCGTGATCGTAGTATTTCCTTCTCTTTCTCTGGCCATGGCGATCTTCATCAGGTGCGGGTGATGACGCTCTCTCATTGCGCACTGCGTCTTCACCGTTAGCCCATTTGTCGGCTATGTTCATCAGCTCCCCAATAGTTTTGGGTGCGACTCTGCCTAGCTCTTCTCTCAAAGCAGTTCGTCGGGCGCCCTTTGCAAAGGCTTCAACCACTACTTCTTCTGAGATGTTTCCTGCGATGTTCCTTAGCGTGGTCCATCGCTAGATATAGTGGCGGGTGGACTCGCCACTTTTCTGCTTGCATGCTCGCAGTTCTTCAATGGTGGCTGGTCTCTTGTAGGTCGATTGGAAGTTTTTGCAGAAGTCGCGGTGCAGGTCGTCCCACGATGCGTAACAGGACCTTGGCCTCGCTTCCAACCAGCTACGGGCCGCGCCAATGAGATGTAGATTGAGGTATTGCATAGCCGTGTTCTTGTTCCCACATTGGCATTTTACTGCCGTGAGGTAATCGTTTAGCCACGAAGAGGGCTCAAGTGAGCCGTCGTACTTCGTCACTTCCGTGCTGAGCTTGAATCTTTTGGGCAGGGGTGCTTCTCGGATGCTGCGGGCGAAGCAAAGTGCACCGCAGGTTTCGTCATCCGAAGAGCCGGACGAAGAGCGTTCGCGATATCGCGTTTCCCTTGCCTTGTCCACCTTATTTTGTGCGAGATCCGATCGCGCGTCGTATCCTGACTTGTCGCGGTCAGTGTCCTTCCTCGGCTCCTTGCTTCGTTTTCGCGAGTGGCTGCTGTGATGTCGCGAGCTTTTGTCTCTCGGGCTGTCCTCGCTGCTGCTGCGACTGTCACCGCGGCGTCGAGCTTCTTTTCCTCGACCACGGCGTGGTGACTTGTCTCTTCTTGGCGAAGGGCTCCTATGCTTGCGGGACACCTCTTTTTCTTTCTCCTTCTCCTTCTCCTTCTCCTTCTCCAGCTGCTCCGCGGTCTTCTTGCGGTCATAGGAGGCGAGCCTTGCGGCTGCCAGTCCTAGCCCTTTGCGCACTTGTTTATACTGCTCTGCCAGAGGGTCCCTTTCCGTCGGCTGGTTCATTTGCATGTAAGTTGCTGCGGCCAGGACCACGGCGGCAGGAGTTTGCGGGTAGACGTTCCCGTCATCATCGACTCGCATGAGGGAGGCCATGACTAACCTTGTGGTCCCACCCAAGGACTCGATATCCCTGGATGTTGACGCGTATCCCTTCCTCGCGGGTCGGGTACCGATCGAGGGTGCTAGGGACAGCTCGGCTTGTCGTTGACTTGATTCATCCGCCGCTCTTCTTCGACGGGCCCGATCTATCCGAGCATCCTTGATAGTTGCAGCTGCTCTCACCAGATGACAATGGTAGGCTACCATATCTTCGTGTGGTGAATCTGCCGCGGGTGGCTTGCTTGTTCGCATAGCCTCCTTGGCGCGATCCCAAGCTTCCCGCGAGACGCCGATTATGGCGCGTTCTGCTGCGCTATGTTCTGTCTCCGGGGCTTGCTCTGATCCTGCCATGCAGACTTGGGCCAGTCGTGGCTCGTGCGTCCTAGGCGTAGATCGGAAAGTTCTTTGTACTCGTGAAGGTTCCTCTATTGAGAGGGTATGATAGTCGTTGGCGTTAAAGCGAACGGACTCGCCGCTTTTCTACAGACGAAGGCGCGAGTCCATCCCTGTCGGTCACGAACTTCAGGCTCCCGAACGTCAAGGTGACGCTCTTTTCCAGATCGTCGAATACCGTGCATGATTCCGGCGAGTGAGGGGTGACCATGACAGATCCGATCCGTATAGGATTGTACGGAGCCGCAGTCGAAGGTTTCCAACGAGAATTGGTTGTCGATGAAGCCGAAGACGCCGGTGATCCAGCGCCCGCCGTTCCCACAGACGTCGCCAATTGTCGAATCCGCTGTTCGGCAAATCCCTCAGGTGACCCTATCGGGTTTCGAATAGGAGAACCCATGAGCGCTGGTGGCGATCGTCGGCTAAACAGGGGGCAAGATTTACCCAGGTTCGGGGCCCTCGAAGAGGTAAAACCCTTACTCCTGCCTCTGTCGATCTGTATTAATCGAGTAGATCGGTTACAATGATGGTGGCTCGAGTCGAGAGTATGATCTCGAGCTCAAGGATTTGGTGTTGCGGTGTTGCTTAGTCCTCTACCGGTGGCTTTCCTAGCCTTATATAGATGGCCAGGTCTCAAACCCTACCTGGAGAGGACTCGAACTCTAACCCTACGTCGGTTACAGGTTTCCTAACTTAGCCCGCAAGGTATTGCGGGTGGGCTTCACATGGGCCTTTCGGCGACTTCAAGGACTCCTCCTCTTGGGCCTTAACCTTGGGTCGGAGATGGGGGTGTCCTTTCCCGCAGGGTCTAATATCTATTCCTTCGTCAATGAGAGTTTGATTAATAAGAGAAATAATGTTGTGGCAATTATTTAAAGTTATAATGGAATATTAATGAATTCTATTATACCTTTAGAAACAAGTTTATAAGTTAAACAAAATGTTTTATGTTTGAAATATTTGAATTGGATATGCTTTTCTACTTTAATTTGATATAAAATTGTATGCTTTCTGAAAAATATTTGAATAAGTTATTAATTTTAAATGAATTAAATGACTAGACAAAATAATGCGCACATGAAAACTTGGTCAAATGACTATGAAAACATCATATATGAGTTACCTTTGTCATTTGGAGCATTTTGGTATATAACTTGTATTTTTCTGATTTTATAAATTATTTATTATTTTTCTAAATTTTAAATGATTTAATTTAATTAAAGAAAATATTTAATTTTAAACTTTATAAAACATTTTTGAAAAGTTGATAAATAGATAGGTTTTATTTTTTTGAACACTTACATATTTTATTTACATTTTTCCTGATAAGTAGTTTAAAAGATATTGATTTATTAAGTTTAATTGATTTTCTGTTTATTTTAAATTGATAGGTGGGACCCACATGTTAGTTTTATTTTTAAATCAAAAATAAAAGAAAAAGAAAAAGAAAATTATGCTGACGTCAGGGTGACGTCATCACGGAGAAAATCCTCCACACTTTGATTCGAATCCGATGTTTGAGTGTGAATTAGCACAATTAATCTATCGAGCAACATAGATGACATCTAGGCGAGCCAGTGGGTGGCGTAGTTCGACCATATGGTCACCGGAGACTCGCCGGCGTCCAGTGGCGCGGCGGCCGGCGGCAGTGTATGGTGACAGTGGAGAATTCGTCAACCAAAATACGAATGGAAGGCACCCCGAGCTGCAGAGGCTCACCCTAAGCGCGATGATGAGGTCGAGGAAGCAATGGGTCGCCGAAATCGACCGAATTCGGCCGTGGCGTCCGGCGGACGGAGATGTAGAAGATGGCACAATTCCGCAACTCCCGGACTTCCCAGCTCCTATGCGTGGTTGAGGACGAAAAGGAGGGCATGGCAGTTCTGATGGTGCTTCCGATTCCTTGCGGGATGGCCGGAAACGACGGCAACGGCCGGCGGCCGTACGGGCTTGGGTTAGGATTTCCTGCTTGGTTCTTCAGTGAGAGAGATAGAGAGTGCGAGGAGGCAGGAGAGCTCGATGCGGACGTCTCCCCACTGCTTTATACTCGCAGAACAGCGGCGAGGAGGAGGTGGCAGTGGCGTGACCACATCGTCGATTTCCTCTGCCTTCTGGCAGAGGAAGAAGAAAGAGCAAAAGAAATGTGGTTTTCGATAACCCCTGAACTTTCTAGATTTTGCAATTAGGTCCTTCTGTTTAAAAGAATCATTGTTTTCAGGGCCTTTCTGTGAATATAAAAATTATTAAAAATAATATTTGGAATCCTTGTAAAAAAATGCAACCTCACCATGTTTTGTTTTGGTGTAATTCGTCAATATTTGAATTTTATGCCTAGGGTACTAGATTAAGTGGTTTTTGTTATGTCTCACCATTTAATTGATTAAATGGCTTTAAAATTATTTTAAGCATGATTATCATGAGCACACAACAAACATGTGGTTTAACAAGGTGGTATAGCTTAATTGGACAATTTTGGATACAATTCCTTATAAAAAGTAATTTGGTAAAACTACTTGGTAATGTGTCTATGCACGGTCATGAGAATCACTCAATAGGAAATTTTATTCCATGACACACCAAATGGTGTCGAGTAATAAATGGATTTGTTTTCATTTATGGGTTTTTTTATTTTCCTAGTTTTAAATCTTATTACTTTTGGTTGACATATAAATTAAGTGTGTGCAAGCCATGCTTGCTGTTTTAGTACTTGATCAAGTGGAAAATATGAGTGGCCTTTAAAATCTTACTTGTTTGTTTTCCACCTAGGTTCGAAGTAAGGTTAGTATCAAATGTTTGTTTTAGAAACATGTAGTCATTTACATAGTTGTGTAGATGAATTTTTGTTGTTATCTGTTAGTCTTATTATGAAAAGGATCTAGAAAACAAGGTGTTAAGCTTGTTACCATTAACCTCCACATATCACAAGACATGTGGATGCAATGGCTTGTTATTATTTCATACTTGATAATTTTTTCCATTAAAGATATTATTGTGTGTTCCTCATCTCTGGTGAGCTTGACAAGGAGATTATATGTTCTCTAATAATACCTAATTATTCACTGGATACTTCTTATTCTCCATTACTGAGGCAGTGTTGCTCCTTGTTGACTTCTGTTGCCTGCAATATCCATGTCTCTAGTTGCCACTTGTTTTGTGTTACTACCTTTGTCACTTGCAAATAAAATCATCTCTGGAATTCCATCTTCAATTGTCTCACCCTTGTGGTGAAGGCAACCAATCACTCCAAGCAAATATTTCTCTTAGATGATTATAAAAATATGTAAGTTTGTTTTATGACATCAAGTTTCCATATGCATAGAAGAAGAATTTGTTAACAAGATAACTAGTCTTGCCTCCAAATTACTACTCATATACATTAGACTGAGATGTCCCGGGTAATTCACCCTTCTGTTTGTTTGTGTATGACACTCAATTGTTTGAGTATACAGAAGTGATCTGTTAACAAGGTTGCAAGACTTGTTACCAAACTACTTCTATAAAACACTAACATTGGAATATCACACTATTTCTTGAGGATTAATAAGATCAGATTAAGATATAAGAGTTCCAAATATTCTTATGATGGATTGGAATAAGACTTATATAACACTCTAAAGAATCTTCTTCAAGATCTTCCTGTGGTAGTTCCTCCTTTCTTGTGGGTTGCTTCTCTTGTAGAATGACTTGGAGAAGATTGGGAAACAAAGATAGAATGGTCTAGACAACATAACAAGATCTAGATTAAGACTTAGTTAAGCTTTTATATTTCTTCCATATACTTCTCGTTTTACTTCCCAGGGGATACGTACTTGTTTCATATATGATTGGCTTTATTTAGCTTTCAATTTGATTCCTCTAATAGGGTTTATAACTTGTTGTTATTTATTAGTTGTATCCAAAGATACTTTAGTTGTTGAATGTTGTTTTGGATAGAGATGTGGAGTGTTTGTGGAATGAGGACTTAAGATAATAAGTTTATCAAATGGTTCATTAGTGTGTTGAGATCTGATATTCTCACTTGTATAAGATGAATAAGACAATGAGCATAAGAAGATTATTGGGATTTAATGACTTATGTCATAGTTGTTAGTTGTTTTTCTCAGGTGTCATGTTGTTACTTTATTTTCGTCTCTTTATTACCTTTGTCATTCATAATGCAGATATAGAGGTTTGGGAATATCGTATGTTATGATCAAGGTTTAACAGTAGTTTAAGAAGATCTACTTCTTCTTTTAGGTACTTCTTTTATGGTTGATGGGATATGTACATATTCGATAAATATGTTAATACAACTATTATGTCATTTCCCACTTGTGGGTTTTGAGTTAACACTTGTTTGTATCATTTGTGTTCTATTGAACCTTTTTTATTTACTTGTGAAGGTTCACTTAGTAGTTACTAAATAATTTGGAAAGATGTTGTTTGAATAGTTGATAACTTAAAGGGTTCATCTTTGGAGGACATAATATCTCTACTGATGAGATGGTTCAATTGTGCATCACTACCTGCTGGAAGTATGATTATCAGTTATGTGATTTGGATACTCACCCCTCTTTGAGTTGTAGGTACCTAGTGAATTATCCCAAGTCACTTATAGACTTGTGGTTAAGATTGTTGAGATTTTTTGTTTGATCATAAGCAATTATGGTTTGTCTTATCAAATAATTTGGTTTGTAGAGATACTATGTTATAAAGATCACTCCAAATGTACTCTTGACCATATGATCTAAACCTCTTTCATCATGTCAAGTGAAACATTGGTCACTTTGCTTCGTTTAAACTTCCGCGCCAAAATTTCCCGTATTTTTAGATGCATGCTTTGCAAATGCACATAGTATATATAGATCCTTATAACCTCCCAAACACTGGGACGTTCTAGGTGTCCTCTCTTCTCCACACTTATATCCGCCCGTCACCGGCACCAAATTTCGTTCATATTACATTTAGAAGGATTAAAATAAAGTTTGAACATAAATTTTAAATAGTCTAAATCTACCTGATGCAGTCTCGTCGGAGTCGGACTCGGAATTGAACAACTCAAGAAGAACCACATTGATAGTCCCGGCACAAGTGGCAACATACAAACCGCAAAGAATGCTCATGGATGGGGCAGCAACATAAATATATTTTTACTACGATACCTTCAAGGGGATGAATTTCTCATAATAACAACTGCAACCAACTGCCGTATTCCATGGGATAGTCTCCGGGAAATCGGAAAATCCCATTGGGAGAATGTATCTAAAAGTCACTTTCGGAAGAAAAGAGAACTTTTGTTAAGAAATCCTTGCATTCGAAGTAGTCAATTTCAAGAGCCCCTACCATGCACTCTTCGGACGGCTGGCGTATGTCAAGTTCATGGCTTATCCCTGCTACACATACTTGAAACTAAAAAATACCACCAACGGGAGTCATCACCATGGAAGGAGACGTGGAGAGAGCTATCCAGAGCGAAGAAGGAGATGCAGCGTTTGCGGGGATAGCATGTACCGAAGACAAGCTAAAAATATACAAGTCGTAGGTGGATCCAAATGACATGACATCATTCAAGAAACAAACTCCAGACCTAGCACTCAAATTTAAAGCGGCCCGGGACTCCAAGATGTTCGAACTCATTCCACACGACGTTTTCCAAGAAAGCGAGCATTGGAGCACACCTTCTCGAGCAACAGGAGTCGGAGCTCGTCGGATTCCTTCGAGCGAATAAGGAAATATTCACATGGAAACCATATGATATGCGGGGAGTGCCCCAAGAACTAGCCGGACATAGCCTGAATAGAGACCCAAGAATCAAACTTGTGTCGCAGTCGCTTATGCGCTTTCACGATCAAAGAAGAAAGGCTATAGGTGAGGAAATAGCCTGCCTCCTAGCAGCAGGATTCATCATGGAGGCATATCACCCGAAGTGGCTAGCCAACCCAGTATCGGTGCTAAAGAACAATAAAACATGATAGATGTGCATCAACTACATCGACTTGAATAAAGCATGCTCTAAAGAACCTTTCGCTCTATCGCGGATTGATCGGGTAATCGATTCCACCGCAGGGAGCGAGCTTTCATGTTTTCTATATGCGTACTCAGGGTTGAAGAATGAAAGTGCGACTTATTAAAGATGCATACAAAATTGCCTTAGAAAGTAGAACAGTCGTAAGGACATGATATGTTGCAAATTTATCTATATTTTTTATGTTGCATGCTTGTTTTCTACCCAATATCATTTGTTTTCCACATATTTTCTATCGTTTTCCTCCGTTTTTCGGATGTTTACATTGACTAGCCTATTAACGAGATACCACATGCCAGTTTCTGTTTTTTGCTCCTTTTCTAATTTAGAAAAGTTCTTAAATGAAATATTCTCGGAAATGGCTGAAAAACCACGGAGATATTTTTTTTACCCGAAATGAAGACGGAGTCTAAAGAAGAGTCGGAGGGGACCTAGGGCCCCCCGGGGGGTGCCAGGCGCGACCCCACTATAGTCCGCGCCTGGTGAGCCCCTGGAGACCTTGGCCATGGCCTCTTGTCACCTGTTCGCCTATAAATTGCCTTTAACCATAAAAACATTAGGGATAGAGTTATTTTCCACGAAACATATAGAGAGGCATTGTTACCTCGAGAGTCCAATCTAGGGATTCTGCAGCCCTGTTTCGGCACCCTGCCGGAGAGGAAATCGTCATCGGAGTCCTCTACATCGCCATGATCGCCTCCAGACAGATGCGTGAGTAATGTATCCCGGGACTACGGGTCCATAGTAGTAGCTGACATAGGGATACTTTCCGAGTCCTCCTAACTGGCCTACCTGGTCCAATCGTATGCATAAGCCCATCACGTGGAGCAACCCTGATCATCTAGAAGTTCCAATTACGGCCCACTCCCATGACTTGTGATCCAAGGATTAGAGGTGGCAACCGACATAAAATTAGGTTTATGTAACCTACCCGGGTCCAGATTTAGGACCCAGCCTCCCGTATAAAGGTTGGGAGAACCCCCCCGGGTAGGGCATTGAATCTTTAGTCCACCATAGGCATTGGCTCGCTCGAGGTCCAATCTATCTCTCGTGACCACGACACCTACCATTGTAACACATCATTGATATAATCCAGACAAGCAGGAGTAAGGATTTTACCTCCTCGAGGGCCCCGAACCAGGATAAATTGTGTCCCCCTATTAACCGTCGAGTCCACCAGCGCTCATCTGTCTCCTATTTTCAAACACCCAATATGCCATCCGGTTGATATATCGGTGCGGGGAACCGACATTTGGCGTCGTCACGACAAGCGCCGGATCTACAACCTCGCCGGTCTCATCTGTATTGAGTTCAAACCTAAGCTCCAGATCGTTGAATCCGGCGGAATCAATCTGCTTCGGGTCCTTCAACTACACGCCCTACTCACCGACCTTTTGCCCGGTGTTCAGAGGTCTTAAGGAGGGCGTCAAGATAATGTTCGGCAACTTCCGCTTCCGCGCCATCAAGGAGGGAATATTGCGCTTCCCCGACTCTCCAGCACCCGCGAAATATGAATCTACGTCAATCCCAAGCATGGAAACCCCGGCATCGCCACCCCTCGACTGTAACTACTGCTCTAAGTCGAGCCTCGCATCGGTCTACCTCAACAACCTCGACTTCCACTCGATCGAAGCTGAGGAGTTCGCTAATCTCGAGGATGACGGTCAATTCCTCCCAGAGACTCGATAACCTTATGTAGGCCATGTCTACACGGACGATCCAGCCGAGCCAACCGAAAGCTCGGAACGTCGGACGATCCACATTTCGCTAGAAGCATGGAAGAAAGCCAAGGAAGCAGTGCGAATCAATATCGCGCTAGAACCAGGGGCCACCCAAGAAGATCTAGCAGCATATCATTACTTCCTGTCCAAGCAAAACCAGGAAATGGTACGGGCAATCCGAGCACTCAACGAACGCAGACGTCTTGCGGATGCTTCGAGTCAGCGCAGAGTGGAGCTATCAGCCACGACTGGCGGATTAACGGGACCCCAACCGAACAGGAATATGAAGTACGTTTCCAGGACCGCCCACATGGCCCAAGAGTCACTTACTGGAACTGCTCGAAGCCTTAAATCATTGTTCATGATCGTCGATGAAGAAGGCAATGTGCTTCCCAAGACTCCCGCGATCGCAGTTCTCACAGCCATGAAATACCTGCAGGTCACGCAGCCGCCAGATGGCAACCCCCGTGCGGAGCAGCATTGTCAGGCGATGAGAGGGCTAGGCATGGTCGAAGCCTCACTCGCGACAAGAGTGCACAAGAAAACTGCCACGCCAGACACCGCTGCACCACAAGGAGCAAAACCCCCGCGACGACATCGAAGCAGGGACCCACGACGCCGTGATGAAAAATCGCGACACTGCGACGATCACCCGGGACATCGTGATGAGGAGTCGCGACGGCGCATTGAGGAGCCGCGATGGCGCAGCGAGGAACCACAACGGAGTAGCAAGGATCCACGATGTCACAATCGAGATCCACGGCGATGTAGCAAAGAGCCATAGTACGACGACGATCGCGATTGGGGAGCACACGACGCTCGAAGCGATATCTCCCAGCACAAGGTCAATGGAGCTTGCGCACGCAGAAGCCAGGCATACTCAACGTGTGAGTCCAATGGCGAGGAGGCTTGTGGCGCGCTCTGCTTCAGCCGTGAAATTCACGAAGCAAGGATGCCTAACAAATTCAAGCTTTCCTCGAAGGTACCCAAGAACGATAGTTCCCAGGAACCCAGAACCTGGCTGTCGGACTATTTGACTGCCGCCAAATGCAAAAGAGGCAACAAGGTGACAACTATGCAGTATTTGAACATGCACCTCACTGGCTTCACCCGAAGTTGGCTCGAGAATAAACCTCGCAGATGGTGCAGATCTTGGGACGATCTCACTTGCGACTTTGAAAAAAACTTCCAAGCAACATGCAAAAGACCCGCGTCCGTCGAGGAGTTGCGAGCATGCAAGCAGTAGAAAGATGAAAAAACTCGCGAGTACATCCAGAGATGGACAACACTCAGAAATACGGCAGAGGACATATCATAAGAGACAACAGTCAAAGCATTTTCGAGAGGCGTACGGAGAACAGCCTTCAGGGAAGAGCTAGGACGCTCCGCGCCCAAAACTATTGGCGAGTTAATGACAATAGGGAAAACGGGGAAGACTCTCTACGCAACAAAAGAGATATCTTGCCAGCACACGATGATGGCCGCATTGGCTAACACCGTAGGAAAAGGAGGAACCGTCCATACGATCAGGACGATCAAGCGTAATATGTAGCGACAGAGTTCTCCAGAAACCGCGAAAGAGGATCTCATGGAAATCGCGAGTGGAGGCCAAAGACGGAAGTTAGGACATTCGAAGAGGATTTGGACGGATACTACTCCTTGCATCTGTTCAGGGACGAAGAAACGGGCAAACTTAAAGCCACCCATCTCCTCAAAGACTGCAGAAAGTTCCTGAATCTCCATGAAGCGTACTCGAAGAAACATCAGAGTGCCACCAGCCAAGGATACCCACTCGTACCCGGGGGCGGCGCAGTCGCGTACGGCGTGTCACCACCACCACCTCCACTTGCAACTCAGCTCACCCTAACGATGGTGACGCAGCCGCGGCCAGCCGCAAACCCACCAGTTGATACATATCCACCCGCCCGTGGAACCTTGGGCATGATACAGAAAGTATGTCCATCCATACGCGTCGAGAAGACAAACAATTGCCAAGTTAGCATGGTAGTGCAATCGCCACCGGCAAAAACAGAATATCTCAAGGGGTCTGAACAATCCATTGCTTTCTCCAAAGGGGATCACCCACCCCGAGTGTATCGGCCACGACAAGCATCACTCGTCATTCAAACACAAATAGGAAACTACAACCTTGGAAGAGTATTCATAGACGGAGGCAGTGGAATCATCATCATATACGTGGATACACTCCGCAAAATGAACAAGAACCTGGAAGAACTGGTTACACAACATAGTACCAGGCAAGTCTGTCCGGCCATTGGGCTCGATCAATCTTGCAGTAATACTCGGAGATCCTGGAAACTACAGAAGGGAAAACCTCAACTTCAAGGTAGTAGATTGGCCATCATAGTACCATGCAATCATTGGCCGAACTACATTCGCAAGGTTCATGGCAGTGCCACATTATGCATACCTCAAGTTGAAGCTACCCGCACCCTATGGACCAATCACAGTGAGTGGGGACTTATAGAAATCCGACAAATGTGATGCACATTTTCACAATCTCTCACAATTTTTTTGGGATGAAGGAAGAACTGGAGGAACGCGCCAAAACCACAGACAACTATGTGCTTCTGTTGACGAAGAAAAGATCTAGAGTTCAACTCCAGCAGCGACACCTGAAAGCATCAGATCCACCCGACAAATCCGACGAAGACGACGATGGTCTCGACAAGCCTTTCCCCCGCATAGGAAAGCGCGCTCGTCGAATTCCTCCGTGAATACTAGAAAAAAAATTGCCTGGCAGCCATCAGACATGCCAGGGATCCCCAGGGAATTCGCCGAGCACTCTTTGGAAGTATACAAAGATGCAAAACATGTGGAGCGGACCACCCGCCATTTTTCCGAGCCAAAGAGCCTAGCACTCGGACAAGAGTTCAACCGACTCCTCGCAGCAAACTTCATAAGGGAAATCAAAGTCTCCACCTGGTTAGCAAACCCGATGCTTGTCCCGAAGAAAAAACAATGACATCATTTGCACATGCATTGACTACACGTCACACAAAAAACATTGCCCCAAGAATAATTTTCTGCTGCCTCGGATAAACCAGATAATCGATTTGACAACGGGCTGCCAACGCCTCTCCTTCCTCGACGCCTACTCGGGATATAACCAAATCAGGAAGAAAAAGGAGGACGAGAAGAAGAAAACATTCATCACACCATACGGTGTCTGCTGCTACACGGCAATGCCCTTTGGGCTTAAAAATGCAGGCGCCACATATCACCGTTGCATGCAAAAATGCCTCGCTAAGTTGATCGGCAAAAATGTCCAAGTCTACATTGATGACATAGTCGTCAAAACACGAGTCGAAGCTACGCTCCTCGATGATCTCAAGGAAACATTTGACGCCATCAATGTCTACTAGATCAAGCTCAACCCGACAAAGTTCCTCTTCGTCGTATGATGTCTATGCACACTTCTATTCTTGTAGGCAGTGTTGGGCCTCCAAGTGTAGAGGTTTGTAGAACAACAACATGTTTCCCTTAAGTGGATCACCCAAGGTTTATCGAACTCAGGAAGGAAGAGGTCAAAGATATCCCTCTCAAGCAATCTTGCAATTATGATACAAGAAGTCTCTTGTTTCTCCAACACACCTAATACAATTGTAAGTTGTATAGGTGCACTAGTTCGGCGAAGATATAGTGAAATACAAGTAATATAAATGATTATAAGTGATAACAGCAATCTGAAAAAAATGACAACAAACAAACATGTAGCATAACTAATTGTAAACGGTGTTTCAATGCTTAGAAACAAGGCCTAGGGATCATACTTTCACTAGTCGACACTCTCAACAATAATAACATAATTGAATGCATAAATATCATCTCTTCACTATGCTACTCCGAACCACTCTCCGGTAGGATAAGAAACACAAATCATTGCGTAGGGCTATAAAAGCACTCCTTAGAATTGCATTCCCCATCTAGGTAACCTCACACTATCACCAAGAGCCCTAGATGGTTCCAGACAAACACCATAATTCCATAGGGTCGTCCAACACCAAATATATAAACCATACACACGGTGCACACACTGTCACCTTTACACCGTGATCAAAGTGTCTATGGAGATCCCAATAACTAAACCACTTGAGTAGTATAATAGATAAAGAGTAACATCTACTTATTCAACTAGATTACAAAGCTCATGATAACATAAAGATCATACCATGGGAGAGAGAGAGAGATGAAACACATAGCTACCGGTAGAGCCCTCAGCCCCGGGGGAGAACTACTCCCTCCTCATCATGGGAGTCAGCAACGACGATGAAGATGGCGGTGGAGTCGATGGAGATGGCTCCGGGGGCACTTCCCCGTCCCGACAGGACACCGAAATAGAGATTTCTGTCCCCCGAAACTTGTTGGTGATGGTGGCGGAGCTATGGGACTTTTCGTGGATGGAGGCTTGATGATTCAGGGTTTATGCCTCGGGGGAAATAAATAGGAAAAAGCGCGATGTCGATGGGCGCCTGAGGGGCTCACACCATGTG
Organism: Alopecurus myosuroides; assembly: GCA_028641055.1. Taxonomy (NCBI): domain Eukaryota; kingdom Viridiplantae; phylum Streptophyta; class Magnoliopsida; order Poales; family Poaceae; genus Alopecurus; species Alopecurus myosuroides. Next base: position 84,574,952 of record CM054060.1, read on the forward strand.
GTGGCGCGACTAGAGGGCGGGCGCGCCACCAGGTGGTGTGGCCACCTCAGAGCCCCCCTCCGGGTCTCCTCCGGACTTCGTGTACATGACCAAATTTTAAGGTCCTGAGATTTTGTTTCGGCAAATTTCGAGAATATTTCCAGAACAACTTTTCTGAAACCAAAAACAGCAGAAAACATGAACTGGCTCTGTGGCATCTTGTCAATAGGTTAGTCCAGAAAACATCCGGAAAACGAAGGAAAACATGTGAAAACATAAAGGTATTGGATAGAAAATAAGCATGAAGCATAAAAAATTATAGATAGGTTTGAGACGTATCAAACATCCCCAAGCTTAACTCCTGCTCGTCCTCGAGTAGGTAAGTGATAACAAAAATAATTTTTGAGGTGACATGCAGCCAACACAATCTTGATCATCATAATTGTAAAAGGAATTGTAAGCTGAGATCGTAGTACTCTAAACATAGACATGATAGATATAATTCTAACAATGAAACTTAGCAATCATTTTGCATCATGAAAATTAACACAAATAAAAGATCATGAATAATAATGCACTTGAAAGTTATACGTTTGTTTTGAGCATAAAGAAAACATAGCAAAGTGGTATTTCGCTTGTCCATAAAAGTTGGGCAAAATATAAATGTCAGGACACCTTCAAAGTTCAAGTGGATGACTAGAAACAAAAAAATTGAGAGCAAGTAATAACATATCATGAATCAATCAATAATAATCTTTTGGACTGATGCACATTAAACTCAGAATGGCAACTACGCTCTCTTAATTGTGCATAAAGTTAGAAGATGGAGACTCAACATAAAAGTAAAATAAAGGCCCTTCGCAGAGGGAAGCAGGGATTAACTCATGTGCTAGAGTTTTTTATTTTATAAACAGAGGTATTGAAAACAGTTTTTAGAGAGGTGTATGCTTATGTCAATGAATGGTAAACAGAAAATACAGTACGTCACAAGACAACTAGACTTCACAAGAGAGGCTCCCATTGAAGGATGCAACTGGGGTCACAAGGTCATCCCTCTTGTCTTTTGTTTACACAATTATGTTTTGTCTGATAAATCAGGGGCAAAAAGAGTGAAGAGAATTTAATAGTATCCAATTTTGGTGCTGGGCACCCCGCTGCCAGCTCTTCTATCAATTTGCATAAGCGGATGTGCCACTAGTCCAGGTGTGTAAAGTACAATCAACAAGTGATATAAACATTCTCTATTTACGTTCTCATGAGCTAAAACAGGGGCACACAACAGGTATAATTTTCAAGGTTTTAAAGGTAGCACATGAGAAATTTACTTGGAGTGGCGGTTAAATACCACATGTAGGTAGGTATGATGGACATATTTTTCAAACTTTGTTTTTTTGAAGTTGGATGCACGAGTAGAGCTCATACTTAGTACTGGTGGAGGCTAGCAAAGACTGGAAGCGACAAATTAAGAGAGCAATAATGGCCATAATCATGCATAGCGAAAAAACATTATTAATCAAAGCATAAATGGTATTAAAAGTCAAAAACTAAATGATCATAGAGGCTATAGGTGAATGGTTTATAGTCATAACATGGTGTAAGAATGCGCCAAGTCAACCAAAGAAAGCATTCGAAGGAGAATACCACAATATTATGCTTCAATGTCATAAAAACAACTCATGATACTTTCAATGGCACATTAAGCACTCTCAGATATTTGAGACAAGTCATGCTACAATAATAACTACTAAGAATATAATTAAAATAACATCTAACATGACATGATAAAGTCTAGCCACGGTCTAAACAAGCTTGTTTTTGCACTGTTATAAGCATGAAATATTTTACTACTTTCCAACACCAATCATTTGAATCTAAAAGAAATCTCCAAAATATATATCAATGAAAGAAGAGAGTACTACTACTCTACTAGAACTAACAACTTTGAATAAGAGATGCATGAAAAACAGGAGCTAAAAGGATTTGCAGCAGCTGGAAGAAAAACAAAGAATACGAGTACGATAAAGAAAAACGAGTATTCGTATGATAAAGCGGAGCGTGTCTCTCTCCATACAAGAATGTCGGGTTCCAACTAAGTTTATTGCATCAAGCGAAACAAAAAAAAACAAAAAAAAATAGACGCTCCAAGTAAAGTGCATATCATGTGACCGAATAAAAATATAGTTTCACTAGAAGTGGCCTTATAAGTTGCTGATGAAGAAGGGGATGCCTTGGGCATCCCCAAGCTTAGACGCTTGAGTCTTCTTGGAATTTGCTGGGATGAACCACGGGGGCATCCCCAATCATAGGCCTTTCACTCTTCTTGATCACATTATATCACCCTCTTCTCTTCACCCTTGTAAACTTCCACCAAACTCAAAGTAATTCTCATTAGGGGGTTAGTGCACAATCAAAAACTCACATGTTCTCCGTGGACACAAGCATTATTAATAATTTTTAAACATTAGATACAACCACTGATGTTTTGTGGAGCAAAAAATCCACTTGACATAGTAAAAGAGAGAATGCAAGTAAAAAGGCAGAATGTGTCAAAACCAGAACAGTCTATAAAGACGACTTTTTTCGAGGCACTTACGTTGCTCAGATCGAAAAACTCTGAACTAGAAAAAGTTTTGGAAATAGCCAAGGATTAAGCACATTTTTAGGTCATTTTGATCTTTCTGTGAATTTATATGAATTAAACATTGGACATCAGAAATCTGTTTCCTGCGCAGAAATCCAAATCAAACTTCAACTTTTCACTAGAGACTTTACTTGGCACAACAAATACGAGAAAGTAAAGATACAAAGGAGTTTCTACAGAAGTATAAAACACCTTGACTCAAAGAAAATAGAAGAAACCATTGAAAAAATTAAAAAAACATGGGTTATATCCCAAGGAGTGCTTTTCTTTGAATCCTTTTAGCTAGGCATGATAATTTGAGAAGATGCTCACATAAGAAATATGAACTGAAGCAAAAGAGAGCACAAACAAGCAATCATTAAAAAAAATTAAGTCTAACCCAATTCCTATGAAAAAGAATCTTGTAGAAGAACAAGTCAATAAAACACAAAGCAGCAAACATAGGAAAGCAAAACAAGTGCAACTTCAAAATTTTCGACATAAAGAGGGGAAACTTAATATTATTGAGATACATAAAACCATGTTTCCCTCTGTCTGAATAAATTTTAGTAGCATCATGAATAAAATTAACAATATAACTATCACATAAAACATTTTTATCATGAGACACATGCATAAAATAATTATTACTCTCCACATAAGCATAGTCATTCTCATCAATAGTAGTGGGAGCAAATTCAACAAAATAGATATCATTATTATTCTCATCACCATAGTCATCAAATATAGGAGGCATATTGTAATCATAATTGATTTTCTCCTCAATAGTAGGTGGACTAAAAATATCATATTCATCATTGTAATCATCATAAATAACTTCAACATGATAGAAAAGTTGTATATTACGGAGATGGTTTTGGGAAATCCCTCCATAACCATGACAAGTTTTATGAGGATGATTGTGATCATAGACTATGTTATTGTATTCTTTATAGTAATTATCAAAGACTGGAGGCATAATATCATCATTAGCAAAAGGATTTTCAAACACATCTTCCACAATATCATCATTTTTACTACAAGGAGATGTATCAAGCATATAATCATCAGTAGCAAAAGGATTTTCAAACACATCATCCACAAGCTCAGAGCTTTCTATATCATCATTGGAAGGAACATGGATGGTACTAATAGTACAAAAATTATTACCATCATTTTCATAATTGGTACCAAAGAGATTTTCAATATCAAAAGTTGTGTGTTTCGCCCAATCATGATCACTTTCGTAAGTAACAAGCATAGGGACATCATCGAGTTCAGACTCATCATCAACAACAATAATAGGAGCAACATGCTTAGGGGAGATACCATTACCTCCTCCTTTTACTCTTCTTCTTCTTGTTCTTCTTCTTCTTCCTCTTCTTCCCCTTGATACGTCATAAACGTATCCCTAATTTCTGATGCTCCATGATCATATCATGCCAATTGCTACATGTTTTCTCCCTTATTTATAGCATTTTATACGTTTTTTGGACTAACCTATTAAGAAGATGCCACAGAGCCAGTTCCCTGTTTTCTGTTGTTTTTAGTTTCAGAAAAGTTGTTTTGGAAATATTCTCGGGATTGGAAAATTCAAAGCCCGAAACTCCTATTTTCCCCGGAAGCATCCAAAAGACCGAAGAGGAACCGAAGAGGGGTAGCAGGGGGCACACCATAGGATGGCACGACCCCCTGGCCGCGCCAGCTATGGGTGTGGAGCCCCCCCGGCCTCCACCGCCTTCGCCCTTTTGCCTATTTAAGCCCACGTATGGAAAACCCTAAACACCTGATCAAAATCCCTGAAAAAGTTCCGCACTCGCCGTCACCGTCAACCCTAGATCAGGGGGTTCTGAAGCTGTTTCCGGCACCCTGCCAGAGAGGAGATCATCACCGGAGGCCTCTTCATCACCATGCCTGCCTCCGGAGTGATGCGTAAGTAGTTCATCCTTGGACTACGGATTCATAGTTGTAGCTAGATGGTTGTCTTCTCCTCATATGCCTCCATGTTTAGATCTCGTGAGTTGTCTATCATGATCGAGATTGATCTTATGTAATTCTCTGTACTGTGTTTGCTGGGATCCTATGAATATTGACCTTATGCCAAGTTGATTACAGTCTTTATTTGCATATTTTATTTTTGATCTTGCATGCTTTTTGTTTCTAGTGGTTATTCTGGCCAAGTTATTGCTAGTGACTCCAAGAGGAAGTATATATGCTCGATAGTGGGTTCATGCCTCCTTGTTGCCTTGCTCGAGTGACAGAAACGTGAAGGGGGGATGTGTTGTTGCCATTAGGGAGAAAACAGCAGTGAGAGTGCCCGCGTGCATAATCATTGCTTACATTACACACTTTGTTTAATGCAATTATCTGTTGCTTGCAACTTAATACCTGAGGGGGTTCGGATGATAACCTAAGGGTGGATTATTAGTCATAGATGCAGATGGATGTCGGTCTATGTATCTTGTTGTAATGCCCACACTAAATAGCATAGTAATCTTCATGTCATATTTTGCACTACGGTGCAACCTTTATTTCTCAATTGCCCAACTGTAATTTGTTCACCTAGCATGCTATCTTTTATGGAGAGACACCACTAGTGAAACTATGAACCCTGGTCCACTTTTCCACACCGTTAAACAAACCACAACAATTTCCTGCTCTCTTTACTTTCTGCAAGCATACACTATTTTTCCATACTATACGTCTAATGTTTGTTTTCAGCAAGACTGGTGAGATTGACAACCTCACCGTACCGTTGGGGCAAAGTATTTTGATTGTGTTGTGTGCGGGTTCCACGTTGTACCGTTAGTGGCATCAACCTTACGAAGATTCTCTTTCTCCTACTGGATTGATAACCCTGGTTCTTAACTAAGGGGAAAACTCCTACCGCTGTGCTCATCACACCTTCCTCATGGGGTTCCCAGCAACATAGAGAAAGGATTTGACTCTGCCAGCAATCAAGGATTTTTCTGGCGCCGTTGCCGGGGAGAAGGAATTCTTCTGGCAAGGGGAGTCTCTCACTCTCAATCTCTTTATTTTGTTTATTATCTTGTTTTTATTTTTTTCTTGTTTTTATTTCTCTATATCAAAAACACACAAAAATTAGTTTATTTCTCGATATTGAAAACACAAAAAAATTAGTTTACTTTATAGTTGTTATTTATTTGTTTGCTTTTATTCTGCTAAAATGAGTTCCTCTGAGAATACCAAGTTGTGTGACTTCACTAGCACAAACAACAATGATTTTATTTGCACACCTATTGCTCCACCTGCTCCTACTGCTGCTTTCTATGAGATTAAACCTGCTTTATTAAATCTTGTGATGAAAGAACAATTTTCTGGTATTAGTACTGATGATGCTGCTGCCCACCTTAATAATTTTGTTGAACTATGTGAGATGCAAAAATATAAAGATGTGGATGGAGATATTATTAAACTGAAATTATTTCCTTTCTCTTTGAGAGGAAGAGCTAAAGAATGGTTGCTATCTTTGCCTAGAAATAGTATTGATTCATGGACTAAGTATAAAGATGCTTTCATTGGAAAATATTATCCTCCTGCTAAGATTATATCCCCGAGTAGTGACATAATGAATTTTAAACAATTTGATAATGAACATGTTGCTAAATCTTGGGAAAGAATGAAAACTATGGTGAAGAATTGTCCCACTCTTGGACTAACTACTTGGATGATTATACAAACCTTTTATGCAGGACTAAATTTCTCCTCAAGGAACCTATTGGATTCATCTGCTGGAGGTACCTTTATGTCCATCACTTTGGGAAATGCAACAAAGATTCTTGATGATATGATGATAAATTATTCAGAGTGGCACACTGAGAAAGCTCCACAAGGCAAGAAGGTAAATTTTGTTGAGGAACCCTCCTCTTTAAGTGAAAGTCTTGATGCTACTGTGTCTATGTTTGTTAATGGTAAAGCTCAAGTTGATCCTAATAATGTTCCTTTAGCCTCTTTGGTTGCTCAAGAAGAGCATGTTGATGTAAACTTTATTAGAAATAATAATTTTAACAACAATGCTAATAGAAATAATTTTGGTGGAAACAATTATAAACCTTATCCTCCTAATAATGGTTATGGTAATTCTAATGGCAACTCCTACAATAATAATAAAATCTCTACCTCTGATCTTGAAAACATGCTTAGAGAATTTATTAGCACACAAACTGCTTTTAATAAATCTGTTGAGGAAAAGCTTGGTAAAATAGATGTTCTTGCCTCTAAAGTAGATAGCCTTGCTATTGATGTTGATTTTCTAAAACTGAAGGTTTTGCCACAAGATGTTAAAAAAATAAACTTTTAATGCCATCCAAGTTCAAATAGATAATAATGTTAGGTTGATGGCCGAATTACATGCTAGGTGGGAAAGAGAAGATGAACTGGCTAAAAAGAATAATATTGCTAGAGTTTGCACTATCACAACAACTAGTAAAACTGAAGTTCCAAGTGCTAGTAAACCTCCTACTATCAAGTGTAAATTATTTGGTGTTAATAAAGTCCCTACTCCTTTGGTGAAACGTGCTAAATTCCCTAAAACAGCTGAAATTGCTTCTGATAGAAGTGCTGAATTTTTTTAGAGATGCGGGAGATGATGGTTCCATTAATTTTGATGATAATGATATTGATTTTGATGATTGCAACATCTCTGAAGTTATTATGTTTCTACAAAATCTTGCTATAAGTCCCAATGCTAGTGCCATGAATATGGCCTTTGCTAAACATATAACCAATGCTCTCATGAAAGTTAGGGAAGAAAAGTTGAAACTTGAGACATCTATCCCTAGAAAATTAGATGATGGTTGGGAGCCTATCATTAAGATAAAAGTAAATGATTTTGATTGCAATGCTTTGTGTGATCTTGGTGCTAGTATCTCTGTTATGCCTCAAATCTTTATGATATGCTTGATTTGCCACCGTTGGAACACTGTTATTTGGATGCTCATCTTGCTGATAATGCTAAGAAGAAACCTCTTGGTAGAATTGATGATGTTCTTATTATGGTTAATAATAACCTTTCCCCTGTTGATTTTGTTTTTATGAACATTGAATGCAATGCTTCTTGTCCTATTGTTTCGGTAAGACCTTTTCTAAGAACTGTTGGTGCTATTATTAATATGAAAGAGGGGAGTATTAAATATCAACTTCCCCTCAAGAAAGGTTTGGAACACTTTCCTAGAAAGAACATGAATATAACCTTTGACTCTATTATTAGAGCAAAATATGATGTTGATGCTTCTTCACTTCAAAATACTTGAGTTGATTTTTCTATGCCTAGCTGAAAGACTTTAAATAAAAGCGCTACCGGGAGACAACCCGTTTTATTTCTCTGTTTTCATTCATTTTTCCTTTGTTTTATTTGGTGTGCTTGCACCTGGGTGTTGTCTATTTTCTTAGAAACCCCTATGTATCTTTTATTTTGAGTTTTTGTTGAGCCAAGTAAAGCCACTAGTGGAAAGTTGAGCCTATATTTCGGATTTCTGCGCAGGAAACAGATTTCTTCTGTCCACTGTAAATTCCGTTAAAACTCACAGAAAATTCAAAATTACCTGAGATTTTTTGTGATTAATCCTGAGTTATATAAGCAACTTTTCTTAGAAGACCACTTTTTTATTTGAGCAACAGAAAACTTTTGAAAAAATCGATCTTTACCTGCTGTTCTGTTTTTGACAGATTTCTGCCATTTATCGCATTTGCATCTTAATCTCTTTCTTTTGGTTTTATTTTGAGAAAAAGAGTTTTTAAAGAAGTTGTGACAGTAGCTAATGTGTTTTTGAGTTTTAGACTTTTATTGAAACTGAACGATGTGGATTTATTATTTCGATTGCACTAATGTTGCTAATGAAGATTGTGAGAATTTTGATGTGAAGGAAGTTTTCAAGGGTCAAGAGAAGAGGATGATATGATGTGATCAAAAAGAGTGAAAACCCAGCTTGTGATGCCCCGGTGGTAAATTCAAGAAAATTCCAAGAAGACTCAAGCGTCTAAGCTTAGGGATACCTAAGACATATCCTTCTTCATCAACAAATTATCAGGTCACTTCTAGTGAAACTATATTTTTATTCGGTCGCATCTTATGTGCTTTACTTGGAGCGTATTTTATTTTATTTTTCAGTTTTCTTTTGCTTTTGATTTCAGTTTTTTTTTAATTTCATAATAATCTTGTTTGGATCCCAGCATTCTTTTATTGGTGAGTGACACGCTCTGCTTTTTCTTGAGAATACGTTGCATTCTTAGTCTCTGTTTGACTGCTGCATTTATTCAGCTCCTGTTTTGCATGCATCTCTTATTAGAGCAGTTAGTTTTAGTAGTATTATTTGAGTACTCTCGTGTTTTCTTGCTGTATCATAAAGAGTATTTTTTTTAAACATGTTTTGTATGGTGCTTGTTGGGAGAAACAAAAAACTGCTGCTTGAAGTAGAATTTATAACAGTACTAGTAGAAGCTTGTATAGACTGTGGCTAGGACTTTTTCATGCCATGATAAATGTTATTTTAGTTTTAAAGCCTTGTGGTTATTGAGTAGAATTATTAGCCTCAAATAGCCGAGAGTGTTTAATATGTTTTGAAAGATTCATGAGTTGTTCTTGTCATGGTAAAGCATCAATATATGGTATTCTCTTTCGAATGTTTTATTTGGTTGACTTGGCACATGCTCACACCATGTTTATGAATACAAACCAGTCACGAATAGCCTCCATGACCACTTAGTTTTTGAACTTGTGATACCGCTTATGTTTTAATTAATGATGCTTATGTCGCTATGCATGATTATGGCTCTTATGCTCTCTTGATTTGTCGCTCCCAGTCTTTTGCTAGCCTCCACCTGTACTGAGTATGAGATCTACTCGTGCATCCAAAATCCCTTAAACCAAAGTTTTTTCCATTCTGTCCACCATACCTACCTACATGTGGTATTTATCTGCCATTCCAAAGTAAATTGCCCATGTGTTACCTTTAAAACCTTCAAAATTACTCCTGCTTTATGTTCCTGTTTTTTCTCATGAGGACGTAAATAGAGAATATTTATCTCACTTGTTGGTTGGATTTCACACCATGGACTAGTGGCTTCATCCGCTTATCCAAATGATAGAAGAGCTGGCAGCGGGGTGCCCAGCACCAAATTAATGCATACAAATTCTCTTCACTATTTTTGCCCCTGATTTATCAGTCAAAGCATAATTGTGTAAACAAAAGAGAAAGAGCGATGACCTTCTACACCAGTTGTGTCCTTCACCATGGGAGCCGCTCTTGTGAATCTAGTTGACTTGTGACGTACTGTATATTCTATTTACCATTCGTTGACATTAGCATACATCTCCCAAAATATAGACATTCCTCCACAAATGTCAAACTTTTAATACCTCTGTTTAATAAAATAAAAGCTCTAGCACATGAGTGATCCCTGCTTCCCTCTGCGAAGGGCCTTTCTTTTACTTTTATGTTGAGTCTCCATCTTCTAACTTTATGCACAGTTGAGAGAGCATTTTTGCCATTCTGAGTTCTATGTGCATTTGTCCCATAAGCATCAATAATTACTTCATGATGTGATATTATTTGTTCTAGTCTTCCTCTTGAACTTTGAAGGTGTCATGGCATTTATGTCTTGCCCCACTCTTAAGGACTATCGAAATATCACTTTGCCATGCTTTCTCTATACCTGAAACAAACGTTTACCTTTCTTTGCGTTATTATTCATGATCCTTTATTTGAGTTACTTTTCGTGATGCAAAGTAATTGCTATGCTTTATTATGAAAGTTTTATTTATCATGCCTGTGTTTAAAGTCTTATGATCTCAGCGTGCATATGCTTTTACATTAGATTGATCAAGTTTGTGTTAGTAGCATGTCACCTTAGAAATTATTGTTTTATCGTTTACCTACTCGAGGACGAGTAGCAACTAAGCTTGGGGATGCTTGATACGTCATAAACGTATCCCTAATTTCTGATGCTCCGTGACCATATTATGCCAATTGCTACATGTTTTCTCCCTTATTTATAACATTTTTATACGTTTTTCGGACTAACCTATTAACAAGATGCCACAGAGCCAGTTCCCTGTTTTCTGCTGTTTTTTAGTTTCAGAAAAGTTGTTCTAGAAATATTCTCGGAATTGGAAAATTCGAAGCCCGGAAGTCCTATTTTCCCCGGAAGCATCGAGAAGACCGAAGAGGAACCGAAGAGGGGCAGCAGGGGGCCACACCATAGGGTGGCGCGGCCCCCTTGCCGCGCCAGCTATGGGTGTGGAGCCCCCGGCCTCCACCGCCTTCGCCCTTTCACCTATTTAAGCCCCCAGGATGGAAAACCCTAAACACCTGATCAAAATCCCCGAAAAAGTTACGCAGCCGCTGTCACCATCAACCCTAGATCAGGGGGGTTCTGAAGCTTTTTCCGGCACCCTGCCGGAGAGGAAATCATCACCGGGGGCCTCTTCATCACCATGCCTGCCTCCGGAGTGATGCATGAGTAGTTCATCCTTGGACTACGGGTTCGTAGTTGTAGCTAGATGGTTGTCTTCTCCTCATATGCCTCCATGTTTAGATCTCATGAGTTTCCTATCATGATCGAGATTGATATTATGTAATTCTCTGTGATGTGTTTGCTGGGATCCGATGAATATTGACCTTATGCCAAGTTGATTATAGTCTTTATTTGCATATGTTATTTGTGATCTTGCATGTTTTCCGTTGCTAGTGGTTATTCTGGCCAAGTAATTGCCAGTGACTCCAAGAGGGAGTATTTATGCTCAATAGTGGGTTCATGCCTCCTTGTTGCCTTGTTCGAGTGACGGAAACGTGAAGGGGGAGGATGTGTTGTTGCCATTAGGGAGAAAACAGCGGTGAGAGTGCCCGCGTGCATAATCATTGCTTACATTACACAATTTATTTAATGCAATTATGTGTTGCTTGCAACTTAATACCTGAGGGGGTTCGGATGATAACCTGAGGGTGGATTATTAGTCATAGATGCAGATGGATGTCGGTCTATGTATCTTGTTGAACTGTCCACACTAAATAGCATAGTAATCTTCATGTCATATTGTGCACTACGGTGCAACTTTTATTTGTCAATTGCGCATCTGTAATTTGTTCACCCAGCATGCTATCTTTTATGGAGAGACACCACTAGTGAAACTACGAACCCCGATCCATTTTTCCACACTGTTAAACAAACCACAACAATTGCGTGCTCTCTTTACTTTCTGCAAGGATACACTATTTTTCCACACTATACGTCTAGTCTTTGTTTTCAGCAAGACCGGTGAGATTGACAACCTCACTGTACCGTTGGGGCCAAGTATTTTGATTGTGTTGTGTGAAGGTTCCACGTTGTTGCTGATACCGGTGAAGCGCCAGCACCGCCGTCAGTGGCATCAACCCTCCAAAGATTCTCTTTCTCCTACTGGATTGATAACCATGGTTCTTAACTAAGGGGAAAACTCCTACCGCTATGCTCATCACACCTTCCTCTTGGGGTTCCCAACAACTCAGAGAAAGGATTTAACTTTGCCAGCAATCACCCCTCTTTAGGAAGGGGGCTTGAAAGGAAGCTTCTCCACATAACCTGGTTTATTGTCAGAAACAACAGAAAAAACTTTGGATGATTCCTCCTTTTCATTAATAAGAGAAAAACACATATTAGTCATGTCATATTTTGGTAAAATCTCATCTTTTATAATATTTTGTATGTAAGTATTTGAGTGGAAATTATTAACACAATATAGATGACAATCATGCAGGACACTATTCATATCAAAAGCACTCATATCTACCAAAGAAGTTTTCTTGATAAATCTTCACACCCCGAAAATAATGTAAGTTCATCATGCTGACTAGGAGTGATCATGTCATCACAATACAAACTTGCATAACTCATTGGATCAGAAAGTGTATTATTACAACCCGAGCATTGAAAATTTAAATGACCCACTTCATAGCAAAGTTCACAAATAAAAGGATAAAGGGCACAAACTTTTTCACCAAGATCATTTAGCGCCCTCTCCCACATACTAGTTTTTTTTAATTCTTGTGATGGATACAATATTCTTCTTCGATTTGATTCTTTTCACAAGGTCTAAGTGCTCTGTCGTGGGATAATCACGGCAGATGTTACCGGGGGTAACTGATCTCGGGGCAAGTCGACACAGGTATTCGGGAGAGGGTTTAGCTCGAAGGAAGACATGGCGGAAAGCAATCCAAGAACCGGAAAATAACTCGCCGGATCTCAATATGAATTATGCTGGATACTCGATAACAGGTGTTACAACTATGACTTGAATCTCTCTCAGGCCAAGCCTAGGGGTCGGTTTATATAGCACCCATACCCCCCTTGGCTTGCCTTTCAAGGCGCATCTTGAGTCCTACTCGAACTCCACATACAAACCCTAGCTTCCCTTACCGCAGCCCACAATCCGGGTTACGAATCTTACAAGCCTTTGGGCCTTCCGGTAATCTTTTTACCCCTAGCCGGATATCGCTCAGCACACCTCGGGCCAGATTATATCTTGAAGTGGGCCTACCGGGTTACTATCCCCCATCAGTGGTCCCCAGGATAGCGCGGGTTTCACGGATTCATCCTTGAAGCGCTCGCTATTCCCTGAAAAAGATACGAAACACCCAAGTTCATGGGGACCGAATTAAATTGCTTCGATAGATGGCTAGGCACAGCTCCATGACGGCCATACGATAACTCGATGCCTTTCCAAATTTGAACCCTAAAATGCCAAGATTCCACTCACGATACCGGTCCCTGATATCTCGGGGTAGGTTACACTTCCTCCGCCAACGGAACATTTTATTCCATTCCGGACGCATGCACCACCAAATCCGCACGGATAATTACTGTCCCGTAGCTTCCGATTTTCCAGTCGCGGGGGTGAGCTCACCGCCTCCCTTATAAATATCAATCGAAGGTAACCCTAGGCCTTTCACCTCACCTCATCATACCCTTTCTCCTCGCTCCCTCGCAATTTCCGCCGCCGGAGCTCGCGCACACTACAACAGATAAGACCACTGCCGGCCGCGCTCGACCTCGAGCTATCCCGCGCCGCCATCACGCATTGTCGTCGCATCTTCGTTTCTCTCATTGAGGGCCGTGGGACAATACTCAAGCCGCACCTCACATCACCCTCATTTCGGACATCAATCTCTTCGGTAAGTCTCTCTCAACCATCCAATTGAACCTCGCAATTTCTTCAATTTGACTTGGATCGGATCTGGATCAACCCGTAAATTACCTTTCCGGTATCGTCAAATCAAGCCGCTTCGGTAGTCCTCAACTCCTTTAAGCACCTGATGCGTAGTCGCAGTTCATCCCCGCACCTTTATCGACCATCAAACTTTATATAAGATCGCTCACAAGCCTTTTGATCGAGATCCGTTCCACCTTGTTTTTTCCGCTTGTCTCATTATTATCTGGAAAATCCTCTTTTTCCAGCTATTTCCTTCGCAATAAAGGTATGGGCAACCATCCATGCTCACCCACCCCATCACAATACGTAAGTAACTAATAATTTATTCAACCTTATCTGACACCCGGAAGACTTGCCGCTTTTAACATCGTAGCGCGTTACCCGGGTATTATTTTAGCCTTCGCATTGTCTCGATATTTCCAGACTCGGATAATCTGATACTCCGAATCTTACTCCATACATCTCTTGTCCCTTGCAGGTCAACTCCATGGCTCCGAAAAGACAGGGAAGGCACCCGACTCCGACAAAGACCCCTCAAACCACTTCTGCCAACTGGGGTCGGTCTTCAACGACGAAGGCCAAGCTGGAAGGAATGGCCGAATTAGGAATCCTTCCCTCTCAAAAGGAGATACATTGGAGGGCTCCTGACGATGAGACCCGTCCTACTCCTGCCGGGAATGAGGTAATCTGTTTTACCGAGCACGTGACCCGGGGATTTCGTCCTCCGGGTCACCCTTTCTTCCGGGAAATCTTAAGCCACTACGGCCTCCGGGTGTTCGACATAGGGCCTAACTCTATGCTGAATATTACCCATTTCATAGTCTTGTCCGAGTCTTACTTATGCATTCCACCAAGCCTGGATCTTTTTATTGAGTTATTCCAATGCGAGCCGTGCCGCGAGAACGATGACGGAACTCTTCTTACTTGTGGCGGGGTATCTATCCAGCGCCGCAAGCACTCACTAATGCCAACTCTTAACTTGAACTCCCACGTCAAAAACTGGCAACTATCTTTCTTCTATTGCCATGACACTTCTCCGGATGGTGAGAGGAAATTGCCGGGTTACTCGGAGAGCCTCCTTGAACCCTCCGAGTCTTTTAGCGCTTTTGCACCTGAACCTGACAGGGAAGAAATTCAGCCCTTTTTGGCCAAACTAGCAGCCCTCTCAGCCCATGGCCTTCTTGGGCTTAATCTAATAAAGACTTGGGTAGATTTCCGGGTTCAGCCCAACTCCATTCGTTCGAAGTTGCTACACGAATACTCGGGTCACATCACGGACTCCCTCCGCTATTCCACCAAGAACTTCCCTGCTGGTAACACTAACAAAACCATCAAAGGCTTCCTGGTGGAGAGGCTAGATGTTATAAAGAATACCACCGGGTTACTCCCGTTTACTCGGGAGAATCCCGCTCCAGCGGTAAGACCCGAACCTTTTTCCTCGTTTCGGCACTTTTACCCGCTATAGTCTCTAACCACTACTCGCATTTACTTGTTCACAGGCTGACGACCCCTTCTGGAGGGTTGAAAACTCTCCTCCTTCCCAAGACCCCGAAGAGGAAAACGAGCCGGTTGATGATGACGAGGGTACCTTTCCATAACCTTTATGCCTGCCTTTCATCTGTGCCACCTTTCTTATCACTCGTCCTTTCTTATCACTCGTCCTTTCTTATCTGATACTTACTCGGCTTTCAGGGTCAGAGGACGAAGAGGAGGAAGAAGAAAATGACCCGGAAGCCACCGAGTCTGACCAAGATCCCCCAGTTGGAAACAAAAGGAAAGCTAGAGGGGTAGTTGAAAAGGTTCCCTTCTCTTCCATGTCTTGTGCGCCTTACTCCTTTGCCACTATGCATGAACTTAATGAGCGATTATCACATTCACCCTTCTTGAAGGACCCTCTCCCGACTAAACGTAGGGTGACCCGGAGTTCTCCGGGGAACGATCCCCTTAACCCAGGTATCTCCACTTCACCCGCTCATCGAGCCAGTACCCCTCCAGCTCAACCTTCCCAATCTCCTCAACGTCATCCATCTCCTAGTCATCCACTTGCCGGGCAATTTCGCGTGCCGCAGCCAGTGCTTTTACCAACGTCATCCGCCTCCAGCTGCGAGCTTCCCCCGGACTATGCTGTGAACACCGGGTAAACTACCTTTACTTACATTCTCTCGCACTTGTTATCTTTCCTTTTTCCATACATTCCACTAATCAATGTCTCCTTTTTTCCCTTCAGCGCCACAGTTACGCTGAGTGACCCGGATATTCCTGAAGCAGAAAGGCAGGGAGAGGAGAAGCCGAGTAATAACATGGACATTGAGGTTGAGGACGAGGCCGAGGACGGAAATGAAGAAGACCCTTTTAAGGACCCACCTCCACCAAAAACTGCATCACCCCAGCCCTCTGAGGAGGTGGACGAAGATATCATTTTGGAGACCAAGTCGGGTTCTCCTAACCCGGACACTCAAACGGTCCGGGTTTCGACCCCCAGACCCGGAACAACCCTTCAACAGGAAGGCCAGTCTTCCGGCCCTTCTCGACTTCGCCCTGAAGACATGACCTTTGCTCAAATGCTAGATGCCCTCCATACCTTGAAGGGTGATGAAGAAAACATACTAGACGCCTTAATAACCAAGCACGAGGTAGTCCCGAGTAGTACCAATTGTTTCCACACATAGTCCCCAAGTTCCGAGTAAATTACTAAGTAACTTGCTTGGAAGTTTGTATAATGCTTCTGGCTAATCCCTCTTCATGCTTCCTTATAGGACTATGTTTCACAGTTGGAGAAGAAGCTGGCCAAGTCCACCAGGCGTATTGAAAAAGAAACGGCCCTTCGTGAAGCTGCGGAGACTGAAGCTCGCAGGTGCCAAAAAATGACGAAAAGGTACAGGAAAAGAGCTCACAAGGCTAAGGACGAACTGACAACACTTTCCGTGCAAATTGCTGACGTTTATCGTACCGCGACCGGTAAGATTTTTAAATTTCACCTTTTTTATGACCCGGATTCCTTTGATATGAACCACTGTACTTGCTTACTTATTATCTTTGCTCCTTTTGCCTCTTTAGCAGGCCCAAGTGATGCTGCCCCCGAAGAAGATGACGCTGCTAAGCTAAAAACCATCAAAAATACTCTTCGCCAACTTTGCAGCGGAGTTAGCTGGATACTTGATGAGTTGCGACTGCCGGGTGTCAGGCCAGATAATATGAAGAGATTACTGGAATTCTGCTCCACGATCCCCGAGTGGATTTGGCACTGGAAACGGTCCTCCTGCCGATTTGGGGTAACCCGGGGGCTCGCGTTGGCTAAAGCCTACGCTCCCAAGCTAGAGCTGGCCAAACTTATGAGCGGATTTCCAGAGTTCAACTTGGATGGGTCCAAGTTTTTGCCAAAGGACTTCAAGGCTATTCAGAAAGAAGTCCGTCATCCGGCTAGCGTTATCGCTGATAGCTTAGAGATTGATGTGATTCTCCCTGCTTATGATGCTAATGACAAGATTGTCAAGGCGAACCGCCCCCAGCCGTACGATATGCTTGCCCGTTGGAGGGAGGAGGCAATCAAGATAAGGGACGAAGCTGCCAAGAAGGCCGATGCCGACTCTGCTCCTGCAACTTCGCAACCCGGGACTGCTACTGATCCGAGTGGCGCCGCCACCACCAGTGGCGACAAGGGCAAGGCCAAGATGGATCCTGCAGCTTGAAGTAATGAATATCGCCTATCATTCCATATGCGTCAGTCGGCAAAGCGTCGTTAAAACAGCTTTATTATTTGTTTAAGCGGAGCGCCTGTGCTCTTTTGATACTTTAGGGTTTTTGTAATATTTTTGTTTAAACTCCCGATGCACTTTGCGCCCCTTTGGGCTTTTGATTAATGTGTCTTTGCACCCGCTTGTTCTTGATATCCACTTACTTTATTCTTGATACCTTGTACCTTTACTTTTTTTTTTATGCTTTCCTTGGCGAGACCCGATCTCCGGGTTTCGTTGACATCTGGGGAACGGGCTTACACCCGGATCCCTAAGCCCCCGAGACCCGGATGCGTGGCTCGTTGGAATTTTATCGGCTGGATAATGCTGTTTCTTCTTCAGAGCTCACAAGTCCCCCAGTCCGGGTTTCCGTGTCTAGGACACGTGATTGTTTCTTTTCAAGGAAACGAATCGCCTGTCGCTAAATGCCCAAGACTTCAGGATAGCTTTTTATGATGTTTGAAGTTATGCTTGATAATCGTTGAGTTTCCGGCTGCTAGCCTTATACTCTGCATAACTTGTGGTTTAGATGACCCTTTCAACTACCTTGTACTATAAGCCGGCTTTCGCGTGGATACCATGTTGTTACATCAATACAAAAACGGGGTCAAGCAAGTCCCGTTTGGGTCTCATGACCGACAGTAATCGTAAGCGAACAAATCATGCCACTTTGTTGCGAGTCACATCGAGCTTAAGTAAGAATAGCCGAGAAATTTGGACTTCTTTGTCCGGTTATAAGATTGTAGCCGCACTCGTTTTTTCGAGTGACCGGCCCCTATAACTCATTGGCATCAAGGCCGGGTCTTTTTTGAGTTTGCAGCTGTGCTTATAGGAGCAACCAGCCCTCAAGACCTGAATATGCACACCGTATAAATGACAATTGCCTCTTTTCCTGATAATCTCCTTTTTATTTGATATGAGAAAATTAGGCCAGCAAGACGCCTCATTAAAAACCCGTCCAGTCCCCAAGGGTGCCCCGGATAGGAAAAGAGTGCGTCTGAAACCTGCTGCCTGTTACATCGTTTTCTGCTAAGTATAGTACGGACGTAGCTGAGCCACGTTCCATGGTCTATCTCTTTCTTGCATAGGTGCAGTAGTGTGAGCAGTGTCGTTGATTGTGGCCGATTCTTCTCTTGCGTCTATCAAGTAATATGACCCATTATGCAGACTCCGGCTTACGATGAAAGGTCCTTCCCATGGTGGCGATAGTTTGTGCTTTCCCTCGTTTGTCTGAACCAAGCGCAGGACCAAGTCTCCCTCCTGGAAGACCCGGCTTTTCACCCGCCGGCTATGATATCTTCGCAAGTCCTGCTGATATATGGCTGACCTTTCCAAGGCTTGCTCCCTTTGTTCTTCTAACATATCCACAGCGTCTTGCCGAGTCTTCTCGTTCTCCACTTCTACATAGGCTGTCACTCTTGGTGAATCATGAATGATGTCGCTTGGTAATACTGCTTCTGCACCGTAGACCATGAAGAAAGGTGTCATCTGGGTGGATCGGTTAGGTGTAGTATTGATACCCCAGACCACGGAAGGAAGTTCTTCAACCCATGCCCCAGCGGCCCTGATACAAGGAACCCTCAGTCGTGGTTTCAATCCACGAAGTAGCTCTTGGTTCGCCCTCTCCACTTGCCCGTTGGCTTGCGGATGTGCCACTGATGCTACATCAAGCCTGATTCCATTGCTGCCACAAAATTTTTCCATCTCTCCAAGGGACATGTTGGTTCCATTGTCGGTAATTATGCTGTGGGGGTATCCAAACCGGTATATGATTCTTTTCAGGAACTTGACTGCTGTGGCCGCTTCGCAATTGGTGACCGGCATAACCTCCACCCATTTGGTAAACTTATCAACAGCCACTAAAAGGTGCGTCTTCTTGCAAGGTGACATATGGAAGGGGCCAACCATGTCCATACCCCAAACAGCGAATGGCCAAGTTAATGGGATGGTCCGTAACTCCATAGCCGGCACATGAGTTTGGCGAGCGTACCTTTGACATCCGTCGCACCTTGCCACTATCCGTTCCGCGTCTGCTAGAGCTGTGAGCCAGAAGAACCCATGCCGATAGGCCTTGGCCACAAGGGACCTTGTGGACGCATGATGCCCACAATCACCTTCATGGATCTCCTTAAGGATCTGTCGGCCTTCTTCTGGTGTCACACAGCGCAAAAAGACTCCTGCTGCACTTCTTTTGTACAACTCCCCATTGATAATAGCATATCCTTTTGCCCGCCTCAGGATTTGTCTTGCTAGTACCTCCTGTTCTGGTAGTTCGCCCCGCGATAAGTAGGCCAGATATGGCTCTGTCCACTCGGGAACGTCACGTATTGTAGCCACGAGCTCCACATCCGGGTCTCGATTTGCTAGTTCTTCTTCAGACTCGGATTTAACTGACGGTCGCCATAGCTCGTCCAGGAAAACATTAGGTGGAACCGGCTCCCTGCGCGAGCCGAGTCTGGCGAGTGCGTCCGCTGCCTCGTTTTTTCTTCTGTCTATGTGCTCCACTTCATACCCGGAAAAACACCCGGCAACCCTATCAACCTCCCTGCGGTATGCTGCCATAGTGGCGTCCTTCCTGTCCCAGGTTCCTGATACCTGCTGCACCACGAGATCCGAATCTCCAAAGCATCGTATCCTTCTAATGTTCATCTCCTTGGCTACCTTCAAGCCATGCAGCAGAGCCTCATACTCGGCCACGTTGTTTGAGCAATCGAAGTGAATCTGCAGCACGTAACTTAGTTTATCCCCCTTTGGCGATGTCAGCACCACTCCAGCTCCTGACCCCTCGTACTGCTTTGATCCATCGAAGTGCATGGTCCATGACTCGGAGTTTGGGACTGTGGTAGCCATTCCAGTGTGCGTCCAGTCGTTAACGAAATCAACCAAAGCCTGTGACTTGATTGCCGATCTGGGCTCGTAGCTGATATGATAATCTCCCATCT
Source organism: Alopecurus myosuroides (assembly GCA_028641055.1). Taxonomy (NCBI): domain Eukaryota; kingdom Viridiplantae; phylum Streptophyta; class Magnoliopsida; order Poales; family Poaceae; genus Alopecurus; species Alopecurus myosuroides. The sequence goes on from CM054060.1 coordinate 84,595,433, forward strand.
CTATTGCCCATTTGGCTATTCTTCCCGTTGCATCCGAGTTTCTGATGATATCCGACATTGGTATTGAACTAACCACTGTTATGGGATGTTCTTGGAAATATGGCTTCAATTTCCGGCTGGCCATAAAGACCCCAAACACCAATTTTTGCCAATGTGGGTAACGCTGCTTCGCTTCCGATAACACCTTGCTGACATAATAAACCGGCCTCTGGACCGGGTAACCTTTCCCATCCTCTTTGCGTTCCACGACAACTACTGCGCTGACGGCTCGGGGACCGGCTGCCACGTATAATAACATAGGCTCTTTAGGACCCGGCGCCGCTAGTACTGGCGCTTCAGATAACTGCTTCTTTTAGTGCTTCAAACGCCTCATCTGCCTCCTGATCCCATACGAACTTATCTGATTTCCGCAAAAGCCGGTACAAGGGTATTGCCTTTTCTCCAAGCCTGGATATGAACCGGCTCAAGGCTGCTACGCAGCCCGTGAGCTTTTGAACGTGCTTCAAATTTTCCGGTTTCTTCAAACTCTGGATGGCCTTGATTTTATCCGGGTTTGCCTCGATTCCTCTCTCGGAGACTATAAAGCCGAGTAACTTCCCGGCCGGAACTCCGAATACACACTTCGTTGGGTTAAGCTTCATCTGATACCTTCTCAAGTTTTTAAACGTTTCCTTTAAATCATCAATAAATGTCTCTGCCTTCCGGGTCTTAATAACCACATCATCCACATACGCGTGCACGTTGCGCCCAATTTGATCCTCGAAGCACTTCTGAATACACCGCTGGTAAGTTGCGCCCGCGTTTTTCAATCCAAACGTCATGGTTTTGTAGCAGAAGGCCCCAAAAGGGGTTATGAATGACGTTTTTTCCCAATCCTCCCTCTTGAGTTTAATCTGGTGGTACCCCGAATATGCGTCCAAGAAACATAGCAAGTCGCTTCCGGCTACCGCGTCTATGATTTGGTCTATCCTTGGCAGCGCGAACGGATCCTTTGGACAATGCTTGTTGAGGCTCGTGAAATCGATGCACATCCTCCATTCATTTGTCTTTTTCATCACAAGAACCGGATTTGCTAACCAGTCGGGGTGAAATACTTCCATGATAAAGCCTGCGGTTAATAGTCGCGCGATTTCCTCACCTATAGCTCTTCTCCTTTCCTCATTCATTTTTTTCAAACCTTGCTTCACAGGCCTGGCCTTGGGATCCACATGCAAACTGTGCTCTGCCAACTCGGTGGGGATACCCGGCATGTCGCTGGGTGTCCAGGCAAACACATCCGCATTTGAGCGTATGAACTCCACTAGAGCCTTTTCTTGCGCGCTTTCCAAATTGGACCCTATAATGAACTGCTTGGTGGGGTCTCCTTCCACAAAATCTACTTTCTTGGTGTCTTGAGCCGCCTTAAATTTTACTCTTTCGTCCTCGGAATCTGGTCTTCTCAATGCTGTGCCATCATCCGGATCCACCTGAGACCGGTAATATTTAAGTTCTTCCTTTCTGCAGGCTTGTTCAGCCATTACCGAATCTCCCTCATCGCATTCTGCTGCTATATCCCGGTTTCCATGGATAGTGATGGTCTGCTTGGGGCCTGGAATTTTTAACTGCAAATATACATAGCACGGCCTAGCCATGAACTTAGCGTAAGCCGGCCTTCCGAACAATGCGTGGTAAGGACTGTGCAACCTGACCACCTCAAACGTGAGCCATTCCACCCGATAGTTATCTACCGACTCTCCGAAGGCTACTTCCAATGTAATTTTTCCTTCGGGGCGCGCCGAATGACCCGGCACGATTCCATGAAAAACCGTCGAACTTTTCTGTAGCTGAGATTCTTTGAGGTTCATGCGCAAGAAGGTTTCCCAATATAGGATGTTGATGCTGCTCCCTCCGTCCATCAATACCTTTCTCAATTCATAACCATTGACCTGTGGCGAGACTACTAATGCCAGGGTTCCGGGGCGCTCTATTCCTTCCGGATGATCCCTTCTGCTCCACGTTACCTCTTGCTCTGCCCATCTCAAGTATCCCGGAGTGGCCGACGAAACTGAATTCGCTGTCTGTTTTAACGCCTTTTTGTCCCTGTTGGAAGTCCCTGTAACATGCACATGATATTGTCCTTTTAAATTGAGCGTACGTACCATACCGATGAAGATACTGATTTGGCCAATCGACACCGTGGATCCAGATTCGAGGTGATCCGGCTCCAACTCCCACCCGGAATTGTCCACTATCCTTTCTCCTTCGTCATTGGAGTAGATCTCGCCGACGACAAAGTTCTTCATGTTCTTCCGAGCTTCTCCCGTGATGTAAACACCTTTGGACGCAGGCCCCACGGTGGGCGCCAACTGTCGTGGGATAATCACGGCAGATGTTACCGGGGGTAACTGATCTTGGGGCAAGTCGACACAGGTATTCGGGAGAGGGTTTTGCTCGAAGGAAGACATGGCGGAAAGCAATCCAAGAACCGGAAAATAACTCGCCGGATCTCAATATGAATTATGCTGGATACTCGATAACAGGTGTTACAACTATGACTTGAATCTCTCTCAGGCCAAGCCTAGGGGTCGGTTTATATAGCACCCATACCCCCCTTGGCTTGCCTTTCAAGGCGCATCTTGAGTCCTACTCGAACTCCACATACAAACCCTAACTTCCCTTACCGCAGCCCACAATCCGGGTTACGAATCTTACAAGCCTTTGGGCCTTCCGGTAATCTTTTTACCCCTAGCCGGATATCGCTCAGCACACCTCGGGCCGGATTATATCTTGAAGTGGGCCTACCGGGTTACTATCCCCCCATCATGCTCCACGAAAATTAGCATGCTTATAAGAAATGCTACTTTCAGAGGTTTGAGCATGTTCATTGCAATCACTAATAACTATTTCATTTTTCATGCAAGTGTCTTTAAAAGGTTCATGATATATGTCCCAATTTTATTTAGGAACATTAATATGAGAAGCAAAGGATCTATACCAATTAACAATAATTTTAGGACCAAGACCATATTTAGCACTAAGCTCTTGAAAATCAGCAGTTTCAGCGAATAACTTAATGCAATCGTACTCATAGTTTATACTTGATTCTTTACCATTGTTTCTATTTCAATCTTCACTATTGTTTTGAATTGTTTCAAGAAGATTCCACTTATCTTCAACCTTATTACTTGTGAAAGAACCCTCTAAAAAAACATCTAGATAATCCCTGTAATGTCCTGAAAGCCTTGCATAAAAATTAGTAACAATTATTTCCTTGGGAAGTTCATGGTAGGACATTTGAGTATGAATATTTTCAGTCTTCCCCAGGCTTGGGCAATGCTTTCTCCATCATGAGGCCAAAAATTATAAATGTAATTCCTACCTAAATACGATCCATGAGGAGGATAAAATTTAGAGTAAAAGAGAGATTCAAGCTCCTTCTACTCCAAATGATGAGGATCATCTAGTAGCTCATACCACTCCCTTGCTTTGTCCTTAAGTGACAAAGATAATATCCTCCTCCTAACTTGGTCCATTGAAATACCTGCACACTTGAACAACTCGCATAATTCATGTATAAAGAGTAAATGATCACTAGGATGGGCAGTTCCATCTCCAAAATAGCAGTTATTCATAACACATTCAACAATTTTCATAGGTATTTTAAAAGGAATACTTGCAATAGGAGGATTTAAAATATCACAATCATCATTAAAATCATCACATATGGGAGATAAAGTATCATCAGAGCAAAATTTCTCCTCTAAAGTCGGGGAACTAAATATATTATTTTATAAGAACTAGCTTCCCCAAGCTTAGACTTTTCCATAGCATTCGGAATAATGGTATTCAAAGAATTAGTGATAATAACATTGCTATCACTATTATGCAGACAACATTCTATAGGTTTTTTAATTTTCTCTTCAAAAGCATCATGTCCTAATTCAAGATAAAGATTATCAATCTCTCTCGTATTTTTGTTGTTTTCCATTAAGCCTAAAGATAAAAACAAGGAACAAGTAAAAATAAGCCTAACTAGTGAAAATAAAACAAGAAACAAAAATATATAATTGCAGAATCTAAAGGAAATAACTTCGAGCACTCACAGAGGATGTGATTACCTTTTATCTTACCTCCCCGGCAATGGTGCCAAAAAAGAGCTTGATGTCTACACACACTTCTATTCTTGTAGACGTGTTGGCCTCCAAGTGCAGATGTTTGTAGAACAGCAGCATGTTTTCCTTAAGTGGATCACCCAAGGTTTATCGAACTCAGGGAGGAAGAGGTCAAAGATATCCCTCTCAAGCAACCCTGCAATTACGATACAAGAAGTCTCTTGTGTCCCCCAACACACCTAACACAATTGTCAGTTGTATAGGTGCATTAGTTTGGCGAAGAGATAGTGAAATACAAGTAATATGGATTATTATAAGTGATAATAGCAATCTGAAATTTAAAAATGGCAGCAAACAAACATGTAGTAGTAAACGGTGTTTCAATGCTTAGAAACAATGCCTAGGGATCATACTTTCACTAGTGGACACTCTCAACAATAATAACATAAATGAATGCATAAATATCATCTCTTCACTATGCTACTCCGAACCCACTCTCCGGTAGGATAAGAAACACCAATCATTGTGTAGGGCTATAAAAGCACTCCTTAGAGTTGCATTCCCCATCTAGGTAACCTCACACTATCACCATGAGCCCTAGATGGTTCCAGTCAAACACCACAATTTTATAGGGTCATCCAGCACAAAATATATAAATCATACACACGGTGCACACACTGTTACGTTTACACCTTGATCAAAATGTCTACGGAGATCCCAATAACTAAACCACTTGAGTAGCATAATATACGAAGAGCAACATCTACTAATTCAACTAGATTACAAAGCTCATGATCACATAAAGATCACACCATGGGAGAGAGATGAAACATATAGCTACCGGTAGAGCCCTCAACCCTGGGGGAGAACTACTCCCTCCTCATCATGGGAGTCAACACCGGTGATGAAGATGGCGGTGGAGTCGATGGAGATGGCTCCGGGGGCAATTCCCCGTCCCGACAGGGTGTCGGAACAGAGATTTCTGTCCCTCGAAACTTGTCGATGATGGCGGCGGAGCTAAGGAACTTTTCATGGATGGAGGCTTGATGATTTAGGGTTGATGACTTGAGGGGAATAAATAGGCAAAAGGGCAGTGTCGGTGGGCGCCCGAGGGGCCCACGCCATGTGGTGGCGCGGCTAGAGGGGGGCACGCCACCAGGTTGTGTGGCCACCTGAGAGCCCCCTCCGGGTCTCCTCCGGACTCTGTGTACGTGACAAAATTCTAAGGTGCTCGGATTTTGTTTCGTCCAATTCCGAGAATATTTCCAGAACAACTTTTCTGAAACCAAAAACAGCAGAAAACAAGAACTGGCTCTGTGGCATCTTGTCAATAGATTAGTCTAGAAAACATCCGGAAAACGAAGGAAAACATGTGAAAACATAAATGTATTGGATAGAAAACAAGCATGGAGCTTCAAAATTATAGATACGTTTGAGACGTATCAGTGATGCATGTAAAATGCATAGATGAATTTTGCATATTTTCACATGGTTTTCTATTACATATTGAATCACATAAGGGTATAATTCTTTCAAGCAAGAGAGTGAACATACAACATAATGAACCTTATTGTCTATCTACTGGAGCATTTGATTTGGAATTTTGCACATGATTTGTTTGTCCTTGCTAATCTCACCCCACAGAAAAAGAATGGGAGAAACATGTTTTGTGAAGTTTTTTCACAGGGAATAGAGGAGCTGCGCCTCAAGACATCCAAGAATGGTGAAAGCCATAAGCTTGAGGATGTGATGAACACCCCACTGGAGCTACACTCTTTTGGTTAGCACACGTCTACTTTCTGTTTTTCTAAGCAACGCATTTATCGTAGAGACTTGAAGCGTCTAGTTTTTGTTTTTATTTTTGTTTTGATAAGACCACCACCATCATTTTATATGAGATTGAGCTACTGGAGTTTGGGGTTGGAATGTATTTTATGCTAGTATTATGACTTGGAATAGGGATGCCATGGTTGATTTGAAGAGCTACATATGTTTGCATGATTTATAGGCTTTTTATGTGTAGAAATTGGCAATAATGTTGTCTTGAGCTATCTCTTATTCATGTCCTTGATGTTAATTGCTGGTTTATTTAGTTTGTCATGAAATGAGTAGTTCTATGGACATATGCATGCATAGTAGTTGGTCAACTATCTCCCTCTTGCTAGCCCAAAAATTTAAAAATTCCAACAAGTAAAAACTTGTTTCCAACACTCCTTAGCCAAGTATTTCTAGTGAGTCCACCATATCTTCCCATTAGCTTCATTGCTATTCCGAGTATGTTCACCATGTTATTGTGTTATTTATGTTCTAAATTAAGATATTCACTTTATTAATTGTCATGGGTTGAACTTGGGATAGGACTCTCACGAACTTTTGAAGGCACACTTTACTTTTTATGCATCTAATAAACATGACCCAATAATGGGAGCCACAAGTTTTGCGTTTGACAAGTGTGTGGTTGGGAGCTAGCTATAAACGTGTATCACCGGAAAGCTTTCAACATTGCACAAAAAATTTACATTTGGTTGATATCATGTACTTTTGTTTTTGGACTCCTGCCATGCCGAAATGAAATAGAGGAATACTAAGTTTTGATGAGTAAGTATCTATATGACTAGAGAAACGCATTGGGCCGCTAACCCAAGCCATGTTTTATCATGGTGGAAATTTACTTACAGCTTGAGTGACTCTACAACACATCCTATAATAAAATAAGAAGCTATGCATAATATTGAATGAAAATAAAAAGGATGATGAGTCTACTCCGTTTGTGCATCTTGTCATTGTAACATGGGCTTGTTTCCATGTCATGGGGCAAGAGGTACCTCTTTGCGGTTCTCTATGATGTCATTAATACTTATTATGGTTGTACAAAGCTTATTAGGAATCTTAAGTTGACTAATCATGGAGTAGGTTTTCACACTCACGGGGCATGAGGCTTTCAACCACCTTGTCATTCTCATTACTTCAATACTCACAATTTTAAGATGCTAGTGATAAAGGGGCAATGAGATCCTAGATCAATGGATACCACATTTCAATTAGTAATTTTAGTTGAATAATTTAGAGGCTAAATAAGACTTGATCATGTTTTACTTCTACTCAATTTTCTCCAAAGTGTCCACCATATTTTATATTCTCCATTATGCTATTCTTTGACCAATATAGGATTTTATTTTTCATTTTGTGTATGCATTTGGTCCATAGTGCTTTTATTTCATTATACACTTTGTGAACTTTCATGAAGCATCTTTGCTTGCAGATTTGATATTTCTTACAACATGAATTGTATATTGCTACTCATTTCTAGTATTAATCATTTGATTATATGTAGCATGAATATTCCTCCTTGATATCCCATGATTGTTTCAATATGCAAAACCCATCTTAGTTTTATCACCTTCATACTCGAGGACGAGCATGGGTTAAGCTTGGGGATGTTGATGCATGTAAAATGCATAGATGAATTTTGCATATTTTCACATGGTTTTCTATTACATATTGCATCATATAAGGGTATAATTCAATGTTTTATAGTATTTTGGGGTTAAATTACAAAGTCCCCCAACTTTTATGGAATTAACCCTGCCTGTCAGAAACCCCGTTTTCTATATTTTTGACGTTTCAGGGGGCAAAATTCCGCGAAATCACCTGAAAATCTGCGGGGGTCATTTTCTTGGAAGGAGAAGACTTGCGGGCGAAGGATCCATGAGAATTGGGCAAGGAGGCCCAAAAGAGGACCCTCCACGCGGCCAGATTCCTTGGCCGCGTGAGAGGCCCCCTTTTGGCCCCTATGGCCCCAATTCCTTCCATCTTCGACTTACCGACTCCGTCTTGACCTAAAACCGACTATAAAAAGGGTCCCCCGTACCCTTACGGAGGGGAGCGCCGCGGAAACACCAAAACACCGAAACAGAGACCAGAAGTTCCAGATTGGAGGGGGAAAACTCCGGCGGGGCACCGCCGGTGTGATCTCCTACCCCTCCAACGTCATCTCCATCGACATCTCCATGAAGAGGGAGTAGTCCACCCCAGGGCTATGGATTTGTGGAAGTAGCACTTGTATCTCTCTCTCTATGTGCTTCACTAATTAGATCTGTATGAGCTGCCTCACATGATTACAGGCACCGTTATAATTCCTATGTGGTGGATCTTTTCTATGAGTTATTGAATCTGAGATTGCAATTGTTTCTCTTGAGTTATTTGAGTAGATGTATCTTATGTACCCCGTTCTTATTTGCTAGCTTTGATCAATCTAGTTCTTGAGAGCGTGTGCGGGGTGATGGGTGCATTAGTTGGAGTAACGGGGGTGGCTAGTGCTGTGAAAGTGACAGAAGTTCAGCGATCCACTTAGGTTTTGTTAAACCTTTCTTAGTTACCTCACTAGGGATAAAAAGGAGTACCTTGTTACCGGGGATTTGAAGTGACACTAATCAATCTCCATGACTAGATCTAGCAAGTTCTTACTTCAACTTCATGTCACATTGCTTAAAGCTATACTCTGGTTTTTCCTTAATTATCGAGGTGTTATGATTTATTTCGCATCTTGGTGGAGTATAAGAGGGATCAATATGACCGTAGAGATCTCTATGCTAGGACGTGATGCCCATATGAAAGTACTCAATGTTAAACATGTTATTGTAATCTCACATGTAATTCTTTATGTCCACCGTCTACTACTTTATTTGAGAGAATGCAAGTGTGAAACCATGAACCCCGGTCCTATTTTAATTATAAGAAAACACTCTAGTTACTTTGCTGCAATTTACTTTACTTGCACTTACTTTACTTGCATCTCCAATTCGAATTTACATTATCTCCATCACCACTTGCATCACAAAAATACAAAAACAATCCATTGAATATTTATTTTCTCATTTGCATTTAGTAGTAGATTTAATTATTGCACATTTACTTTCAGTTTTGCATTGCAATTTAGAAGTCTCACACCTTGTGCTTGACAACCACTTGGTGAGGTTGAGGGCACAAAACTCTCTATTTGTTTGCAGGATCCTGGAGGAAGCTTGGAAGACAACTACTGAAATACTGGCTCCCCAAGAGTTCGATATAAACCCTCGAGTCACCCTCGTGGGGAAGAAGGCTTGCCACTAGCTACACACTCTGCACTTGGAGTCTCAACCTAGCCATCAAGCGTTTTTCTGGCGCCGTTGCCGGGGAGCCATAGGTGAAGGAGTTGTCCAAGGGAGCTCACAAGAAGTCTTCATCACCAACAAGGTGTGCAAACACCTAATCTTGGGGAGGTTGCACCTACGTGAGTACCGTCCTTTCTATCTCCACCTTCTTTCAAGTAGATTGTTTTGTTTCTTGTCTTGTTTTTGTTTTTGTTTTGTTTTTGTTTTGTCTTGCATATTTTATTTTAGTTTTGCATTTAGTTATCTAGTTTATTTTAGTATTTTGAATTTGCCTAGTTACTTTACTTTTCAGTTTTGCATAAAAAATTAAAAACTACATAAAAACTGTTAAAATGGGTGATAGAACTAAATTAAGTGACTACACAAATACACCCAATGACCAATTCATTGCTAGGCCAATTACTACACCTGAAATACAAGCTGAAAGCAATGAAGTAAGTCCTAGTTTATTGAATTTAATTACTAGAGAGCAATTTGTTGGTAGTGCTATGGAGGATGCCTCTATGCATCTTCATGATTTCATGGAAATATGTGATATGCAAAAATTTAAAAATGTGGAAAGTAGTGTTTTAAAACTGAAATTATTTCCTTTTTCACTTAGAGGAAAGGCTAAAGAATGGTTACTTTCACTACCTACATCTAGTATAAAGTCTTGGGATGATTTAAAAGAAGCTTTCATTAAGAAATATTATCCTCCCGTTAAAATTTTGCAAAATAGGAATAATATCCTCTCATTTAGGCAAAATGATAATGAACATGTAGCCATGGCATGGGATAGAATTAAATTAATGATTAGAACATGCCCATCACATGGAGTAAATGAATTGACCATACTACACTCTTTTTATAATGGTCTAAACTACATGTCTAGAAATATACTTGATTCTGCTGCTCGAGGTGCCTTTATGAGTAAAACTGTAGGTGAGGCTAAGAGCATATTAGAAAGCATATTGCAAAATTATAGTCAATGGAATACTGAAAGAGCACCCAATCCCACTAAGAAAATAAACTCAATTGAAGAAACCAATGATTTGTCTTCTAAAATGGATACTATTTGATGGAGGGATGATAACCCGGTAGGCTAACTCCAAGGAGAAACCCGGCCCAAAGGAAATCGTGCAAGACCCGGATAAGGAAAAGGAGTTTCTAGAAGGCCCAAGAAGGAGCATAGGCCTTGTAACCCGGCTTTGGGGTTACTATTAGAAAACTTAGGGTTTGTGTGCGGTTTCTAGGTAGGATTCCGAGGGTGCCTTGTATAGGAAGCCAGGGGGCGGGTAAGATATAAGTCGGCTCCTAGGGTTAGAGAAAGAGAACTTCACCCGATATTCGAGTATCCCTGTAATACGAGAGCTGATTTTGTAACCCTAGATCGGAGACTCGGCGACTTGATTGCCAGAGCTACCAGATCGATTGATAGCATGATTTCCCCTGAGCTAAACCCTCTCCCAAACACCAGAGTCGAATTGCCCCAAGATAAGTTACCCCTGGTAATGTCTGCCGTGATTATCCCACGACAGTTGGCGCCCACCGTGGGGCCTACGTCCAAAGGTGTTTACATCACGGGAGAAGCTCGGGAAAGCATGAAGAACCTCGTCATCGGCGAGATCTACACCAACCCCGAAGGAGAGAAGATGGTAGACGACTTTGGATGGGGACCATAGTCGGATCTGCTAGAAGACGGATCTGTCGTCACGATCGGCCGGGTCAACGTCTTTGTCGGCATGGTACGTATGTCCGGTTCAATTCCTGACGATATTGAGTATGATTCTGCGTCAGGAGAAGCGACCTGCGTTCAATCAGACGGAGAGGAATCGGTCGGGACAGCAGATCCGGCAGAAGAGCCCACCACGAAGAGGGAACTGCCGGAGGAGCCGGTATGGACCCCGCGTGGCCGGGTCATGAGAGAAGATGACACCGAGTCTATCCTGCACTTGCTGGAAGATCGGTACGAGGAGGATAATTGTGATGAGGAAGAATACGAATCTTTACCAGGCATCGCGCGCCAGGTCGCGGTCTACACGGCTCCTGCAACCAATCTCAATCAGGGGGACGTGACTACGGCCGCGGTCGGAGCGGCGCGAGCGCTGGCCCAGCAGCAAAATCCGGGTGATGGAAACCCGGTTGTAGCCCGGGTCGACGGAGAGTCGGCTTCGGTTGCCAGCCGTACTGCCGAGAGAGAGTTGCGGAGAAACATGTTTGGGTTCATGGCGAACAGAACGCCAGGAGCAGGGCCCTCAAATCCGCGAAATCCGGCTCTGTTCAACAATAACTTGATCTTGGATCCTACAGTACTAGCAATGGTGATAACCCCAGAAAATGCGGCGACGCGCGCCGCGGATCTGGATGTGGCCCGCCGTGCATTGGATCAACAAAGGAGAGATGTGGAAGCCGAAAAACAATGGATAGCCGCACGACAGCGCGAGCTGGAAGAATTGGAGAACCGGCTCCAGGTTCAGTCGACCAGGATGCACAATCAGAGATATTAATCGAGATTACCAGCCGCAGGTGGGAACCTGCAACCGGCTGCACGATTTATTACCCCTCAGGATCAACCAATTCCGGCTGTGAATCAGGAAACCGGACATCAAGCTGCAACCCTGGGAGGACAGCCGGCAAACGTGCACGCCGGGTTACCCACGTTGCAAACAGGAATCGCAACTGGCAATGCAGCACCACCACCACCACCCCACGATTTCATACTCCACCAGGTCACTTCAATAACCCCATGGATAACGTGTATGCAGCAACATTGGCACTTGATCGCATCCCCGTAGGAGAGTCATCCCACGCAGCGGAGGCCCGACGGGCAATAGATTTGTTGCGCACGGCCATAGTTCAGCAGGCTAATTACCCGGATAACAGGAGTGGAATGCACGGAACACCATATGTGAGCTGGCAGAACGGAAATACCGGCAATATCCTGTCAAGTTCGGCGCGGCGGAGGGCAGAGCAGCAGCAAATGCCACCTCCTCCCCGTAGGCCGGCAACGCCTGCGGTATCAGCGGCACAAGCCATTGTGGACAATTCCCGAGCCAGGCGAGCAGCGGCCGGGTCTGTGGTACGGGGACCGGTAGCGGTTGCACCTCCCCCGTACCCGCTGTGGCGTCACACGTTTCCCGAGTGATGCCAGTGCCGACAAACCTTGCCGGGCCTAAGTGTTTGTCGGATACCATCCGGGCTGAGCCTTACCCGGACAAGTTCAAGGAGCCGGGTAAAGTGGTTAATTATGAGCCTACCATGGATCCAGAAACCTGGTTGAGTAGTTATGAGATGGCCATGTCAATCCGCAACGCGTCTGAGAATCTTCAACCAAAATTCATGTACCTAATGATGTCAGAAGGAGCAGCAAAGTTGTGGTTCAATAATCTACCCGAGAAATCCGTCAATTCGTGGGGCGAGCTGAAAACTGGCTTTATCAAGCACTTTCATGGAACATGCAGGAAGTTGTTTACGATTGATGATTTAGAGCGATGTGTTCAGAAGAAGGTAGAGTCGGCACGCAGTTGGGTGCGCCGGGTTATGGAAATTCTCCACTCGTCCACTAATATCCAACCAAAGGATGCGTTACAAGCTATGGCAAAAACATGCAAATACACACCCTTAGTAAAAAGCTGACACGCATGAAATCTAGCCGTCACGCTTCAGAGGTTACGATGGGAGAGTTGATGGATGCATGCAACAAGCACGCCGCCACAGATACCACAGAGGAGGATGTCGATGATAAGAAAGCAAAGGCCAACGCGGGTAATAGTGGAAGACCCGGCAATGGAGCTGCACCGGGTAATAATGGAGGAAATAATGGAAACAACCAGCACAAGCGCCCATATGAAGGAAACTCCGAGTTTGTCGCCAGTACAGAAGCCGGGTTTGCGAGACCCAGAGCTGAGAGAAATTTCAACGGAGGAAACTTCAATGGAGGAAACTACCAAGGACCACCAAGGCCGGCTAATCATATAGAGTCCTTTAGGATGCCTTGTCCGCGTCATAGCAGGAACGGTAGGCCGGCTAATCAGTCACTGGAGCAGTGCGTAGATTTACAGAGATGGAAGAACGAAGAAATACAGAAGGCAATGCGAGGTGCAGGCCGGGGAGCAGGACCGGGTCCGGGTGGAAACCCGGGCAACGGCCCACCCCCGGTTGGCAACCCAGGAGGTGGTAATCCGGGTAACAACCAAGGAGGCGCTGGAGGTTTCCAAGCCAACCCCAAGCAGCTGGGGAAGTATCATGTCCATACTACGGGGACTTCCAATAAAGATAGAAAGATACTCAAAAGAGCAGTAAACTCGATTTCTTCGGCTGTTCCGAGATACTTGAGATGGTCAGATCAAGAGGTCACCTGGAGCAGGAGGGATCACCCGGAAACAATAGAACATCCGGGTGTGCTCGCTTTGGTAGTTGCACCACATGTTAATGGTTACGAGTTGAAAAAGGTTCTGATGGACGGTGGAAGTAGCATCAATATCTTATATTGGGAAACTTTCTTACGTATGGGGCTCAAGGAGTCGCAGTTGCAGAAAAGTTCTACAGTTTTTCATGGGATCGTGCCGGGTCATTCAGCGTGCCCAGAAGGAAAGATCACTCTAGAGGTCGCTTTTGGAGAATCAAAGGACAATTTCCGAGTGGAGTGGCTCACGTTCGAGGTAGTAAAATTGCACAGTCCTTACCACGCGTTGTTTGGAAGGTCGACTTACGCCAAGTTCATGGCCAGGCCGTGTTATGTGTACCTACAGCTAAAGATCCCGGGTCCCAAGCGAACCATTACTATACACGGCAACCGGGTTATAGCAGCCGAGTGTGATGAGGGAGACGCGGCAATGGCAGAACATGCGTGCAGAAAGGAAGAGCTCAAGTATTATCGGTCTCAGGTAGATCCGGATGATAGAACAACGTTGAAAAGACCGAATACGGAAGATGAGAGGGCAAAATTCAAAGCAGCACAAGACACAAAGATGGTGGCTTTCATCGAGGGCGATCCCTCCAAGCAATTTGCTATAGGATCTAACCTGGATAGTAAGCAGGAAGAGGCACTTATCGAGTTTATTCGTGGTAATCAGGATGTTTTCGCTTGGACGCCTAGCGATATGCCGGGTATCCCAACCGAGTTAGCTGAGAACAGTTTGCATGTTGATCCCAAGTCCCGGCCTGTGAAGCAGGGCCTGAGAAAAATGAACGAGGAAACAAGAAATGCTATAGGAGCGGAGATAGCCCGGCTCCTTGCAGCCGGCTTTATCATGGAGGTTTTCCACCCGGATTGGTTGGCAAATCCAGTTCTGGTGATGAAGAAAAACAACGAGTGGAGGATGTGCATAGATTACACGAGCCTCAACAAACATTGCCCAAAGGATCCGTTTGCCCTCCCAAGGATAGATCAGATTATAGATGCAGTGGCTGGAAGTGACCTATTGTGTTTCCTGGATGCTTATTCCGGGTATCACCAGATCAAGCTCAAGAAGGAGGATTGGGAGAAAACATCGTTCATAACCCCCTTGGAGCTTTCTGTTACAAAACCATGACTTTTGGGCTAAAGAACGCTGGCGCAACATACCAAAGGTGCATTCAAAAGTGTTTCGAGGATCAGATTGGACGCAACGTTCACGCTTATGTTGATGATGTGGTGATTAAAACGAGGAAGGCGGAAACATTCATTGAGGATCTAAAGGAAACGTTCAGGAATTTGAGAAGGTATCAGATGAAGCTTAACCCCACAAAGTGTGTGTTTGGAGTGCCAGCAGGGAAGTTGCTCGGTTTTATTGTTTCCGAGAGAGGAATTGAGGCAAACCCGGATAAGATCAAAGCTATTCAGAATCTGAAAAAGCCGGAAGGCCTGAAGCATGTTCAAAAGCTTACAGGGTGTGTAGCAGCGTTAAGCCGGTTTATATCCAGGCTTGGAGAGAAGGCAATACCCTTATACCGGCTCTTGAGGAAAACCGACAAATTTGTTTGGGACCAAGAGGCGGACGAGGCGTTCGAAGCTCTGAAAAAGCAGTTATCTGAGGCACCAATTCTGGCGGCACCGGGTCCTAAAGAGCCCATGTTGTTATACGTCGCGGTCGGGCCCCGGGCGGTTAGTGCCGTGGTTGTTGTCGAGCGCGAAGAGGATGGAAAAGACCACCCGGTACAAAGGCCAGTTTATTATGTGAGTGAAGTACTATCGGAAGCAAAGCAGCGTTACCACATTGGCAAAAACTAGTTTTCGGGGTCTTCATGGCCAGCCGGAAATTGAAGCCATATTTTCAGGAACACCCTATAACAGTGGTTAGCTCTATACCAATGGCAGATATTATCAGAAATTCAGACGCAACAGGTAGAATAGCCAAGTGGGCCATCGAGATGGGAGATTATCACATTAACTACGAGCCCAGGTCTGCAATCAAATCTCAAGCTTTAGTTGATTTTATCAATGATTGGACTCACACAAGCATGCCCACAATGATGCCAAGTTCCGAGTCTTGGATAATGCACTTTGACGGTTCTAAACAGTATGAGGGGTCAGGAGCTGGGGTGGTGCTCACATCACCCAAAGGCGACAAATTGAGCTACGTGTTGCAGATTCACTTTGATTGCTCCAACAATGTGGCCGAGTATGAGGCATTGTTACATGGATTGAGAATAGCAAAGGAGATGAACATTAGGCGAATACGGTGCTACGGAGACTCGGATCTTGTGGTACAGCAGGTCTCAGGAACTTGGGATAGAAAAGATGCAACAATGGCAGCATATCGCAGAGAGGTGGACAGAGTTGCCGGGTGTTTTTCCGGGTATGAGGTGGAGCATATTGACAGGCGAAAGAACGAGGCAGCAGATGCGCTCGCAAGACTCGGCTCGCGCAGAGAGCCGGTTCCACCCAACGTTTTCCTGGACGAGTTATGGCGGCCATCTGTTAAAACCGAGTCTGAGGAAGAGGTGGCTAACCAAGACCCGGATTTGGAGTTCATGGCCACAGTACGCGCTGTTCCCGAGTGGACAGAGCCGTTTTGGGCCTACCTATCACGGGGCGAGTTACCACCACAGGAAGTTTTAGCAAGGAAAATTCTGAGGCGAGCAAAGGGCTACTCTATTATCAACGGAGAGTTGTACAAAAGAAGTGCAGCAGGAGTCTTTTTGCGCTGTGTAGCACCAGAACAAGGCCGACAGATTTTGAAGGAGATCCACGAGGTGATTGTGGGCATCATGCCTCCACAAGATCCCTTGTGGCCAAAGCATATCGACACGGTTTCTTTTGGCTCACGGCCTTAGCAGACGCGGAGCGCTTGGTGGCAAGGTGTGATGGATGTCAAAGGTACGCTCGCCAAACCCATGTGCCGGCTATGGAGTTGCAAACAATCCCGCTGACCTGGCCGTTTGCTGTTTGGGGTATGGATATGGTGGGCCCCTTCCACATGTCACCGTGCAAAAAGACTCATCTTTTGGTAGCTACTGATAAGTTTACTAAGTGGGTTGAAGTTATGCTAAGTTTACTAAGTGGGTTGAAGTTATGCCAGTTACCAACTTCGAAGCAATCACAGCAGTCAAGTTCCTGAAAAGGATCATCTACAGGTTTGGATACCCTCACAGCATAATAACAGACAATGAAACCAACATGTCCTTAGGTGAGATGGAATTTTTTTGCGGAAACAATGGTATCCGACTTGACATAGCCTCGGTAGCCCATCCACAAGCCAATGGACAGGTGGAAAGGGCAAATCAGGAGTTACTTCGTGGGTTAAAACCACGGCTGCGAGTCCCATGCATCAGAGCTGCTGGAGCATGGGTTGAAGAGCTACCATCAGTAGTTTGGGGAATTAACACCACACCTAATAGATCTGCTCAGATGACCCCGTTTTTCATGGTTTACGGCGCAGAGGCGGTGCTGCCGAGTGATATTATTCATGACTCGCCACGAGTATCGGCTTATGTTGAGGTGGAGAATGAGAAGACCCGGTAGGATGCCGTGGATATGCTAGAAGAACACAGAGAACAAGCCCTGGAGAGATCAGCCATATATCAGCAGGATCTGAGGGATACCACAGTCGGCGAGTCAAAAGCCGGGTCTTCCAGGAAGGGGACTTGGTATTGCGCTTGGTACAATCAAAGGAGGGAAAGCACAAGTTATCTCCACCATGGGAAGGACCGTTCATCATAAGTCGGAATCTGCATAACGGATCATATTACTTGATAGATGCAAGGGAAGAGTCGGATACTGTCAATGATACCGCCCATACCACTTCATCTATGCAAGAGAGGGAAAGACCATGGAACGTGGCTCAGCTACGTCCCTACTATACTTAGCATAGGCTAGGTTTACAAAGTTGAATTACACGATGTAACAGGCAGCAGGTTTCGGACGCACTCTTTTCCTATCCAGGGTACCTAAGGGGACTGGAGGGTTTTTAATGAGGCGGCCTGCTGACCTAACTTTTCTCATATCAATAAAGAGATGGTTAAAGTATGATATTGCTTCTTTCTTATTTATTTTTGTTAAGTTTTGATTTTTTCTGTTTTTACTTTCTGTTTTCTATTTTATCAGGTAAGTATTACTTATTTGTTTTATAGTATACCAGTTCTATATTTTTCCTAAGATTGCATATATAGGTCTTGGGGGCTGATTGCTTGAATAGCACAGTTGCAAACTCAAAGACCCGGCCACGATGCCATTAAGTTATAAGGACCGATTACTTGTAATAAGTACGGTTACAATCTTATAACCGGACAATAGAGCCAAATTTTCTTGATTTATCTTGTTTAAGCTTGATGTGACTCGCAAAAATGTGGCATGCTTTGCTAACGTGTAATCACAATCAGTCATGATGACCAATGGGACTTTCCTGACCCTGTCTTTACAAAGTTATAGCAGCATTGAATACCCACATGAAAGCCGGCTTACAGCAAAGAGGATCAAAAGGGTCATCCAAACCACAGGTTATGCAGAGTACAAGGCTAACAGCCGGAAACTCACAAATATTAAGCTTAACCTCAAACCCATGTGAGTAACTCTATGTTTTGAGCCTTAACTAAAACAATTTGCCTTTCTGAAAACTACAAATCCCTAGACTCGGAGATTCGGGCCTTGGGGACTTGGGAATTTGAAGAAAAGCAACAAATTGTTTAGCTGTTAAGCTTAAAAACCCCAAAATCCGAGTCTTGGGGACTTGGGGACTTAGGAAATAAAGTCCACTTGTCAAAATCACCGAGACCCGGAAATCGAGTCTCACAAAAGGAAAAAGAGCGAAAATCAGAAAAGCAGCAACAAAAGTCTAGGGCTAGGGAATAACATATCACGATGAGGGGCCAGAAGGGCCACCAAAAGCTATAAAAGTTTAAACGTATTACAAACTGAGGAAATTGTATCGAAAAGTGCACATGCGCACTATTAAAAGGATAACTGTATCAGGCATATTACATAATGCCCATTGGCCGAATAAGTGTTTGAGGCGAGAGATATCGAAAGTTTACTCGGCATCCTTTGCCGAGTCATCAACGTTGTCCTTGGCAGCCGGGTCTATGGAACGCTCGTCGGCGGTCTTCTCTGCTCCCATGTCCGGGTTTGCCGCAGTATCGGCACGGGCTGGAGGAGGGACAACCAGCGTAGAGGAGGAAGGCGCAGTATCGGCTTCAGCTTTCTTCTTGGCAGCCTCCGCCTTCCACCGTTCCAGCATGTCAAAGGGCTTAGGCAGATCCAATTGTATTGGCTTGTCATCGGCGTCGTAAGGTGGAGTGATCTTGCTTAAATCCAGATTGTCAGCGATCAAGCTCGCCGAGTGACGCACCTGCGCATGAATGCCCTTGTAATCCTTACCAGTGAACTTGGAGCCGTCGTTGTTGAACTCGGGAAACCCGCCCACGAGCTTTGCCGGGTCAAGCCTAGGAAAATAGGCCTTGGCCAGAGCAAGCCCACGGGTTCCCCCAACTCGGCACGATGAACGCTTACAGTGGTCGATCCAGCAGGGGATGGTAGAACATGCGTCAAGCAAATCGTTCAAACCACAATAACCCTCACCTGGTCACTTTACAGCCTCCAAAATCCACTTGGTGCCGACAGTAAGTTGCCGGATCACGGCCTTCAGTGTCTTCAGTTTTTCAATATCATCTTCATCTAGGGCCTTTTCACCCGGACCTGCAGAGTAACAAAAAAGTTAAAGCACTGAAATCCGGATGATAAGCCTTACAGAATGACAAATCCGGGTTATAAGTAGTAAGTCAGAAATTCTTACCAAGTAGAGTGCGGTAAGTGTTGTCAATTTGGGCCGAAATTTTCTTCAGCTCACCCTCAGCAGTGTGGGACCTCTTCTTATACTTTTTCACGTCCTTCTCAAGATTCTTCACATCAGCTTCTAGCGCTCCACGTAACTTTGTCTCGACCTCGAGGAGCTTGTTGGTCTTTGCCAACACCTCCTCAGACTGGGTCACGTAGGCCTGTGAGAAAAGGAAAGGAAAAATTAGTCGGACAAAAGATATATCCGGGTATGGTATATCATACAGTTATAAAGTACCAAGCAAACTATGCATAGTTCACTCGGAACTTGGGGACTATGTGAGTATACAAGCAACATTGTCTATATTACCTGGTGCTTAGCTGCCATGGCTTCCAGGATGTCCCTCTCATTAGTCTTCAGGGAGAAGAGCGCATCTAGCATTCAATCAAAATCCAGATCGCCGAGTCTTGGCCTGGAGGAGCTGGAGCGCTGATCACCCGGAGGCGGGATCCTTTCCTGCTTGGGAGAGGTTATCCGGGTGGTCTGAGTGTTGGGAGTGGGATCACCCCTCCGCGACCCCAGGATCTCGACATCCTCGTCCCCGGGTGTGTGCGTTGGCAGGGGAAACTCGGCCTCCTGCTCGGCCGGATCTTTCAGCAAGTTTTCTTCTTCTTCTACACCGCCAGCCGCGGTCTTCGCAGCATCTTCCGGGTCCCCCATAGCCGGGTTATCCACGTCCATGTCCTCTGGGTCACTGCTCGTGACCTTGGCTCTGGGAAAGAGAAAAAGAAACAGTCAGTATATGGTAAATGAAAGGTATGGAAAAAGCTAGTGTATCGAATGGTAAGGAAAAGTAACTTACCCGGTGTTCACGACGAAATCTGGTGGGAGATCGTTGCTAGACCCGGAAGAAGCTGATAAGGAGTTGGAAAGTGAGACCCGGATTTGTCCGGCTAGTGGATGATTTGGAGAGGGATATCTCTGAGGAAGGTGGGAAGAATGAGTTTGGGGAATACCGGCTTTGCAAGCGGGGGACGGAGGGATGCCCGGTTGAAGAGGATCGTCACCCGGAGAATTCCGGGTTACCCTACGCTTGACTGGGGGGGGTTCCTTCAAGCGTGATGAATTGATCAAATGTTGGTTAAGTTCACACATGTTAGCGTACGAATATGGTTTGGAGGCAATAGCGGCGTAAGGCACCTTGAAGACAACACCCCGGGTCTTCCTCTTTGCTCCAACCTCGATTTCCGGCTCAGCTTCGCTCTCGTCCGACTGAGTGTCCTGCTTATCGTCTAGCCCTGGTAAACATGGCATATTGTCGGAAAAAGGGAAAAAGTTGGTCGGAACAAGTTAACAGAAGAGGGAATGAGTGAGACTCGGATGTTACGTTCATCAGTGTCAGCCGGCTCCTCGTCCTCTTCCGAGTTTTCGGAAGGATTAGGGGTATCTATCTTCCAGAAAGCGTTATCTTCCTGAGATAAAAATGCAGTGATAAAAGTTAGTGATTGTACAAGAAAAGTATCAGTCGGGTAAAGGAGTCATAACCGGTTCTTAGTGCTGGGGTCGGGTTATCCCGTGTATAGGGGTCCAGGCCGGCTATATTCCGGATCACCTCCAGCTTCTCGGCCAAGAAATTTTTCATGATCTTGTTCGCGTCCGAGACCGGGTAATTCCTCAACGAATAGCTAAGAGAATCGGTAACGTGCCCAGAATAATTGCACATGAGTTTGGGCCGGACACTGTTGGGCTAAATCCGATAGGTTACCCAGGTTTTGATTAGATTGAGCCCTAGGAGACCGTGGGCCAATAGTACGGCTAGTTTGTGCAGGAGGGGCTGGATAGATTGCCTCTCGGCTTCAGGAGCAAAGGAGCTGAAACTATCGAACAGATTGAGGAGGTCGTTGGTGAAACCCGGAAGTGGCTTTTCGCCGGCTGAAGAGGTATCCTGGCAGTAGAAATAAGATTTCTTCCAATGTTTGACGTGAGAACTGAGACCCAGAGTCGGCATGAGGGAATTTTTCCGCCTCTGGATGGAAACACCTCCACAAACTAGGAGGGCCCCGTCACCGCTCTCTCGGCACGGCTTGCATTGGAATAGTTCGAGGAAGAGAGCTATATTCGGAGGAACGCATAGATACGACTCACACAAGACAATAAAGTGGGTGATATTAAGCATACAGTTGGGGCCGATGTCGAATACCCGGAGCTTGTAGTGGTCCAGGAGTTCGCGAAAGAAAGGGTGACCCGGGGGGCGGAAACCCCGGATCACATGTTCGACGAAGACCACCACCTCGTCAAGACCCGGAGAAGGCCGGGTCTCCTCTCCAGGTACCCTCCAGTGGATGTCCTCCCGGGCGGGCAGAACACCCGACTCTGCGAGCTCGGCCAGCTTAGCCTTGGTCACGGTCGATCTCGCCCAGTTGGCGGAGATTGATTGACTCGGCTTTTGCTTGCCGGCCGGGTGTTTCCCCTTCAGCTTAGCGCTGGCCTTAGGTGCCATGTGTGTGATCTAAAAAGAAGATAAATGCAGAGTATGAACAACTTGAGACCCGGAAACGGCAGTTACCCGACTTAGAAAGAAGTACTTGCAAGACATTCTAGCGGTTTGGATCTAGTTGAGAAAATATACGAGAAAGATTGCGATTGCAAATGATGAAGATGTGTTTTGAAGCACACACTTGAATCTAAACCGAGCATTGGCCATGGAAGAGCGAGGTATGGAGTGTTCAACTAACGAGAAATAAGAAGAGCATATAGAAGCGGAACTAGATCCCATCTACTCGCATGAAATTAAGGACTAAATCTAAGGGAGTGAAGGACCTTACCGGTAGGATCGAGATGGGAACGCGGCGGCGGCGGATGGCCCGGCGGCGGCAGCTCCTAGGGATCTCCGGTGAGTTGCTCGAGGCGTGGCGGCGGAGATCGACGGCAGCGTCACGGGCGCGTGTAGTGGTGAGCGGACGGCGGCGGCCCGATTCCGGTAGCGTGCTCGCGGGCGGAGCAGCGGTGCGGGCTCGAGGTCGCGGGCGCCGAGAGGAGGTGGAGATGAAAGGATAAGGGGGAAATGGAGAATGGATCTGAAAAGTAACCCTTGGGCGCCTATTTATAGGTACAGAGGGGAAAGTGCCCTAGGGTTGGGAGGTAAAGAGCAAAAATTTCGGAAAAAAGTTATTTCGGCCGGATATTTTGGGATGAGCATTAAAGGTGCCTGTTACGAGATATCCGGAAGAGATTGAGACGGATTGCGAGCGCGATATTCAGACTGATTAGCAGATGGTACGAGTCCGGGTCTTGTGTGTTTTCTCGGAGTGTTAACCCGGGAAAACAACATTTGACTCGGGAAAAACCGGGTTACTATATGGACCACCTACGGAGCAAGGCCTAGCTGTTATCAAAGCATTTTAACCCGGTGTTTTATGGATTTGAGTGTTTGTTATTTTGCAGGGAATAGCATGCGCTTCATGGTTGAACCCGAGAAGCCCAAGCTATTCTGGGGACTACTGATGGAGGGATGATAACCCGGTAGGCTAACGCTAAGGAGAAACCCGGCCCAAAGGAAATCGTGCAAGACCCGGATAAGGAAAAGGAGTTTCTAGAAGGCCCAAGAAGGAGCATAGGCCTTGTAACCCGGCTTTGGGGTTACTATTAGGAAACTTAGGTTTTGTGTGCGGTTTCTAGGTAGGATTCCGAGGGTGCCTTGTATAGGAAGCCAGGGGGCCGGGTAAGATATAAGCCGGCTCCTAGGGTTAGAGAAAGAGAACTTCACCCGATAGTCGAGTATCCCTGTAATACGAGAGCTGATATTGTAACCCTAGATCGGAGACTCGGCGACTTGATTGCCAGAGCTACCAGATCGATTGATAGCATGATTTCCCCGGAGCTAAACCCTCTCCCAAACACCAGAGTCGAATTTCCCCAAGATAAGTTACCCCTGGTAACGTCTGCCGTGATTATCCCACGACACTATTCTTGCTTTTATTAATAAACAAAATATGGAGAATGTGCCTTTGCAGGAGCTAGTTGGTAGTAATTCTGAAAGTGTGGATGTTAATTTTGTTAGGAATTATGGTAGCAATGGTTTTGGTAATGCTTACAATTCATATAGTAAACATCCTTATGTGCCAAATAAACCTTTTGTTCCATATCCTAATGCTAATGAAAATAAGTGGAAGCCTTCTAGTGAAATTTCTGAATCTAATAAATTGCTTATGGAACAAGTTGCTAGTCACAATGTTATGATACATGAGTTAAATAAGTCTACTGCATCCATTAGTAGTGATATTAAAGGATTGTAACTTCAGTATTCGAATTTAGATAAAGCATTGTCAAAATTAGCTGATAATCAAGCAACTCTATTAAGCATGTCAGCAGGAAAGCCACAAGCACAACCTAGTGTAGGAATGAATTCTATTACTATTGCTGCTCCTATTATTGAAAATATTGATCATATTGCTGAGAATACAAGTGAGCATGTCCCTACTAGCTTAGAAGAAACTTGGAATGAAATAGTGAAGTACCCTGAATATTTACTTCCATATATGTCTTATCTTGCTAGAAAAGATGAAATTAGTCCTCATGAATCAAGAATGCTAGCTAAATTAGAGAGTAAAGTAGAGAAAATTATGATGCTTACTGAAATTTAGGATCCATTGCTTGATTTAGAAAAAAGTAGCTTGCAAGAACTTATTGCTACTCTACAAAAATTTGCTAGTGATCCCACTATAAATGTTAATCAACCTGGCTTTGGATCTTATATTGCTAATCATGTCTTGCAAGAAAAAATTTCTAGGTACAAGAATGAGGCCATGATACCTCCTAAGCTTGGGGATGCATGGATCCCCAAGGTGCTAGTCTCAATTGGAAAAGAAATTCACCATGCTATGTTAGATCTAGGTTCTAGTGTATCGGTACTCTCTAAAGAATTATATGAATTGCTAGAACTAGAAAATTTAGAAAAGTGCTCAAGTGAATTTGTCCTTGCTGATAACTCTACTAAAAATGATGTAGGACAAGTAAAATATGTTATGATTGAATTTCACATGAATTTCGTACCCGTTGATTTCATTATTATGGATATGGGGGATAAATCCCCTAGTCCTATTATTTTGGGTAGACCTTTTCTTCGTACTACAGGTGCAATCATAGACTCCAAGGAAGGGAATGTCAAGTTTCAGTTCCCTCACAAGAAAATCATGGAGCACTTCCCAAGGAAGAGGGGCACGCTGAAGAACAAGCTCCCTCATGAGCTTTATCCCTCTTGATTATCAAGTAAGTAAAGCCTAGCTATATGGCTATAGAGAAAGCGCTTTACGGGAGGCAACACAGTTGTTTTTGTTTGGATTTTCCTACTGTCCTCTTGCTGTCTCAAGGGATTAGTTTTTTTTGTTTTAATTCTGGAGTTTTCAATAAAGAGTCAAGTAAACCCATTTGGACTCATAAGTTGCTATCCTAGTGCATGAAATTTCTGTTTCAACACGAGTCTGCTCACCGTATGATTTTAAGTTTTTTATTGGTATGTCGGATTGAGCTAATTTTTTTAGTATGTTCTGCAACTTTTCGTCCTCTGTAAGCACAAAAATTGCCTTAATTTTTTGACGAGTCTAGCTTAGGGAAAAACGTTCGTTTTGCTGCTGCTGCTTTTCTGGACAGATTCTGCCTTCTTTTGTTTTATGCACTCTTTGGGCTTGGGAATCGAATTTCCATGATTCTTTCAAGCAAGAGAGTGAACATACAACATAATGAACCTTATTGTCTATCTACTGGAGCATTTTATTTGGAATTTTGCACAGCAAGCATATGATTTGTTTGTCCTTGCTAATCTCACCCCACAGAAAAAGAATGGGAGAATCATGTTTTGTGAAGTTTTTTCACAGGGCATAGAGGAGCTGCACCTCAAGACATCCAAGAATGGTGAAAGCCATAAGCTTGAGGATGTGATGAACACCCCACTGGAGCTACACTCTTTTGTTTAGCACACGTCTACTTTCTGTTTTTATAAGCAAAGCATTTATCGTAGAGACTTGAAGCGTCTAGTTTTTGTTTTTATTTTTGTTTTGATAAGACCACCACCATCATTTTATATGAGATTGAGCTACTGGAGTTTGGGGTTGGAATGTATTGGATTCTAGTATTATGACTTGGAATAGGGATGCCATGGTCGATTTGAAGAGCTACATATGTTTGCATGATTTATAGGCTTTTTATGTGTAGAAATTGGCAATAATGTTGTCTTGAGCTATCTCTTATTCATGTCCTTGATGTTAATTGCTGGTTTATTTAGTTTGTCATGAAATGAGTAGTTCTATGGACATATGCATGCATAGTATCTGGTCAACTATCTCCCTCTTGCTAGCCCAAAAATTTAAACATTCCAACAAGTAAAAACTTGTTTCCAACACTCCTTAGCCAAGTATTTCCAGTGAGTCCACCATATCTTCCCATTAGCTTCATTGCTATTCCGAGTATGTTCACCATGTTATTGTGTTATTTATGTTCTAAATTAAGATATTCACTTTATTAATTGTCATGGGTTGAACTTGGGATAGGACTCTCACGAACTTTTGAAGGCACACTTTACTTTTTATGCATCTAATAAACATGACCCAATAATGGGAGCCACAAGTTTTGCGTTTGACAAGTGTGTGGTTGGGAGCTAGCTATAAACGTATATCACCGAAAAGCTTTCAACATTGCACAAAATTTTTACATTTGGTTGATATCATGTACTTTTGTTTTTGGACTCCTGCCATGCCGAAATGAAATAGAGGAATAGTAAGTTTTGATGAGTAAGTATCTATATGACTAGAGAAACGCATTGGGCCGCTAACCCAAGCCATGCTTTATCATGGTGGAAATTTACTTACAGCTTGAGTGACTCTACAACACATCCTATAATAAAATAAGAAGCTATGCATAATAGAGAATGAAAATAAAAAAGGATGACGAGTCTAGTCCGTTTGTTCATCTTGTCATTGTAACATGGGCTTGTTTCCATGTCATGGGGCAAGAGGTACCTCTTTGCGGTTCTCTATGATGTCATTAATACTTATTATGATTGTACAAAGCTTATTAGGAATCTTAAGTTGAGTAATCATGGAGTAGGTTTTCACACTCACGGGGCATGAGGCTTTCAACCACGTTGTCATTCTCATTACTTCAATACTCACAATTTTAAGATGCTAGTGATAAAGGGGAAATGAGAGTCCTAGATAAATGGATACCACATTTCAATTAGTAATTTTAGTTGAATAATTTAGAGGCTAAATAAGACTTGATCATGTTTTACCTCTACTCAACTTTCTCCAAAGTGTGCACCATATTTTCTATTCTCCATTATGCTATTCTTTGACCAATATAGGATTTTATTTTTCATTTTGTGTATGAATTTGGTCCATAGTGCTTTTATTTCATTATACACTTTGTGAACTTTCATGAAGCATCTTTGCTTGCATATTTGATATTTCTTACAACATGAATTGTATATTGCTACTCATTTCTAGTATTAATCATTTGATTATATGTAGCATGAATAATCCTCCTTGATATCCCATGATTGTTTCAATATGCAAAACCCATCTTAGTTTTATCACCTTCATACTCGAGGACGAGCATGGGTTAAGCTTGGGGATGTTGATGCATGTAAAATGCATAGATGAATTTTGCATATTTTCACATGGTTTTCTATTACATATTGCATCATATAAGGGTATAATTCAATGTTTTATAGTATTTTGGGGTTAAATTACAAAGTCCCCCAACTTTTATGGGATTAACCCTGCCTGTCAGAAACCCCGTTTTCTATATTTTTGACGTTTCAGGGGGCAAAATTCCGCGAAATCACCTGAAAATCTGCGGGGGTCATTTTCTTGGAAGGAGAAGACTTGCGGGCAAATGATCCACGAGAATTGGGCAAGGAGGCCCAAAAGAGGACCCTCCACGCGGCCAGATTCCTTGGCCGCGTGAGAGGCCCCCTTTTGGCCCCTATGGCCCCAATTCCTTCCATCTTCGACTTACCGACTCCGTCTTGACCTAAAACCGACTATAAAAAGGGTCACACGTACCCTTACGGAGGGGAGTGCCGCATAAACACCGAAACAGAGACCAGAAGTTCCAGATTGGAGGGGGAAACTCCAGCGGGGCGCCGCCGGTGTGATCTCCTACCCCTCCAACGTCATCTCCATCGACATCTCCATGAAGAGGGAGTAGTCCACCCCAGGGCTATGGTTTTGTGGAAGTAGCACTTGTATCTCTCTCTCTATGTGCTTCACTAATTAGATCCGTATGAGCTGCCTCACATGATTACGGGCACCGTTGTAATTCCTATGTGGTGGATCTTTTCTATGAGTTATTGAATCTGAGATTGCAATTGTTTCTCTTGAGTTATTTGAGTAGATGTATCTTATGTACCCCGTTCTTATTTGCTAGCTTTGATCAATCTAGTTCTTGAGAGCGTGTGTGGGGTGATGGGTGCATTAGTTGGAGTAACGGGGGGTGGCTAGTGCTGTGAAAGTGACAGAAGTTCAGCGGTCCACTTAGGTTTTGTTAAACCTTTCTTAGTTACCTCACTAGGGATAAAAAGGAGTACCTTGTTACCGGGGATTTGAAGTGACACTAATCAATCTCCATGACTAGATCTAGCAAGTTCTTACTTCAACTTCATGTCACATTGCTTAAAGCTATACTCTGGTTTTTCCTTAATTATCGAGGTGTTATGATTTATTTCGCATCTTGGTGGAGTATAAGAGGGATCAATATGACCGTAGAGATCTCTATGCTAGGACGTGATGCCCATATGAAAGTACTCAATGTTAAACATGTTATTGTAATCTCACATGTAATTCTTTATGTCCACCGTCTACTACTTTATTTGAGAGAATGCAAGTGTGAAACCATGAACCCCGGTCCTATTTTAATTATAAGAAAACACTCTAGTTACTTTGCTGCAATTTACTTTACTTGCACTTTACTTTACTTGCATCTCCAATTCGAATTTACATTATCTCCATCACCACTTGCATCACAAAAATACAAAAACAATCCATTGAATATTTATTTTCTCATTTGCATTTAGTAGTAGATTTAATTATTGCACATTTACTTTCAGTTTTGCATTGCAATTTAGAAGTCTCACACCTTGTGCTTGACAACCACTTGGTGAGTGTGAGGGCACAAAACTCTCTATTTGTTTGCAGGATCCTGGAGGAAGTTTGGAAGACAACTGCTGAAATACTGGCTCCCCAAGAGTTCGATATAAACCCTCGAGTCACCCTCGTGGGGAAGAAGGCTTGCCACTAGCTACACACTCTGCACTTGGAGTCTCAACCTAGCCATCAATCAGCGTACCCGCATGATAGCTGCTTGGCTACCTGGTATCAGCTCATGGAATAGAAGCCAACCCGGAGAAAATACAAGCCATCCCGACGATGAAGGAGCCAACAAACCTTCGGGGAGTCCAACAGCTAGCGGGGCGACTAGCGGCACTAGCAGATTCGTTGCCAGACTAGGCGGGAAGGCTCTCCCCTTCTACAAGTTGTTGAAGAAAACTGACAAATTCGAGTGGACGCGAGAGGCAAAGAAGGCATTCGAGGACATAAAGAGGGAATTTTGAAGTCGAATAGTTCTAGTTACGTCGGAAGAGAAGGAACATCTGTACTTGTGCCTGGCCGCCACTAATCAGATGGTTAGCATAGTACTTGTGATAGAAAGGCTTGGAGATGAGAAAACACATAGAGTGTAGAGACCAATATACTACCTCAGCGAGGTACTCTCCCCTGCAATCAGTGATACCCACACTACCAGAAGTTGGCGTATGGAGTTGTCTTCACAACCCGAAAGACCAAACACTATTTACATGAGCATACCGCAACGGTGCTTGATGAAGCATCACTCGGGACAATCATCAACAACCCTATGGCTTCAGGAAGAATCACCAAGAGGAGCATATAGCTAGGATCCTGGGACATGATATACAAGGGATGCGACACTCTCAAGTCATAGATATTCGTAGACTTCCTTTCGGAATGGACAGAACTCCAAACCCTAGGACCTCCCGAGTATTCTAGTTCATGGATCATGTACTCAGACGAGTCCAAGAGAAACGAGGGCGCAGACGCAGGAGTCGTGCTAATATCACCGAGAGGAGACAAGATTCGGTATGTTATGCGGCTAGATTTCCCAGAAGATGACATAGCATCCAACAACGACGCTGAGTACGAAGCGCTCCTGCACGGAATGAAAATGGCACTGGCATGAAGAGCTACTCGATTAATGATATATGGTGACTCAAACCTCATCGTGCAGCAAACGATGAAGGAGTGTGATGCAATCACAGACAATATGATAGCATACCGGGATATAACAACCTTCTCGAAGGAAGTTTCAATGGGAGCGAGCTACGACCCATCGCAAGATCAAGCAGCGAAGAGGCCGACAAGTTTGCAAACATTGGATCAACCAATGCACCAATGCCCCCAGAAGTTTACTTGGAAAAAATCAACAAGCGATTTGGCAAGCTCAAGAAACCAGTTGAGTCACCCGGAGTAATACCTCCAAAAGATGGAGAGTCCGACACTCTCATTATAGATATACACCATATATCGCGCCAAGTTTTCTCGATAAAGCCGGTATAGACCAAAAAGTATCTGGATTATCTGCTTCGACAGCAACTTTCAGAAAATACGTCAGAAGGAAGTCAAATAGTACGGCGTAGTAAATCCTTTATGGTGATAAACTACGAGTTGTACAAGAAGAGCATCTCAGGAACCCTTCAGAGGTGCATCTCACCCGAAGACGGGAAGGAACTCTTGCAGGATATACACCAAGGAGATTGTGGGAATCATGCCATTTAGAGGGCCATTGTGGGCAAAGCTTATCGAGCAGGATTCTACTGGCTTACAGCAGCCAGGGACGCAGAAGACCTAATCGAAAGATGTGACGCCTGCCAGAGGTTCACACCAAAGCCACACATGCCAGCAACAGAACTAAATATGATCCCTTTGTCCTGGCCCTTTGCTCAATGGGGACTTGACATGGTTGGACTACTTTGCAAAGCAACACCGGGAGGATACACTCATTTGCTGGTAGGAGTCGACAAGTTCACCAAGTGGATAGAAGTTGTCCCACTAACATTTCAAGCCACCAAGTGCGCCGTAAAATTTCTCAACTCCATCGTCTGTAGATTCGGTGTTCCCCAGAACATGATCACAGATAAAGGATCCAACTTTATAGATGCAGAAACCCAAGCTTACTGAAAGGAAAAAGGAATAACACTCAGCTATGCATCTGTGGCACATCCACAGACGGACGGTCAAGTCGAAAGAGCCAATGGATTATTTTCAGGTGGCCTCAAGAAACGTCTATTGACCCGACTGAACAGCGCAACTGGATACTAGACAGAAGAATTTCCATCAGTGTTATGGAGCCTGAAGATGACCCCAAACCGATCGACACAATACACACCATTTTTCATAGTTTACGGTGCAGAAGCATTGCTTCCCAAAGATATTTGATTTAGCGCACCACGGGTCGCCGCCTACAGCGAAGAAGCTTCCAACACAGCACTCGCCCAAGACAGGATGCATTCGACGAAGCACGGGACATTCCACACGCCAGATATGTTGTCTATCAGCAGACACTACGCAACTATCACAGTCTCCAAGTTCGCAGCCGATCCTTAGTCCAAGGAGACCTGGTGTTGCGACTGAAGCAGGAAAGGACCCATAAGCTCTCTCCCCCCCCCTTGGGAGGGACCTTATATCATACATGAAGTTATCACGGGAGGCACATATCTCCTGAAGGAACCAAAGACTGGCGTCGTTTACTCAAATCCGTGGAACATTACGCACTTGCGCAAATTCTACCCTTAGAAGATTGTATTTTTGCAAATAAGGTTATTTCATCCAAGAGTGTAACTCGAACTAATACATGGATTTTTCAGCCATCAATATAAAGAAACTTTGATTCCTCATTAAACTATTTTTTGTCGATTACTATGCAACATGCTAAAAAAGTTCTCACCCCAACGCACGGGGGCTACACCAAACTAGCATCACACACCAACAATGTACAAACAGAACACACTTAAAAATTTACAAGGTTTACTCGCCTTACAAATACAAGGTATACATACCTTAAAATTTATAAATGTACAAATAAACTAGTGGCGACTCGCATTCTCTCGGAGCAGTCGCTCAGTCTCAGCTGCTATCAACGAAATAATGTGCTCGGCTGCAGCTCGCACTGCTCCATAGTGTGGACCAAATTCTACGGAGTCCCCTTGTGAAGGCGGCAACCGGGCAATAGCATTGAATTTCAAAGAAGGATGTGAAATCCGCACAAAGGCCAGGGCAACTTGAGCTCCACCAATCAGTTGTTGATGCATGCATTCCTGGACATCTTCAACACGGCGGCTGATGGCGTGTAGACACACGTTCGTTGGGAGACCCCAAGAGGAAGGTACGAAGAGTACAAAAGCGAGTTTTTCCCAAGGTTTAATCGGACCAGTAGAAGAAATAAATCACTTTTGAAGGTTACTAACAGCTGATATTGGTAGGGTGCACTACCAGGCTCAGTAACAACGTGGAATCTGCACACAACACAACCAAGATACTTTGCCCCAACGAAATAGCGAGGTTGTCAATCTCACTGGTTTTGCTGAACACAAAGGATTAGACGTATAGTGTGGTAAACGATGTTTCTTTGTAGTAAATGAAAAGATAACAGTCTTTGCAATAAAGAGAACAGTGCTTGCAGTAGGTTGTATTATGAGTGTAAAAGAATGGACCGGGGTCCACATTTCACTAGTGGTGTCTCTCCAAAACACATAAATAACATGTTGGGCAATTGACAGAAATAGAGGATGCACCATAGTGCATATGCATGACATGATGATTACTATGAGATTCATTTGGGCGTTACAACATGATACATAGGCCGTAATCCAACTACATCTATGACTAATAATCCACCCTCAGGACGTCATCCGAGCAAACTTTGGGTATTAAGTTGCAAGCAACAAATTATTGCATTAAGTGAAGTGCGTAATGTAAACAATAAAATTATCCTTAGGCAAAGTGACAGGGGGATGCTAACCCGGTAGGCCAAGCTCCAAGGAATAACCCGGCTCAAGGAATGATGTGCAGGATCCGGCTAAGGATAGGGAAACTTGTGAAGGCCCAAGCTTGTAGGTCCAATAACCCGGATTGTGGGTTATTGTAAAGGCAAGTTAGGGTTAGTGCGCCGGGTCCGGGTAGGACTCCGGGTGCGCCTTGTAGGACAAGCCAGGGGGTACAGGTGCTTTATAAACTGACCCCCGGAGGTAGTTTAGAGAGAGATCTAAGAACCCTAGCAATATCGCGTGGTATCGAGTATCCAGTGTAAACCCTAATCGAGTTATTGTATCGAGAATAGAGATCCGGCGACTTCGATTGCCGGCTGTCAGATCAAGCTGTACCATGTCTTCCCTTGAGCTAAACCCTCTCCCGAGCGCCTGTGTCGACTTGCCCCAAGATCAGTTACCCCTGGTAACATCTGCCGTGATTATCCCACGACAGTTGGCGCCCACCGTGGGGCCTGCGTCCAAAGGTGTCTACATCACGGGAGAAGCTCGGAAGGGCATGGAGAATCTTGTCATCGGCGAGATCTACATCGACCACGAAGGAGAAAAGGTGGTGGACGATTCCGGCTGGGGGCCGGAGTCGGATCACCTCGAAACCGGATCCGTCGTAACAATCGGCCGGATCAACGTCTTCATCGGTATGGTATGTGCTTCCGATTCGGTCCCTGACAACGTTGGATCTGATTCTATGCCAGGAAAAGCCACGTCTATCCGATCAGATGATGAAGAATCAACGGGAACGACATATCCGGCAGAAGAACCCATCGCGGAGTGGGAACAGCCGGAGGAGCCGGCATGGACCCCACGCGACCGGGCCCAAGGAGAAGATGACACCGGGTCTATCCTGGATCTACTGGAAAACCGGTATGAGGAGAACGGTGAGGAGGAACAGCCTGAATTTGCACCGGATATCGCGCGCCGAGTTGCAGTCTATGCAGCCCCCGCGGCCAACCAAGGAAACACAGCCGCGGCACCAGTCGGGGCGGCTCAGGCAGTGGCCCAGCAACAGGGCGCGGTTAACGGAGACCCGGTCTTGACCCGGGTCGATGGAGAGTCAGCATCGGTCACCAGTCGCGCAGCAGATGAGGAGCAACACGCCAACATGTTCGGGTTTCAAGCTAATCGGACACCAGGGGCGGGTCCCTCGGATCCGCGTCACCCGGCCCTGTTCGATAATAATTTGATTTTGGATCCTACAGTCCTCGCCACTGTTATCACCCCAGAAAACGCGGCAGAGCGTGTTAGAGATCTGGACGTGGCTCGTCGTGCATTGGAACAGCAAAGAAGGCAAGTGGAAGCAGATAGACAGGGGATGGCCACCCGACGGCGCGAGCTAGACGCGTTGGAAACCCGGCTTCGAGAGGAAACGTCCAGGATACATCAAAGGCACCACACCAGGTTGCCAGCAACGGGCGGGGTTATTAATCCGGCTAATTTGTTCATCACGCCTCAGGACCAACCGATACCAGTGGTGAACCAGGGGACCGCACCCCAACAGACAACAGCAGCGACACATCCGGCGAATGAACGGACCGGGTTACCCCCACCGCAAACTAGAGTCACAACCGGCAACGATCTACTGCCGCCGCCACCATCACGATTCCGCACGCCAGCCGGCCACTACAACAATCCTATGGACAACGTATATGCGGCGACACTCGCATTGAATCAAATACCTGTGGGAGAGTCGCCCCATGCAGAGAAGACTCGGCAAGCCATCGAGCTGTTGCACACTGCGGTGGCACAGCAAGCCAATTACCCGGATCACAGAAGCGGAATGCACGGGACGCCATATGTCAGCCAGCAGCAAGGGAATTTACAAACGAGTTCGGCGCGGCGGAGGGAAGAGCAGCAGCAAATGCCGCCTCCTCCCCGCACTCAGGCAGTATCAGCAGCACAGGCCGTCGTGGACAGTTCTAGGGCTCGGAGGGCCGCGGCCGGGTCTGCAGCGCATGGACCTCCCGCAGCACAGCGCCCAGACGCGCCCCCCGCGGCATCACACGTTTCCAGGGCAAGGCCGGCGTCAATCATTCTTGCGGGGCCCAAGTGTCTCTCGGACAATATTAGAGCTGAACCTTACCCGGAAAAGTTCAAAGAGCCAGGGAAAGTAGTGAATTACGAGCCAACCATGGATCCCGAAACGTGGCTAAGCAGTTACGAGATGGCAATGTCAATCCGCAACGCGTCCGAGAACCTCCAAGCCAAATTCATGTATCTGATGATGTCCGAAGGAGCAGCAAAATTGTGGTTCACCAATCTACCAGAGGGATCGATCAAGTCTTGGGAGGAATTGAAGACCGCGTTTATGAAGCACTTTCACGGGACCTGCAGGAAATTGTTCACCATTGATGATCTAGAGCGATGCGTCCAAAAGAAGGGAGAATCGGCGCGCAGTTGGGTGCGCCGGGTTATGGAGATACTTCACTCATCCACAGACATCCAGCCCAAGGATGCACTACAAGCCATGGCAAAAACATGCAAGTATATACCTTTAGTGCAAAAGTTAACTCGCATGAAGTCCAGTCGAAATGCGTCAGAAGTCACAATGGGAGAATTGATGGATGCGTGCAACAAACACGCTGCGACAGATACCACGGAAGAAGAAGCTGATGACAAGAAAACAAAAGCAAACACAAGCAATAACGGAAGAACCGGCAATGGATCAGCATCAGGTAATAACGGAAATAGCCAGAACAAGCGCCCGTTCGAAGGAGGCTCCGAGTTTGTCGCCAACACAGAAGCCGGGTCTTCGAGACCCAGAGCAGAAGGAAATTTCAACGGAGGTAACCACAATGGAGGAAACTATCAAGGTCCACCAAGGCCGGGTAACAATTGGGACATATTCAGGATGGCATGCCCGAAGCACAGGAGGAATGGCAGGCCAGCTAACCACTCCCTAGAACAGTGCGCCGATTTACAAAGATGGAAAAATGAGGAAGTGCACAGAGCTATGCGAGGTGCAGGGCGGGGAGGAGGACCGGGTCCAGGGGCAAACCCGGGCAACGGCCCACCCCCAGCTGGTAACCCGGCGGCTGGAAATCAAGGTAATAACCAAGGGGGGGGGGCAGGAGGCTTCCAGGCTAACCCCAAACAATTGGGTCAATATCATGTACATACCACAGGAGGATCTAACAAGGACAAAAAGATACTGAAGCAAGCAGTCAACTCAGTTTCGTTAGCCATTCCGAGATACTTGAGATGGTCAGAACAGGAGGTAACATGGAGCAGAAGGGATCACCCAGAAAGAGTGGAACACCCAGGAGTCTTGGCACTAGTAGTCGCACCGCAAGTTAATGGGTACGAACTAAAGAAGGTTTTAATGGATGGTGGAAGCAGCATCAATATACTGTATTGGGAAACCTTCCTACGCATGGGTCTCAAGGAATCTCAACTGCAAAAAAGCTCAACAGTTTTTCATGGAATAGTGCCGGGTCATTCAGCATGCCCCGAGGGAAAAATCGCATTGGAGGTAGCTTTCGGAGAATCAAAGGATAACTATCGAATTGAGTGGCTCACCTTTGAGGTAGTGAAATTACGCAACCCTTATCACGCGCTGTTTGGAAGGCCGGCTTATGCCAAATTCATGGCTAGGCCGTGTTACGTATATCTACAGCTAAAAATCCCGGGTCCCAAGAAGACCATTACCATACATGGAAATCGAGATATAGCAGCTGAATGTGACGAAGGAGACGCAGCAATGGCCGAGCAGGCCTGTAGAAAAGAAGAGCTCAAGCACTACCGATCTCAAGCAGACCCGGAGGATATAGCCACATCAAAAAGGCCGAGTACTGAAGGCGAAAGAACAAAATTCAAGGCAACGCAAGATTCTAAAATGGTGGCCTTAATCGAGGATGGTTCTCCCAAGCGGCTTGCTGTAAAGGAAGAAGCCACACGGCCGCTTACAACCAGCCAGGTCATTGGAACACCCCACCCGGGTTGGCTATCAAACCCGGTACTCATCAGGAAAAGATCCAACATATGGAGAATGTGCATTGGTCAAGCCAGACCGGGACCAGCGCTTATGAGGAACTAAACAATGTAACGGGCAGCAGGTTTCAGACGCGCTCTTTTCCTACCCAGGGTACCTAAGGGGACTGGAAGGTTTTTAATGAGGCGGCCTGCTAATCCAAAATTTCTAGTATCAATAAAGAGATGGTTATCAAGTCCTATATCATTACATCCTGATTACAAGTAAGTAGTATCCCGGTGACATCGATAATTCAGTATCATCAAAAGCATCGATTGCATGTAGGTCTTGGGGGTTGGTTGCTCAGGTAACCAACCACTAACCCGAATGACCCGGCATAGATAGCTATAAGTTATAAGGGCCGATTCCTCGCAAACGAGCACGGCTGCAATCTTATGACTGGGCAAAGAAGCCAACTTTTCTTGACTTATCTTACTTAAGCTTGATGTGACTCGCACTAAAGTGGCATGATTCGTTCGCTTACGATTACAATCAGCCATGGAGCCCAATGGGACTTGCCTGACATTGTTCTCGTATGGATGTAACAACATGGTATCCACGCGAAAGCCGGCTTACAGTACAAGATAGTTAAAAGGGTCATCTAAACCACAAGTTTATGCAGAGTACAAGGCTAAAAGCCGGAAACTCAACAATTATCAAGCATAACTTCAGTACTTACACGGAATGGCTTTAGGTTTGCGACTCGGTAAAAAGTAATTTGTTCTCTCAGAAAGG
Organism: Alopecurus myosuroides; assembly: GCA_028641055.1. NCBI lineage: Eukaryota > Viridiplantae > Streptophyta > Magnoliopsida > Poales > Poaceae > Alopecurus > Alopecurus myosuroides. The sequence continues at coordinate 84,632,665 of CM054060.1, forward strand.
CCACACCCCCATTACTCGAACTTTGGGTCATGGGGGCTGGGGGACTTCGAAACAGAAACAAACCACTTGGCTATCGCAGTTCGAAAAACCTCACCATCCGAGTCTTGGGGACTTAAAGAAAAAGCCCACGTATTAAAACTCCTGGTCTCGAAAAATCGAGTCTTACAAAGGGAGGTAAAAAGAAAGCTGGGTATCAAGAACAAGTTCAAAAGAACAGACAAAATAGCACGATTATCAAAGGGCAGGGAAAGCCGCGAAAATATGTCACCGAATAGAAGTACATTACAAGTATGGCATCGGTATCAGAAGTGCACAAGCGCACCATTGGCAGAATAAATAGTTCAAATAAAAAGGTCCCGCGTGATTAAGGTATTATGACATCATCACCCTACTCGGCCTCCTGAGTGCGGACCTCCGGGTCTTGCTCCTGGGCCTGCAGCTTAGCTTTCCTGACAGAACCACCCGGACTCACCGCGCCAGGGCGGATGGGTGGAAGGACGGACGGTGTAGAGGCGGATGGCCCTGATTTTAACTCGGCCTCCCTCTTCGCGGTTGCCTCCTTCTTTTTGGCCGAGTGATCAGCCCACTTCTCCAAGAGGTCCAAGGGCGGGGGTGCTTCCTCTGTGATAACTTTGCCATCGGCGTCATACGCAGCCATTAGCGTATTCAGGTCCAAGCTATCGGCTAAAGAGGTAGCCGAGGGGCGCACCGCTGACTGAATGGCCTTGAAGTCCTTAGGCATAAATTTGGCACCATCTGCCTTAAACTCGGGAAACCCGGATATTATCTTCGCCGGGTCAAGCTTCGGAAAGTAGGCTTTGGCCAAGGTCAATGCCCGGGTTATTCCAATTCGGCCGGACGAACGTTTCCAAAGTTCAATCCAGCCAGGCACAGTGGAGCAGGCTTGGACAAGATTCTCTTCACCCGGATAGGCTTCTGTGGGCCAATGTATGGCGTCCAATATAAATTTTGTGCCGGCAAAGAAAGTCCGATGCACAGTCTTCAGGGTCTTAGCCTTGGCAATAGTATCTTCCTCTGGAGGTGCAAGGTTGGCACCTGCAGTTGAAACAGAAGCAAGAAGGCATCATAAAACCTAGAATGGTGCATAACAAGAAGCATGAAGTTAGTCGGCAGACAAAAACTTACTCAGTAAAATCTGGTAAGTGTCGGTGATTTGATCCGATAAATTTTTCAAGTCGGTCCGAGCGGTGTGGCATTTCTTCTTATATTTGGAAACATCCTTCTTCAAAGCTTCCATGTCATACTCGAGGATTTCCCGCCGTTTTATCTCGGCAAGAAGACGTTGTTCGGTCTTCAGTAAAGTTTCATCAGACCGAGTTATCTGTGCCTGAAAGTAGAAAGGAGGGCAAACATTAGTGGGATGTTAGGATAAGATAAATTTGGCGTGAAGTACCAAGCATAACTTTTGCAAGTCATACTCGGAACTTGGGGACTAGATATGCAATATGAGATGACAAGCGCTTTTACCTGGTGTTCTGCAGCCATGCGCTCTAAAATATCGCCCTCTGAAGCCTTCATGGTGAGGAGCGTGTTCATCAATTGATCAAAAGTATCTTTACCTATATCAGAAGACCCGGGGCCTTGGGAATTCCGAGAAGAGGTTTTCTTCTTAGAAGGAGGCGGAACCCGGGTCATTTGTACATTGGAATCCGACACTCCTTCGGCACCCAAGGTTGTGGCTTTCTTCTTCTTGCTCGCATGGGAAGCAATTGGATACTCGGTTTCTTGGGCGTCCGGTTTAATCGGCGAGGTTTGCTTTTCATCGCCAGACATGACAGTAGTCTTATCGGCCGGGCTCCCTTGACCCGGGCCCTCGTCTTCCATGCCCTCTTGGTCGCTAACGACGACCGTGGCCCTGTAAATGTTATCAAGAAACAGTTAAAATACGCGGTCAGGAAAGGGTGGTGAAGTGTGGAAGAGCGTCCGGAAGGGGATCTTACCCGGTATTCACCGCGAAGTCACAAGGAAATCCGTCATCAGACTCGGGAGAGGCTGAAAATTGCCAGGTTAGATGTCATATAAGAATAGTTCAAGGAGAATGTGCCGGCCAAGAAAAGATAGAATAATTACCAGGCCGCCGAATGGGGGTCGAAGAAACACCCGGGTTGATGACGTTGTCACCCGGGTTATTTCGAGTTGATCTACGCTTGATCATGGGTGACTCCTTCAAGAATGGCCAGTGGAGTAATGTCAAAATAACTCAGGTATATCATTAAGGTGACGCGAATTGAATGCGAGGAGGGGATATGAAACCTTGGAAGGGGCCTCTTGAGCTTTTCTTTTGGATCCGGCTTTGGTCGCCGGTTCCGGTTCGTCCTCGTCGCTGGCAGATTCTACTTTGCCATCCGAGTCTTCCTCCTCGTCATCCTCTTGTTCTGAAATATCGTCAAAGTTATGGTTGAAAATGAAGGGGTTATGACGAGTTCAAAGGAACCAAATAGAATTCGAAGAGTACCCTCATCCGAGTGAACGGCCTCTTGCTCCTCTGGACTTTCGGAGCTAGGGGAGGCGTTGATTTTCCAAAAGTCGTCATTAGCCTGAAAGGTGTAAATACACGGGTTACCAACTGTATCAAGTGGAAAGAATGAAAGTAAAGGCGCCAAAATCGGGTTTTTACCTCAGGGGCCGGGTTTTCAAGCGTGAAGGGCTCTAACCCGGATATGTTCCGGATCACTTCGAGTTTTTCCGTTAGAAAACCCTTGATGGTTTTATGAGTGTCGCCAGGTGCGAAAATGTTGTCGGAATATCGGAGCGGATCAGAAGGTTCTCCTGAATACTCGCACATCAGCTTCGTGCGGATGGAGTTGGGCTGGATCCTAAAATCGACCCAGGTCTTCACTAGGTTGAGGCCAATGAGGCCCTGGGCTGTAAGAGTGGTGATCTTGGCAAGAAGGGGTTGAATTGCCTCCCTGTCCGGGTCAGGGGCGAAGGCACTAAACTTATCAGAAATGTCTAGGAGACCATCAGAATAACCCGGCAGTTTCTTTTGGCCGGGTGGGGAAGTGTCCTGGCAGTAGAAATAAGAGAGCTGCCAGTGCTTGACATGAGAATTAAGGGTGAGGGATGGCATCAGAGAGTTCTTGCGGCGTTGGATCGAAACCCCGCCGCAAGCAAGAAGCGCCCCATCACCGCTTTCGCGGCATGGTTTGCATTGATAAAGCTCGATAAAAAGAGCTAGACTTGGCGGAGTGCACAAGTAAGATTCAGAAAGGACGATAAAATGGGTAATATTTAGCACGGAGTTGGGCCCGATGTCAAAGACGCGAAGGCCATAGTGACTAAGAATATCACGAAAAAAGGGATGACCCGGTGGTCGAAAACCTCGGGTCACGTGTTCCACGAAGCAGATTACCTCATCTTTTGTAGGGGTGGGCCCGGTCTCCTTACCCGGCACCCTCCATTGGATATTTTCCTGAGAAGGAAGAATTCCCAGCTCCACCAATTCCTCCAACTTGGCCTGTGTGACCATAGACCGCCCCCAATTGGCGGAAATGGTGTTGGCAGCTTTAGTCTTGGTCGGGGTTTTCCCCTGTTTCTTGGGAGCCATGTGGTTGGCCTGCAAAGCACAAAATAAGAAGAAGGTGAAAGTATAGTATGGGCACCTAGAGGGGGGGGTGAATAGGTGCTACGGCAAATTTTAATTTTTCTCAAATTTAGGCTTGACAAGAAAGGTAAATTCTCTAGATAGTGCAACTAGTGAAGAATTTACCTATATGACAAGACAAGTAATCAATGCAACAAGTACAAGTAAGTAAAGAGAGGGAGGAACGAGGTAACCAATGGAAGCACACGGAGACACGATGTATTTCCGAGTTCCTCCTTTTTAGGGGAGTACGTCTCGTTGGAGGGGTGTGAGCTCGCCACAAAGGCCTACTCAATGCCACTAAGGCTTCACCCTATTCTCCGATGAACTTCGCCACAAAGGCCTAGTTCACCTTCCACTATAGAACCCCTTTGAGGCGGGGATCAAATCCTTTACAAACACCTTGGGGCACACACCCACAACTTAATTGGGGGCTCCCAACAACTCTTGAATCACCAACTAGAAACAAGATGCCTAGGTTCTCCACAAGAGGAAACCCTAGGCAAGATCCCTCGAGCTAGAGAGGGGGAAATGAAGAACGGGTTGGTGAAGATGTAGATCGGGGCCTTCTCCTTCAATCCTCCAAAGATCTTCAAGATTGGGTGGAGGGATTGGGAGTTATGAGGAATTTGGTGAGTTCTTAAATGCTCATCAATGCTAAGAGGAAGAACTAGATCTTGAGGAAGAAGAGGAGGGCTATTTATAGTCCCTCCTCACAACTAGTCGTTGTGCAGGAAAAAAGGTACCGGAATATCCGGTTCAAGTTTGGACCGGAATATCCGGTTAGCTTGCTCCACGCTGAACTGCAGTGCTGGACCGGATTATCCGGTTGATTTGAAATAATCCGGTACAAATAATCCGGTAGATGCCAGTACGCAAAACTTCTAGTCCTTAGCCATTTTTCCACTTCCTCAACTGCAACCGGAATATCCGGTATATATGAAATATCCGGTACAAATAATCCGGTTGACTCCAGTAGCTCAAAACTTCCAGTCCTTAGCAGTTTTTCGCAGCAACCGGAATATCCGGTCCGGGATGAATAATCCGGTCCAAATAATCCGGTTGACTCCAGTAGCTCAAAACTTCCAGTCCTTAGCAGTTTTTCGCAGTAACCGGAATATCCGGTCCAGGATGAAATATCCGGTCCGAATAATCCGGTTGATTCCAGTATGCAAGATCCTCAGTCCTTAGCCATTTTTGAGAACCTTTCTCAGCAACCGGAATATCCGGTCCAGGATGAATAATCCGGTCCGAATAATCCGGTTGAGTACTGTCCCAAAAACCTCAGGCCAAACTTCACCGACTTTTCAGTGCTCGATGCCGATGTTAAGTATAACACCTGCACACTAAACACCTCGATAAATAATGTACTTAGTATTGTTAACTAACACACAAAACACTGGGAAAACGAAATGCACTTTCAATCTCCCCCTTTTTGGTGTTAGATGACAATACTAAGATTTGCAATAAACCTTGACGGTAAGCATGCTTGAAACAAGATGAAAATCTCTCCCCCTATCTCTGTGCATATCTCTTGTTTGCCTCAAACACAAATGGGTGCAATGATGTATAGGAAGAGATTTTCAACAAGTAGCAAACATGACAATGAGACAACATCACCGATATGTTGAGTGTTAAGAAGTATATACCTTGTGCGAGAACAATATATCCAAGAATAACCAAGCACAATCATAGATAATCTCCTCAACATATCCGATAGATAACCAACACACCATAAATAGATAACCATGATAGTATCCAGATAACCAATAGTCACACACATAAGCACACATAGTTTTAAACGACAATAAACGACAAGTTCACAAGCACGATAAATGAAGATAAAATGGACACAAGCGCTCAAAGGAAGGATAAAAGCAAATGCTTGTGCCCGAACCCATGCAAATCCCGTAGTCTATAATAGCTACTTCTCCCCCTTTGGCATCGAGACACCAAAAAGGAGGGAAATAGCTAACTAACGCCCCAGACACGGTCTAAGCATCCGACTCGTCTCCAGATCCCTGCTCATCATCAGACTCCTCCTCATCAGCAGCAACATCATGAGCTCGTGCAGCAGTCTCCCGAGTAGACCTGAGGGCCGCCTCAATGCTCTCCCAAGGGGTGGAATCCTCAGCAGACCAAGCAGAGTAGGACTGAGCATCAAGAGGAGCAGGAACATCACCAGTGCCACCACTCACGTGATGGAGAATCTGACGCTGCGAGCTGGCCAGATCAGTGTCCCTGCGATATGCCCTGTACTGTTCCTTGTGAATGTCCAGCTTCATGCAGAGCACGTTGCGCTGAAACCAGGATAGCTTCCTGACGTTGCGCAAAGTGGTGAGATCAGACACAGGCACCCTGGGAGCAGACTGAGAGCTAGAAGGGCCACCCATAGAGGAACCACCCTCAAACGGAGCACTCCGAGAAGCAGCCGCAGTCTTCACCTTCCTCTTGACATACAGCTTCCTCACCTTGTGCTCAACCATGGGAAGCTCGGTGTACTCCTTCCGCATCTCATACTTGATAAGCATCATGATGTAGGGGGCATAGGGTATGGTGTAGCCACCAATCATCGCAGCATAGAGCTCGTGAAAGATGATGTCCATCACATCCACAGTATATGAGACAGCCGGGTCCTCTTCCTCCATACACTCCTTAGCCAGAATCAGAAGGTTGCACAGGGGAGTGGTGAGAGCATCGTTGTTACCTCCACTTGGCACCAGGAAAGCTCTGAAGATACGCACCAGCTGATCATAAAGAGGAAGCAGTCCCTCAAGCCCCCCAACAGTGAAACCAGGGGCGTAGAGCTCAGCCATGGACACCTCCCTCCTCGGCCTATCAACCTCATGGACGCGGTGACCAAGAGGAGGGTGCTCGCTGTAAGAGTAGCCAAGACGCCGAGCAAACCTCTCAAAGGATGCCTCACAGGGTGTATCTCCAGACATCCACTTAAGACGGGTCACAATATCACCAGTGGAGTACACGAGGGTGGACATGAACTGCATAACCAGCTGCGTGTTGTAGTTGCACTGGGTCTCCATCAGCTTCACCAAACCGAAGCGCTCAACAATACTGGCAGCATCAGCAAACTCATCCTTGGCCTTGAGAGCGGCATGGTCATAAGGATGCATAGGGCGGCACGGATAGCGGAAGTCACAATAGATGTCAGTGTAAATGTAAGACTGCTCCAGATTCCAGAAACGAGCATCAATGTTGCCAACCCTCGGAGACAAATAAGCATCCTTCTTTCTGAGCTCATTGAACTCCTGAATCGGAATATCGGTCTTATAGTTGAGCCGAGGTTTCCTCTTGTTACGGGTAGAGACAAGATTCTTGCGCTTTGGAACGCTTCGATCGTGGTCACCATCTGTGAAATAAGATATAGTAGGAAAAGCACAAGAAGAGTACACTAGTGTCATACAACGGATACAAACATACATAGAAAAGATAGAGAAGATGACAGGAAACAATCTATATGGAAATCTGGGAAAGATTCATTTGGGGCTGCCCTTAAAAACGTTCTGGACTCAGCCGGATATTCCGGTTCAAAACTGAACCGGATATTCCGGTTACCCGGATATTCCGGTTCAGTCGTGGACCGGATATTCCGGTAAATTTCAGAACAGCACAAAATTAACCTAGATCTCAGATTTCCGCAAGGATTGCTAACAAGTGATCTATTCTATGATTTCTAGCATGTATGGGGAGTCCTCTTCGGAACGAAATCTACCAAGCAAGCTAGCAAAAACACACATCCATGGAAGGTGAGGTTATAGCACCAAGATTCAAGAGATTTGAACTATACCGGGATCCATGGAGAGAAAAGCTTGGGTAGAATCGATCCAAAACGCGAGGAGATCAAGATCCGGGTCAAATCTCCAAGATCTTGCGGAGGAAACGGCCCGGGAGGCCAAGAACCACGGCGGCGGCGATTTGGTGGGGAGGAGCGGACGGGAAATAGGGCAAGAACTGCCCATCCCCGTCGGGCTCCAGTTTATATGGATTTCGCCGAACCGGATATTCCGGTTCAAGTTTGAACCGGATATTCCGGTACAGCCGGATATTCCGGTTCAGAACTGAACCGGAAAATCCGACTTCCTCCAGATTCGAAATTTCCTCGATTTCAACGGACGACACTAGTGCTTAGAAAGAAAGGCTTTTTGAGAGAAAGGCTTAGGATAGAATTACCAAACTGAGACTAGTACTTATCCCTCTCAAGAGCAAGAAGCAACCAACCAAAAAGGTGAAACAATTGAGTGGGATTTTCCTAGAAAGAAACACTTAGTCGGGAAAAACACACGAATTGCAATAAAATGACAAATAGACAAACCCAACTAAGATCCAACTCTTCGCAATGAAGAGGTTGGTGGCCGAAGCCACCATGTAAGAGTTCTTGGTATGCAGCCGCGAAGATATATCTTGGGGGCATTGCCAAAACTCAACATTGAAGCTCACAATTCAACATTAGAAAAAGAGATTACAATGAATTTTTTTTGCTATGGGCATAATGGGGGGAGGGAGAATCCAATGTGTTAGGATAGCACTCCCCCTATGTCCATGCCTACATCTAAGCTCGAACACGTTTCATCTATAGGGGTGTGCGCAAGATAGTCAAGCTAAACTCCTTGAATCAATCACATTTAGCTCATTCCTCAAGAACATGAATCTTGCATCATCAAGTGGCTTCGTGAAAATATCCGCAAGATTGTCCTTGGTGGGCACATAACCAAGTGCAATGTCTCCTCTCGCCACGTGATCACGGATGAAGTGGTGGCGGATCTCAATGTGCTTCGTCCTTGTGTGTTGCACCGGATTGTAAGCAATCTTGATAGCACTTTCATTGTCACATAGAAGAGGTACCTTGTCCAAATGAACTCCATATTCCTTGAGAGTTTGCCTCATCCATAGCAATTGGGTGCATGCACTCGCGGCGGCAACATATTCCGCTTCGGCGGTGGAGAGAGAGATGCAATTTTGTTTCTTCGAGGACCAACTTACAAGGGACCTACCAAGGAATTGGCAAGCCCCCGAAGTTGACTTCCTATCATCTTGATCACACGCCCAATCGGAATCCGTATATCCATTGAGAGTAAATTGTGCCCCCTTTGGGTACCACAAACCAAATCTTGAGGTATGAACCAAATAACGAAAGATTCTATGAACCGCCATTAGATGGCAATCCTTAGGAGCCGCTTGATACCTTGCACACACACCTACACTCAAAACGATATCGGGCCTAGATGCACAAAGATAGAGCAAAGAACCAATCATAGAACGATAGAGCTTTTGGTCCACATCCTTACTCCCTTTTGGATTGCGTGATAGATGACACTTGACTTGCATAGGAGTGGTTTTGATCTTTGCCTCTTGGAAGTTAAACCTCTTGAGCATGTCTTGAGTATACTTGGCTTGAGAAATGAAGGTACCACGGGCCAATTGCTTGATCTCAAAGCCAAGGAAGAATTTAAGCTCACCCATCATAGACATCTCGAACCTGTCAGTCATAAGCTTAGAGAACTCATTATTGAAAGCTTGGTTAGTTGAGCCAAAGATGATATCGTCCACATAGAGTTGGCATATGAAAAGCTCTCCCTTTACTCTCTTGGTGAAGAGAGTGGGGTCAATCTTCCCAACTTCGAAACCACGATCATCTAACAACTCCCTAAGGTGCTCATACCAAGCACGGGGTGCTTGTTTGAGACCATAGAGAGCCTTGTCAAGTTTGTAAACGTGGTTGGGAAAGTTGAGATTCTCGAACCCCGGAGGTTGCTTAACATATACCTCCTCTTTTAGTGGACCATTCAAGAAAGCACTTTTCACATCCATTTGTTGCAACTTGAAATTATGTGAGGAAGCATAAGCAAGGAGGATACGGATGGACTCAAGGCGAGCCACGGGCGCATAGGTTTCATCAAAGTCAATGCCTTCAACTTGGGTGTAACCTTGAGCGACCAATCTTGCCTTGTTCCTAATGACAATGCCATTCTCATCTTGCTTGTTCTTGAATATCCACTTGGTGCCAATAACATTGTGGCAATCCTTGGGTTTCTCAACCAATCTCCAAACCTTGTTGCGCTCAAAGTTATTGAGCTCATCATGCATAGCTTCAACCCAATCGGAGTCCTCAAGAGCTTCATACACTTTCTTAGGCTCCACCATAGAGATATGAGCTTGATGCTCACAAAAATGAGCCAATTGCCTTCTAGTGGATCTTCTAGCTTGAACATCCTCCAAGACCTTGTTGTCTTGGGAATCAATTTGCTTCAAAGCTCTTCTTATCCTTTTGATGCGACGGGCTTCGATCTCCTCATTATTGCGAGGAGGGATCACTTGATCATCTTGATCATTTGGGTCCCCATCTTGACCAACATGGCCTTGATCATCAACATTGTCATCAACAATATCTTCAACACTAGCTTCAACTTGAGAAGAGGATGATGAGGAAGAATGATCTTGGCCTTGATCTTGACTCGCATTAGTGAGAGGAGTGGGTACGACTTGCGGAGTCACTTGATCAACGAGAGGAGGGTCTTGAATATGTTCTCGGTTAGGTGTAGAAGGTGGCTCCTTGGCTTGATCTTCAAATGTAGAGGAGGGCTCCACTTGGGTAGAGCATAGTCCTTCTCGAGTCGCCATAAGGTGTCCCTCGATGGGGCGGAAGAATCCCACGCCCATCCTTCCTATGGCTTCTTGAGGCATTTCAACATCTACATTTGAAACATGAAATTGCGCCACTTGGGAGCCGTCATTTTCCTCGAAAACCACACTACAAGATTCTATGACAATCCGTGAGGCTTTGTCATAGACTCTATAAGTGTGGGATTCGGCACCGTAACCAACAAAGATACCCTCAATAGTTTTGGATTGAAATTTCGACAACCTAATACCCTTGATCAAATAGAAGCACTTACAACCGAATACACGGAAGTATGATACGTTGGGCTTGTTGCCGGTGAGGATCTCATATGGGGTCTTGCACAAGCCTTTGCGGATGTAGAGGCGGTTGGAGGAGTGGCATGCGGTGGATACGGCCTCGGCCCATAAATATTGGGGAGAAGAGTACTCCGCCAACATGGTCCTTGCCATATCCAAGAGAGTGCGATTCTTCCTTTCGGCAACACCATTTTGTTGAGGAGTGTAAGTGGCGGAGTATTGGTGACGAATGCCTTCTTCACTAAGAAATTCATTCAATGTATAGTTCTTGAACTCCGACCCATTATCACTCCTAATAGCCATGATTTGCACATTGTGTTGACGTTGCACTTCGTTGGAGAAGTCGATGATGGTTTGTTGAGTCTCACTCTTGCACTTGAAGAAATAAACCCAAGTGTATCTTGAATAATCATCGACAATCACCAAGCAATACTTCTTGCCGCCAAGACTTGCCTCGGGCACGGCACCAAAGAGATCAACATGGAGAAGCTCCAAGATCCTCTTTGATGAGATAATAGTCTTGGCTTTGTGCACAATATCATGCATCTTCCCTTCAACACACGACCTACAAACGCGATCCTTTGCAAAGGAAACATTTTCTTTTAGTCCGACAATAAGGCCACTTTTGTGAAGACTTTGCAAAGTTCTCATGTTGACATGGGATAGGCGGCGGTGCCACAACCATCCCAAGTCCGCCTTCCCGAAAAGACACATTGCTTGAGTGTTGGTTGACTTCGAAAAGTCCACCACATACAACTCATTTTCAACATGTCCCACGTGAACGACGTCAAGAGTCTTGCTCCTCAAAAGGACCACAATATCACCATCAAAGAAGACGGAAAGACCCATCTTACTAAGAGAACGGACGGAAAGTAAATTGTAACCAAGGGATTCGACAAGCATGACGTTCACGATAGTGATATCGGGAGCCACCACAACCTTGCCAAATCCGGATACCTTAGACTTGGACGAGTCCCCATAGGTGACGGTTGCTTGGATATCATTTGGTTGCAACTCCGTCACAAGTTCTTTGCTTCCGGTCATATGATTAGTGCATCCACTATCAAGAATCCATTTAGCCCCACCGGAAGCATAGTCCTGCAAGAGATCATTGACTAGAGTTAGGACCCGAGTTGGGTCCCTTCATGTTAGCAACAAGGGTCTTTGGAACCCATATAGTGTAGTCAATAAAACCCTCAATAGGACCAACATATTTAGCTTGCACAACACCATAATAATCAACATATAAGAAATGGTGTGGGTTGTTAGTTCCCGCGGAGGAGCTACGAGTAGTGTTGTCCCTCATGACAATACCACCCGAAGCGCCATGTTTGTTCTTCTTCTTGTTCTTCTTCTTATTGTTCCTTTTCTTGGCCACATAGCCAAGACCTTGCTTGCCCACTTGTTGCCTTGGAGCACTCACTTGTGGTCTAGAAATGACCGCATTAGTGCTTGAGGCAACCACTTGTGGGGTGGCAAGCACCACCTTTTCAACTTGAGTGCTTTTACCCTTGAGCCTTGCAAGTTCATCCTTCAACCTAGCATTTTCTTCAATAACATTTGCATGATCACAAGAAGAAGTAGAAGTGCTAGGATGGTTAGCTTGAGTAAGTTGAGTTTGAAGTTGTTCATGCAACTCTTTGAGGGATGAGTGTTGGCTTTCCAAAGCTTTGTGAGCAATGGTTAGCTTTTCAAACTCCTCGGTTAGTTTACCATGACCAACCCCAAACTCTACTTTATCCTTTTTAGCCTTTTTATATTTAGCAATAGCAAGATCACGTTCCTTAATGATTTTAGAGACAAGTTCATTGTGAGTGGTTTCAATAGTTTCAAGTTCATCCTCTAGAGAAACTCTACCATCATGCTCTTCTTCAAGAGTCATTGAGAGAGATGCAATTTCATCCGCATCCCTTCTCTCAATCTCACCTTTCTTCTCAAGGGCCTCTTGGGCCTCTCCCAATTGCCTCATGAGATGCTCAAAGTACTTCTTGGTCTCCCCTTGCATGTTAGACATAAAACGATCCAAGGAGGCTCTTTCCTCTTCCTCTCTAAGACAAGCAATATGTTCTAGTTCACTAGGGGTCTTAGAGTTGGGAGAAGATGATACCTCCGTGGCCTTAGCCATGAAGCACTTGGCATCGCGTTGAGGAAGATTTTCATTGGGAGATTCAAAGAGGGATGACGAAGATGGAGTGGAAGCAATAGCTAGAGCGGCTACTTCACTTGTTGTTTCTTCTTCTTCATCACTCCCGGAATCATACTCCTCTTGAGTCAAGAGCACAAACTTGGTAGGAGTCTTCTTGTTGAAAGGTTTCTTCTTGAAATGAGGTTTCTTGTATTCAACCTTGGACTTGTCCTTGCGGATGAGTTTGCCACTATGGTTTTCTCTATTCTCATATGGGCATTCCGCGATGAAGTGGTACTTGTCTTGGCAATTGAAGCAAGATCTCACTCTTTGAGCCCCATCATTACCATAACGAGACTTGGTCTTCTCCTCAACAAACTTCTTGCCTTTAGGGGGATTGTTCCAAAACTTTTGCACGGTGAGAGCTATTAGATCCTTTAGAACGGGATCATATTCTTGTTCCTTCAATGGAGGCAATGCTTCTTCACCATCTTCATCATTCTCAACTTCTCTTGTCAACACCTTGGCCTTCAAAGCAACGGAAGCTCCTTGATGCATTCCAATGGCCCTAGCCCGGTTGTCAAGAGCATTCTTGGTTTGCACTTTGTAGGAGCTCAACTCTTGCATGACTTGGGTAGAGGTCATGGTGGAGAAATCATGTCTCCCTTGAATGCTCTTCATATCCGTGCCCTCGAAAGGCATCACGGCAATTATGAACTTCCTCTTGATCCAAGCATCATCAATATGTGTTGCACCCGCATTAGAGAAGGCGGTGGCAAGATACTTGAGCCTCCGATACATGTCAACGTGATCTTCTCCATCACGCATGAAGAATCCTTCGGCCTCATTGGTCAAGGTGTCATAGCGATTTCTTTGCATGCTTTCATTCCCAACAAACATGACGACAAGGGCATCCCATGTCTCTTTGGCGGTGGAGAAGTATTGAAGATGTGGCATGTGATTGGGGCCCACGGCTTGATGAAGGATGGACAAAGCGGTGTAATTGAGTTGGCAATCTACAACCTCTCTTCTTGTGAGATTCTTGGGGTCATATGGCTTGTATCCATCACGAGTGATTCTCCAAAGATCTATACAAGAAGAGTTCAAGTGAGTCTCCATGTAGTATTGCCATTCACGAAAAGAATATGCATCAATTTTAGGTGGATCTCCCCTAGGAATTATATGAGGAAAAGGGATGGGAGGATCGGGAGAATATGAGCCTTCTACGGCATTATATCCTTCCTTTCCACTCGCACCCTTCTTAGAGGATTGTTCGGCGGAAGCAGTTTTAGGTAGTTCACCATCAACCCCAATCTTGGCACCCTCCGTTTCGGGAGGGGATGAGTCGACCACCTCCGGTTCCTTGGTTTTGAGGAGTGTTGTCATGAGTAGACGCAACTCCTCAAATTTAGTGTCTATGGATGAGGTCAATGATTCTCTCAAAGCATTGAGATCATTCATGGACACATTTACTTCGGACGGAGCGTCATCCTCATCACCCATACTTAAACTCTTAGGCGGTTAAGCCCGATAGAAGAGCCGAGGCTCTGATACCAATTGAAAGTATAGTATGGGCACCTAGAGGGGGGGGTGAATAGGTGCTACGGCAAATTTTAATTTTTCTCAAATTTAGGCTTGACAAGAAAGGTAAATTCTCTAGATAGTGCAACTAGTGAAGAATTTACCTATATGACAAGACAAGTAATCAATGCAACAAGTACAAGTAAGTAAAGAGAGGGAGGAACGAGGTAACCAATGGAAGCACACGGAGACACGATGTATTTCCGAGTTCCTCCTTTTTAGGGGAGTACGTCTCGTTGGAGGGGTGTGAGCTCGCCACAAAGGCCTACTCAATGCCACTAAGGCTTCACCCTATTCTCCGATGAACTTCGCCACAAAGGCCTAGTTCACCTTCCACTATAGAACCCCTTTGAGGCGGGGATCAAATCCTTTACAAACACCTTGGGGCACACACCCACAACTTAATTGGGGGCTCCCAACAACTCTTGAATCACCAACTAGAAACAAGATGCCTAGGTTCTCCACAAGAGGAAACCCTAGGCAAGATCCCTCGAGCTAGAGAGGGGGAAATGAAGAACGGGTTGGTGAAGATGTAGATCGGGGCCTTCTCCTTCAATCCTCCAAAGATCTTCAAGATTGGGTGGAGGGATTGGGAGTTATGAGGAATTTGGTGAGTTCTTAAATGCTCATCAATGCTAAGAGGAAGAACTAGATCTTGAGGAAGAAGAGGAGGGCTATTTATAGTCCCTCCTCACAACTAGTCGTTGTGCAGGAAAAAAGGTACCGGAATATCCGGTTCAAGTTTGGACCGGAATATCCGGTTAGCTTGCTCCACGCTGAACTGCAGTGCTGGACCGGATTATCCGGTTGATTTGAAATAATCCGGTACAAATAATCCGGTAGATGCCAGTACGCAAAACTTCTAGTCCTTAGCCATTTTTCCACTTCCTCAACTGCAACCGGAATATCCGGTATATATGAAATATCCGGTACAAATAATCCGGTTGACTCCAGTAGCTCAAAACTTCCAGTCCTTAGCAGTTTTTCGCAGCAACCGGAATATCCGGTCCGGGATGAATAATCCGGTCCAAATAATCCGGTTGACTCCAGTAGCTCAAAACTTCCAGTCCTTAGCAGTTTTTCGCAGTAACCGGAATATCCGGTCCAGGATGAAATATCCGGTCCGAATAATCCGGTTGATTCCAGTATGCAAGATCCTCAGTCCTTAGCCATTTTTGAGAACCTTTCTCAGCAACCGGAATATCCGGTCCAGGATGAATAATCCGGTCCGAATAATCCGGTTGAGTACTGTCCCAAAAACCTCAGGCCAAACTTCACCGACTTTTCAGTGCTCGATGCCGATGTTAAGTATAACACCTGCACACTAAACACCTCGATAAATAATGTACTTAGTATTGTTAACTAACACACAAAACACTGGGAAAACGAAATGCACTTTCAGAAGGTTAAGACATGGAAGTTGCGAAACGCTCAAGTATAAGCCGGATGATATTGAGGTATGGTATGAGTTCCGGGTGTTAGACTGCAGAGCTAAGTTCGAAAGTTCCGGGTGTCAAGTGTTATGGTGAAAATTATGGGATCCAAACGGTGAAGAAGCTTTTTGAATATAGTGGACAATGGCTTAAGCGCCAAACGTGAATAGAAGGAACTAAAAAGAAGTGGTCCCGCCGGGTGACTGATGCCAAGGCGGAAATCTCGAGTAGTTCGAGTCTAGATTGGAAGTTCTATTTTCAAATTTGTGGCAAGGGTAATGATTGTGGGCAGTAGGAGAGTGGATTGGAGCATGCGCTTTATCCTATACGCGAGCTAAAGAGACTACGGGTAGCCAAATTCGGCCTAGTCAAGAAATTTGAGGCGGACTGATCTAGATCTAATCTGAGGAAGAAATTAAAGGCTGCAAGGGCAAATTAGTGGGTGCAAAAGGTTTACCGGAGGCAATCTGAGTGAAGCCTTGCGGAGGCAGATGGCGCAGGCCTGATGTCCCTTCGCGGATCTTGGTGGGCCGGATGAGGATGCGCCGGCGGATCTTGGCGGCGGCACGGGGCGAACGGTGGCGGAGCGTAATCTCCGGGCGACGGGCTCCGGTGACGTGCGCGGAGTTTCCGTGGTGACGCTCAGGGAGAAGGAGAGCTCAGGGGAAGAGAAGAATGGAATGGGGGAAATGAGCCGTTAGGGTTCGAGTCACCCCTAAGGAGCTTTTTTATAGTGCAAATGGATAAGCACGGTTTGGTGAGTGGGAGCCGAGAATGGAGGGGGTAAACGGCTATTTATTTAAAGTTTCTGCGAGATGTGCGCCAGGTATTTGAGCAAGGCATCCGGATAAAAGGAAGAAGGGGATTCGTCCCGTGATGACGGGATTGGTTATCAAGCATAGGATCTTGGAGTTATTATTATGGTTTGGACCCAGAAGTTTGAACCAAGGTGTTTGGAGGGAAAGCTGAGGTTATTGTATGGCTGCCAAGGAGCAAGGCCTAGCTGAATATTAAAGCATCTTAACCCGATCTTCATATACCCGTATGATCGATATCTTTGCAGGGAATAGCAAGCGCTTCAAGGAGATCTGTGAAGCCCAGGCTATTCTGGGGACTACTGACAGGGGGATGCTAACCCGGTAGGCCAAGCTCCAAGGAATAACCCGGCTCAAGGAATGATGTGCAGGATCCGGCTAAGGATAGGGAAACTTGTGAAGGCCCAAGCTTGTAGGTCCAATAACCCGGATTGTGGGTTATTGTAAAGGCAAGTTAGGGTTAGTGCGCCGGGTCCGGGTAGGACTCCGGGTGCGCCTTGTAGGACAAGCCAGGGGGTACAGGTGCTTTATAAACTGACCCCCGGAGGTAGTTTAGAGAGAGATCTAAGAACCCTAGCAATATCGCGTGGTATCGAGTATCCAGTGTAAACCCTAATCGAGTTATTGTATCGAGAATAGAGATCCGGCGACTTCGATTGCCGGCTGTCAGATCAAGCTGTACCATGTCTTCCCTTGAGCTAAACCCTCTCCCGAGCGCCTGTGTCGACTTGCCCCAAGATCAGTTACCCCTGGTAACATCTGCCGTGATTATCCCACGACACAAAGCATTGTTGTTTTATCTGTAGTGGCAACAACACATCCATAATCTTAGAAGTTACTATCACTCTCCCAGATTACTGGAGGCTGAACCCACTATCGAGCATAAATACTCCCTCTTGGAGTTACAAGCAACAACTTGGCCAGATCATCTGCTAGTAATGGAGAGCATGCAAGATCACAAATAACATATAAAATATAGATCTATAATCAACTTGACATAGCATTCAATACTCATCGGATCCCATCAAACACAACATGTAGCATTATAATAAGATGATCTTGATCAGGTTAAGCAACTCACAAGATCTAAACATGATGGCACAAAAGGAGGAGAACACAACCATCTAGCTACTGCTATGGACCTGTAGTCCAAGGATGAACTACTCATCCATCACTCCAGAGGCAGGCATGGTGATGTAGAGCCCTCCGGTGACAATTTTCCTTCCCGACAGGGTGCGGGGGAGATCTTCATAACCCTCCCAAACTAGGGTCGATGATGATGGCGGCTACAGAACTTTTCGTGGATGGAGGCTCGGGTATTTAGGGTTTTACCGAGAA
This sequence comes from Alopecurus myosuroides, assembly GCA_028641055.1. Lineage (NCBI taxonomy): Eukaryota > Viridiplantae > Streptophyta > Magnoliopsida > Poales > Poaceae > Alopecurus > Alopecurus myosuroides. Next base: position 84,650,494 of record CM054060.1, read on the forward strand.
TATCAATATATAGGTAAAAGGGTGATGTAGGTGTGCGCCCTAGGGGCCCACGCCACCTGGTGGCACGACCAGGGGTGCCACCCTATGGTGTGGCCGCCTCGGAGCCCCCCCGGGTCTCCTCCGAACTCCGGGTACGTGACAGAAAAATAGGACCCTGGGATTTTGTTTCGTCTAATTCCGAGAATATTTCCAGTACAACTTTTCTAAAACCAAAAACAACAGAAAACAGGAACTGGCATTGTGGCATCTTGTTAATAGGTTAGTTCGAGAAAATCCATAAAAATGATATAAATTGTATAGAAAACATATAGCAATTGGCATAATAACAACATGGAACATCATAAATTATAGATACGTCGAATGTGTATCAAGCATCCCCAAGCTTTGTTCTACTCGGCCTCGAGTAGGAAAAACGAAAAAAAAATCTGAGGTGACATGCTACCAACATAATCTTGATCTTCATTATTGTAAAAGCATTGTAAGCTGAGATTATAGTACTCTAAACATAGACATGATAGATATAATTCTAATAATGTAACTTAGCAACTAAGTTGCAACATGAAAATTAACACAAACAAAATATGATGAATGATAATGCACTGAAAGTTATACGTTTGTTCCGAGCATAAAGAGAACATAGCAAAGTGGTATTATGCTTGTCCTTAAAGTGATAGAAAAATATAAATGCCAGGAACCTTAAAAGTTCAAGTGTTGACTAGATACAAATAATTTGAGAACAGGTAATAACATATCATGAACCGGTCAATAATAATTTTTGGGACTGATGCACAGTATACTCATAATTACAACTATGCTTTCTTAATTGGTGCATAAAGTTAGAAGATGGAGACTCAACATAAAAGTAAAAGAAAGGCCCTTCGAAGAGGAAAGAAAGGATTAATCATGCGCTAGAGCTTTTTATTTGATTAAAACAGAGGTACTGAAAACAATTTTGAGAGAAGTGTATGTCTATGTCAACGAATGGTAAATAAACAATACATTAAGTCACGAGTTAAATACACTTTATAAGAGCTGCTCCCATTAAAGGACATCCTTTCTACTGGGTCAGTAGATCACCCCTCTTCTCTTTTGTTTACACACTTATGCTTAACTGATGAATCAGGGGCAAAAAGAGTGAAGAGAATTGTGAAGTAACCAAATTTGGGGCTGAGCACCTGATACGTCTCAAACGTATCTATAATTTCTAATGTTCCATGTTGTTTTCATGAAAGTTACTACATGTTTTCTATACACTTTACATCGTTTTTATGGATTTTCTGGGACTAACCTATTAACAAGATGTCATAGAACAAGTTCCTCTTTGCTGGTGTTTTTGGTTTCATAAAAGTTGTTCTGGAAATATTCTCGGAATTAGACGAAACAAAATCCCAGGGTCTTATTTTTCTGTCACGTACACGGAGTCCAGAGGAGACCCGCAGGATCATATAGGTCTTTAATTTATCTAGAAGGAGTCTCATACCTTTGGAGAGTGATCAATCATCTTGTTACAATATTATCAAAAGTGGGTTTAGAGAGGTCATAATTTTAGTTAATTTTGATCCCACTATTTTGGAGCTTGATATGAATTATGTCTTGTAGATCATGAAAAACATTCTTTGTGTGATAGTTATATTGTTGAGTTTGTTCATGATGCTACTAAAAAAAATTATGAGAGAGGAAAAATATGGTTGCAGTAATTTTCATGTTACTAAAACAACTTTCTTTATGTTCAAAGTTTTAAAGTTACTCTACCTCTTATGCTTGCTTCTTTGAGCTTCTTTTATTTATTTGTATACATGATTCCTATGCATAGAAATTGGGTTAGACTTAAATGTGTTTCATATTTGCTTCTTGATGCTCAATTTATCTTCAATTCTTAATTATTATGTGAGCATTTTTCGAAAATACTGAGCCTATCTTAATCGCTATAAAGAAAGAGCTCTTGGAGACAACCCTTGTCATTTTTTCTTTCAGTTTTCTCTTTTATTTTGGAAGTTGTTACCTATGTAACAACCGCTCCTTATATTTTATTTTTTTTTTTGTGCCAAGTAACCTCGAGAGGTAGTGCGATTTGGGGAAGTTGTTGTCCTGAAATAGATTGTTGTGCTGCAACCAAAAAAATTATTTCTCTCAGCTAGAATTTAGGATTGCTTTGAAAAAAATAGACACATGCCCCAGGTTGTTATCTAACTTTAATTAGTTTTGACCTTTTTGATTTGAGAAACAGAAGATTTTCAAAAAAAAGTCATCTTTACCCGTTGTTTTGTTTGACAAATTTCTGCCAATATTTGCATTTGCCTCTTAATCTTTTTCTTTTGAGATTCTTTAGGGGGAGGGGGGAGAGAGCCTTAAAAGAAGTTGTGACAGTAGCTAATGTTTTAAATGGAGTGTTAGACTTGTGTTGAAACTGAACCAAGTGAATTATTATTACGATGCACTATCGTTGCTAATGAAGATTGTGAGAAGTTTTAGGTGGAGGAAGTTTTGAAGTGTGGGGAGAGAAGTATGATATGAGGATATCAAGGATGGACAAAAGCTCAATCTTGGGGATGCCTGATACATCATAAACGTATCCTTCATTTTTGATGTTCCATGTTGTTTTCATGTCATATGCTACGTGTTCTCCTTACACTTTATGTCATTTTTATCGATTTCCGGGGACTAACCTATTGACAAGATGCCACAGAGCCAGTTCCCTGTTTTCTCCTGTTTTTAGTTTCAAAAAAGATGTTTTGGAAATATTCTCGGAATTGGAAAATTCGAAGCCCGGAAGTCCTAGAATTCCCGAAGGTTTCACGGAGTCCCAAAGAGGCATGGAGGGGGCCACAGGCGGGCGACACCATAGGGCGGCGCGCCCCATGGCCGCGCCGGGGGGTGGTGTGGGCCTTCGGGAATCCACCGCCATCGCCCTTTCGCCTATTTATTCCCCCGATACATCAACCCTAAAAATATACCACTTTGTCTCGAGAAACACCCGAGGCTGCCGTCATCGTCAACCCGAGATCGGGCGGGTTCTGGAGCTCTCCATGGCACCCTGCCGGGATGGGAATTCATCACCGGAGGGGTCTACACCACCATGCCTGCCTCCGGAGTGATGCGTGAGTAGTTCATCCTTGGACTACGGGTCCATAGCAGTAGCTAGATGGTTGTACTCTCCACTTTATGCCTCATGTTTAGATCTCGTGAGCTGCCTCACATGATCGAGATGATCTATTTGTAATGATACATGTTGTGTTTGCTGGGATCCGATGATTATTGAATGCTATGTCTTTTGATTATCAATCTATCATGTTATATTCATGTGTATGTTATTTATGATGTTGCATGCTCTCCATTGTTAGTGGATGCTCTGGCCAAGTAGATGCTAGTGACTCCAAGAGGGAGTATTTATGCTCGATAGTGGGTTCATGCCTCCTTTGCACCTGTGCTCGAGTGACAGAAACGTGACAGATGGAGGATGTGTAGAACTTTGTTTCCATTACACACTTTGCTTACTGCGATAATCAGTTCCTTGCAATTTAATACCCAAAGTTTGTTTGGATGATATTCGGTGGGTGGATTATTAGTCATACATGCAGTTCGACGAAGATCTATGTATTTTGTTGTAATTCCCGCATGAATCTCATAGTAATCTTTATGTCATGCATGTTCTTTATCTGTCAATTTCCCAGCTGTAATTTGTTCACCATGCATGTTAGTTATCTTTTATGGAGAGACACCTCTAGTGAACTGTGGACCCCGGTCCATTTTCTCATACTGATAATACACACACTGTTTCCACTGCTTTCACACTGCTTCCATTGTTTTCACACTGCTGCTCCTGTTTTCATACTCTTCTCATATTGTTTTCCACACCATACATTTAACCTCTTTTTTATCAGCAAAACCGGTGAGATTGACAACCTCACTGCTTCGTTGGGGGCAAAGTGAATTGTTTGTGTTGTGTAGGTTCCACGTTGCTGCTGGACCGGTAGTGCGCCCTGCCATCTCAGTTGCATCAACCTTCTGAAGTCACTCGTTCCTCCTACTGGTCGATTCAACCTTGGTTTCTTTCTGAGGGAAAACTTGCTGCTGCACTCTTCATACCTTCCTCTTGGGGTCTCCCAACGAACGTGTGTTCACACGTATCAAGCATATTTTCTGGTGCCGTTGTCGGGGAGGAAGATAATTTCTGCAAGGGGAGTCTCTCACTTCCAATCTCTTTACTTTGTTTTTGTTTTGCTTAGTTTATTTTTTTTGTCTTGTTTGCTTTTATTTAGCAAAAACACAAAAAAATAGTTTTTATTCTAGTTGTTACTCTTGTTACCTCGTTGTTATTTTTCATAATGTTGTCCCCTAAGTTTACGCTGAAAGATCTTCCAGTTGGTAGTGGTTCTATACTTGGAAAGGATACCATTAAAGAATTCTTTAATCATGTTAGTAAGCATGATAATTTTGAGGAAAAAATCCATAGTAGAACTTGCTCCAAATTATGAAACTGCTGCAACTTCTTTAATTCACATGTTAGAAGCAAGGTTTGTTAACCTTCACCCCATACTGCAACATATTTTCCTCAACTTGAATAACATTGAAGATATTGAGAAAATCAACTTTATCTTAGAAACCATGCTTAAAGAATTTGGAGATGTTGCTATAGAAGCTAGAAAAGTCTTTGATCGTTTCAATATGCTAGGCTCATATGTAGATGTTTTTGGTTCTCTTGAAAAGACTGAATGTAAAAATGAAAAGGAGGAGAAAATACCAATCCCCTTTAAATTGGTAGCACGACATGAAGCCCAAGAAAAGAATTTTGATTGGATTGTTCCTAAAAATTTATTTGATGAGAATAGTAAGCCTAAAAGTTCTAAGAGAGGAGCCTCTGAAACTCACTTAGATAAAATACAATACATTATTAAGGAATTTCCTTCTCTTGATTTGAATGCCTCTCCACTTGAAAACACGTGAATCCACTTTTCTGGGCCTAGCTAAAAGGAGTTATAGAAAAGCACTTCTTGGGAGATAACCCATTGTTTTATTTTTTCTTTGTTTTTCTCTGTTTTATTTAATTTAAGGGGTTGTATACTTCTATAGCAACTCCTTTGTATATTTATTTTCATGTTTTAGTTGTGCCAAGTAAAGTTTCTGACGAGAGTTGGAGTTGGTTTTGGATTTCTGCGCGGGAAACAGATTTCTGGTGTGCATCGTAAAAAACGTATAAAATCCAGATAGATCAGAATGATCTAATTTTTTTTTGCTTATTCCTCAGCTAATTCTGCAACTTTTTCGTTGTTTAAGTTTTTCAATCTGATCAACATAAGTGCCCCAAAAAAATTCGTCTTTACAGACTGTTTTGGTTTTGGCAGATCCTGCCATTTTTCTTGCATTTGCTCTTTTACGATGTCCAGTGGATTTGTTTGCTTCACAAAACATCAGTGGCTATAACTAATGTTTAAAAGTATCAATAGCACTTGTGCCCATTCAGAACCCATAATTTTTTGTTTGTTTCACTAACCCTCTAATGCGAATTACTCTACTAACCCTCTAATGTGAAATACTCTTTGAGTGTGGTGTGAAGGAAGTTTTCAAGGGTCAAGAGAAGAGAGTGATATAATGTGATCAAGAAGAGAGCAAAGGCAAAGCTTGGGTATTCCCTCGTGGTTCATCCCAGCAAATTCTAAGAAGATTCAAGCATCTAAGCTTGGGGATGCATGGGCATCCCCTTCTTCATCAACAATTTATCAGGTCACTTCTAGTGAAACTATATTTTTATTCGGTCACATCGTATGAAATTTACTTGGAGCGTCTGCTAGTTTTCTTTTGTTTTATTTTATTTTCATTGCTACAATAATATAGTTGGACCCTAGCATTATTTGTGTTGGAGAGAGACACGCTCCGCCTTTTCGTTTGAATACTTGCTATGCTCGTATTCTTAAATTTTCTTCTAGTTGCTACAAAATTCATGTTTAGCTCTTGTTTTCTTGCATTTCTTATTCAGAGTTGTTAGTTTTAGTAAAGTTGTGTTAGTAGTCTCTTGCTTCATTTCTGTATGTCATGGATAGTTTTTGTTTATTATGAAATGCTTGGTGTTGGAAAGCAGTAGTACAGTTTCCGTGCTTATAACGGTGCAAATAGAAGCTTGTAAATACTTTCGCTAGACTTTTTCATGTCATGCTAGATGTTATTTTAATTTTAAAGCCTAGTGGTTATTTTTGTAGCATGATTTGTCTCAAATAGTTGAGAGTGTTTAATGTGCCTTAGAAAGAATCATGAGTTGTTCTTGTCATTTTGAAGCATAAATTTGTGGTGTTCTCTTTTGAATGTTTTATTTGGTTGACTTGGCACATGCTGACACCATGTTTATGACTATGAACCAGTCACTTATAGCCTCTATGATCATTTAGTTTTTGAACTTTTAGTACCACTTATGCTTTGATTAATGATGTTTTGGCGCTATGCATGATTATGGCCATTATTGCTCTCTTGATTTGTCGCTCCCAGTCTTTTGCTAGCCTCCACATGTACCGAGTATGAGCTCTACTCGTGCATCCAACTCCCAAGAAAAACCAAAGTTTGCCAAATGTGTCCACCATACCTACCTACATGTGGTATTTAACGGTCACTCCAAAGTAAATTTCTCATGTGTTACCTTTAAAACCTACAAAATTACTCATGTTTTGTGCTCATGTTTTAGCTCATGAGGACGTAAATAGATAATCGTTATCTCACTTGTTGATTGGACTTTCACACCCTGGACTAGTGTCTTCATTCGCTCATCCAATTGATAGAAGAGCTGGCAGCGGGGTGCCCAGCCCCAAAGTAATACAACAAATTATCTTCACTATTTTTGGCCCTGATTTATAAGTCAAAACTTAATTGCGTAAACAAATGAGAAACATGGATGACCTTCTACCCAGATGCGTCTTTCTATGGGGCCGCTCTTGTGAAGTCTAGTTGGCTTGTGACGTACTGTATTTTCTTTTTATCATTTGTTGACACAAGCATACACCTCTCTTCAAAATGTTTTCCATACCTCTGTTGAACAAAATAAAAATCTCTAGCACATGAGTGATCCCTACTTCCCTCTGTGAAGGGCCTTTCTTTTACTTTTATGTTGAGTCTCCATCTTCTAACTTTATGCACATTTGAGAAAGCATGGTTGCCATTCTTGGTTTAATGTGCATTTGTCCCAGAAACATCATTAATCGGTTCATGATGTGTTATTATTTGTTCTCTAATGATTTGTTTTAGTCTTCCTCATAAACTTTGATGGTGTCCTAGCACTTTCTGCTTGAAACAAACGTATATCTTTCGAGTGCATTATTATTCATGATCTTTTATTTGTGTTACTTCTCATGATGTAAGGTGATTTCTATGCTTTATTGTTAGAATTTTATTTATCATGCTTGTGTTTAACTTTTATGATCTCACCTATTCTTATGATTTTACAATTTAGATGATCAAGTTCATGTTGGTAGCATGTCACCTCAGAAATTATGTGTTTTTATTGTTTACCTACTCGAGGACGAGCAGGAACTAAGCTTGGGGATGTTGATACGTCATAAATGTATGTATAATTTCTGATGTTCCATGTTGTTTTCATGCCATATGCTACATGTTTTCCTTACACTTTGTGTTATTTTTATCGATTTTTCAGACTAACCTATTGACAAGATGCCACAGAGCTAGTTCCCCGTTTTCTGTTGTTTTTAGTTTCAGAAAAGTTGTTGTGGAAATATTCTTGGAATTGGAAAATTCGAAGCCCAGAAGTCTTAGAATTCCCGAAGGTTCCAGGGAGTCCCGAAGAGGCCCGGAGGGGGGCCACACCATAGGGCGGCGCTCCCCTGGCCGCGCTGGGGTGGTGGTGGTGGTGGTGTGGGTCCCTCGGGCATCCACCGCCATCGCCCTTTCGCCTAATTATTCCCATCCCCCGATACATCAACCCTCAAAAGATACCACTTCATCCCGAGAAACACCCGAGGCCGCCGTCATCATCAAACCGAGATAGGGAGGGTTCTGGAGCTCTCCCCGGCACCCTTCCGGAAGGGGAATTCATCACCGGAGGGGTCTACACCAGCATGCCCGCCTCCGGATGATGCGTGAGTAGTTCATCCTTGGACTCCGGTTCCATAGCAGTAGCTAGATGGTTGTACTCTCCACTTTATGTCTCACGTTTAGATCTCGTGAGCTGCCTCTCATGATCGAGATCATATATTTGTAATGATACATGTTGTGTTTGCTGGGATCCGATGATTATTGAATGCTATGTCTTTTGATTATCAATCTATCATGTTATCTTCATGTGTATGTTATTTATGATCTTGCATGCTCTCCGTTGTTAGTAGATGCTAGTGACTCCAAGAGGAACTATTTATGCTTGATAGTGTGTTCATGCCTCCTTTGCATCTATGCTCGAGTGACAGAAACGTGACAGATGGAGGATGTGTTGTTGCCATTAGGGTGAAAACAACGATGTTTACTTTGTTTACATTACACACTTTGCTTACTACGATAATCTGTTGCTTGCAACTTAATACCCAACGTTTGTTCGGATGATATTCGGAGGGTGGGTTATTAGTCATAGATGCAGTTGGATGACGATCTATGTATTTTGTTGTAATGCCCGCATGAATCTCATAGTAATATGTATATCATGCATGTTCTTTATCTGTCGATTTCCCATCTGTAATTTGTTCACCACGCATGTTAGTTATCTTTTATGAAGAGACACCTATAGTGAACTGTGGACCCCGATCCATTTTCTCATACTGATAATACACACATTTTTTTCCACTGCTTTCATACCGTTTCCATTGTTTTCACACTGCTTCCACCGTTTTTACACTATTGCTCCTATTTTCATATTGTTCTCATATTGTTTTCCACACCATACATTTAACCTCTTTCTTATCAGCAAAACTGGTGAGATTGACAACCTCACCGCTTCATTGGGGCAAAGCGAATTATTTGTGTTGTGTAGGTTCCACGCTGTTGCTGAACCGGTAGTGTGCCCTGCCATCTCAGCTGCATCAACCATCTGAAGTTACTCCTTCCTCCTACTGGTCGATTCAACCTTGGTTTCTTTCTGAGGGAAAACTTGCTGCTGCACTCTTCATACCTTCCTCTTAGGGTCTCCCAACGAACGTGTGTTCAAACGCATCAGTGCTCGAATAATATATATGGAGAGTAATGATCCCATTGTGTGAATTTTGTATTCAAATACAAGATCATAAATAATGCACAAATCTTGGATGATCCATCGTATGTGCGTTTGAACATTTGTTGTCTTCAAATGATATTTTATCCGATGACGTGTCTCCTTGGAAGACGAACATTTTTCTTCTTGATACTTTGTGTGCCATCATGAAAAATATAGAGGGTTCGGTTTATTCTTCGTTCTTATTTTCTTCTCGTATCTTCTCAAATTGGTTTCCTCAATAATGTGTTGATTTGGATTTTTGTTATAATTTAGGCACCTCTTTTGCTTGTGTCTCTTGTGAGTGCCTTCTTGGTTTAATTGGTGTTTTGTCCAATTTGTATCTATTTTGGCTCTTGAAATTTCTACGCATGTATTTACTATATGTATATCTTATGGCATGCTTACTTTCGTTGAGCCAATATATAGGATGAACTCCATCAAATCCTAAATGGCTAAGATGCGCATAAATTCAATTTCACATCAATATGCACATATTTATGTGGAGTTTGTCCTATGTATTGTTGCTGCTCTAACTACTTTGGACCCAATTAGTTTGGGTACCATGTTATACTTGAATTTGTTTTAGGTATACTCGAGATGCATTGGAGACTTGTCTCGATTTCATGGAAGGTGTTATCATCATTTTGCTCATTGGAACCAAGATTGGATGATCATGCAATCTTAACTCCTACATCACCCAATGCTACCCCGGTAACAAGTATCTACCTCATGCATACATTTCTAGCTTTCAACCTTGTGTAGGTTGCATCTTGGCATGAATGTCTTTTGTTGCAATTCTTGTGGTTCTTGCAAATGTCTTATCAAAAACATCTTTATTGAAAATGTGAGTAAGACGGGATGATTACATATCAAGGGGGATATTTATAATCATTTTCATGATTCACTAATCCCAAATATGTTAATCTAGCAATTTCTACTCAAAGTCGCTCCTATGAAATACTGATGAATACTCAAAATCATTTGCCTTTTTGTGATACGTGTTACCTTTCTCAAAGCATCCCAACTATCCCTTTTTCTTTGTGGATATTTGTGATTCTTTGATGAGTTTGTTGTGTTAATCTATATCCCTTTAATATAAAATTGAGCTTTGTGCTTTGCTTTCAAGAAAAAATCTCATTAGTGTATTTATGACTTTCTCCTGGATATCATGTTCTTCACCATAGTACCTATTTTGTTTGCGTATATTTCTTTGTGTACTTATATCTTCGTGATTGGTGTCCACTTAGAAATTTATACACATGAGAATAGTTACATCTTTAATTGATATTCCAATTTTTTAATGACCCCCTTTTATTTCTTATTGTTGGTGGTTCCTAAAAGGCACAAGCTCTGTTTTTCATTTGGTACTCTTTTTCATCTTAATAATCTCGTGGCCTTATTTGCTTGTTGCAAGTTGCATTACTTCATTCCCCATATATTCTCTTGCACTTCTTGTGGGTTGTAGATGATTATGGGGGAGTTATGATTCCATATTTGTGCACTCATCAATAGTGCGTAAACCTTGGGGAGCTTTTCCATTTTTTTTTATCTAGAACTCTCTTGTTGGATTTTTTAGATTGCTTGTATCCTTCTGGGGAGATGTTTAGAGGGATAGTTTCTTTGCAATCTTTGGATCCTCAATATAGTTTGATTTCCTCCAAATATTCGTCATTGGAGAAGTGCATTTGATTCCACTAGAATTTTGACAAATGCAAAAATTTTGGAGGAACTCATATTATATTGACCTTCTAAATTCCTCCCATTTTAGCAATGGATGCCAATGGGGGAGAAGTTTATAAGGTTTAAGATAATTTGGGTTTATGCTTTAGTTTCATTCTTAAGCATTTGCCTTCCATGCTCTTGCATCCTTGCTCATTGCTTTGCATGGTTTCTTAATTCGTTATATAAACCCTCATAAAAGGGATTGTCATCAATTACCAAAATGGGGGAGATTGAAAGTGCATGGTGCCCCCATGTGTGGTTTTGATAATTAATGACAATCCTTATGGACTAATGTTTGCATTGAGATATCCTTATAGATCTTGTCCATGAAAAATAGTGGAGTTCATGTGTTGAACTCTAGAAGCTTTCATGATGACCATTGTTATATTCAAGGATTTATATTAATAATGGTCATATATATAGTTGTGCATATTGCAATTATGTCTTGAATAAAAGTATTAGGTGGTCTTTCATTATTATCTTCAAGACATCATTGAATGAGGAAACAAGAAAACCTACAGGGTTGATCATGCTTGTGGTCAACAGACAAAGCTACAAAATGTACCAAGTGGGATTATGTATCTCATGGTATGGTAAGAATTTGTCCATATAGATTTGTGAACTAACCCATGTTATGTGTGTGTGTGTGTGTGGCACTTCTATGTGTGGTTAGGTATCTTTCCATGGGCATGCATCAAAAGGAAGATGTCATATAGCCCATGGCCGATGGCGTCAAGTGGTGTTCGTCACCAAGCTTGTAGTGGAAGATCAAGAGAAGCGTCTCTAAGAAATAATATGCCTGATACTTTCCATCCATTTGGAAATAATGGCCATATGAAGAGTTGCCAAGAAGTGTCTCTCCCATAGTGGTGTATGGGGGAGCAATTTGCAAGTCTTCATCAAGCAGAGCATGTGCGAGCAAGCACGATCAACAAAGGAGATCCAACTTGAGAGAGTCAAGATTGGTATCATCTAGATCAATTGTAATTCTCAAGGCAAAGGTATAATCTTGATAGGTTTTCTATTTTACTTGTCTCATACTTTTGGGAAGACCGGGTTATAGGATCGATAGTCGTACTATCAAGAGGGTCTCTCAAGTGAGTAACTTGATTGCATCTTTGTGGAGAGCTCAAACCTTTGCATACTTGGCATATCATCCTTCTTAATTCTTATTTGGATTTTTTCTCTGTGAGTTTTTGGTGCTTGTCGTGATCTTCATGACAAGCCAAGGTTTATCGAAACCGGATTTCATAAGAAAAACTTGTTGCATTTTCGGCGGTGACAATATCCGGTTCGTCTTTGAGAATGTTCCCACACCTTTCATGTGTGGTAAATTCTTATACTTTGAGGTATCAAGTTTTTCCCCTTTTTTTGATAGTCCTTGTTTTTATCTTTCCAACCTAATTGGATTCACCTCATTCGGAGTGCAAAAGTTATGTGTGTTTTTGGTGTTAAAGGTTTTACCGGTTGTTCCTTTTAGAGAGGTTAAACATTTCCCCATTTGGTTTTAACTTTCATTGTTAGGCAATGGTGTTTCTTTGCATTATCTTGTAGATATGTTTGTGAAAATTCAACGAGCCAAAGATCATCAAAAACGGAGTCTGGACGCAAAAGTTATGGACGTTTTCGTAAAGGGGTTATGTCTGGGTCGGTATTACCGGGTGCCATCCGGTAGTACGCCTGGAACTACCGGGCTAGGTCAGTAGTACCGCCAAGATATGAGAAAAGGTGGTTTTGGGCGCATTTTTGCGTAGTAGTTCCGGATTCCGTCCGGTACTACCGGGTGAGCACGAAAAATGGCCTCAACGAGCAGATTTATAGGCACCTTTATAAAGGGCTTTCTTCCCCAAACGTGCCCCAACTTCCCAAGAACATTTTCTCTCTCTCTCTCTCTCTCTCTCTCTCTCTCTCTCTCTCTCTCTCTCTTTCTCTCTCCCACCATTTTCACCTCTAGGGATCTTTCCCCCTCTCAATCCCTCCCATTATTCTTGCATATCTTTGAGGGAAAAGTGATAGGAGATCTAGATCTACATTTCCACCAATCCATCTCTCCTCTTTGGGAGGGGAACATAGTGGATCTAGATCTTGAATTTCTTGGTGTTTATCCTCCTTTGTTCTTCCTCTCTTACCCCCCATAAGAATTTGTTGCTTTGTTGAAATTTGAGAGTGAAGGATTTGAGCACTTGCGCTCTTGATATTTGCATCGGTTGCATCGGTTTGCTCTTTCCACGAGGATTCATGGAAGTAAAAGTTTGTGAGCTTGTTACTCTTGGGTCTTGCACCCTAAAATGACTTGTGGTGTTCTTGGGAGCATCCAATTCAGTTGTGGATGCGTGCCCCAATAATGTGGTGACATCGAGAGCCTCCAATTAAGTTGGGGATGCGTGCCTCGATCGAAGGTGATGCAACACACCCCATTCCACCAAGCCCTAGATCGATAAAGGACAATGTGAACTCAGTGCTCTCTCTATATGCATTTAGTGTCTTGGTGAATGGTGCGCTACCTCATAGATTGCCCCTATACGTTCCTAGGTTTGATCCCACCATGAAGCCCAAGACGATGCCCAAGATGCTCAAGAACGTGCTCAAGATCATGCCCAAGACGGTGGCCAAGAATCTACGGAGGAAGTCCAATAAGGTGGCATCGAGAAGGAAGAGAAGGAGGAAGAAGGAAATGGGGGCCAGGGCACCCAGCCTCAACAGCCAGCCAGGACGGCTCCCCCTGCCCTCCAGGCCAGCCTCGGGCCGGTTGCCCTGCGCTCCCAGGACGGCCTCCATTCGGCTTCTCCCACCCCGGCCTCAAGGGCCGACCAGGCCGGCCTCCCAGGCCGGTTGCTCTGCTGCTACGCAAAGAGAGGGGAACCCCCCCCCCCTTTCCTCCTCCACCTACCCCTTAGCTATATAAGGACCCCCTCGGGCTAGATCTAGGGTTACACATGAATTTAGACATTTGAGTTTTGCTCTTGTACCCCTCTTGTGAGGATACTCCTATGGTTTGTATCTAGGACCGTATCAAGGCTACTCCTATGATGTGTATCTAGGATCGTATCAAGACTACACCGGGTTACCTATCCTTTCCCCTTGGGAATTAGTTAGGGACTTTCCAATCTACTCAACTAATCTTGAGGTTCTATTGGCGTGGTGGACCGGCCACGTGGTGTTGATGCGGTTTCCGAAAAGGTGAGTTCGGTTGGATTGATCGTCCCATAGGCGTCCGTTCCAGCTTAGTTGACGGGAGATTTGGGTTCTTCACTTCTTTCTAGTTATCTCCCTTTGTTTGCCCACGATTTCCCCTCCGTTCCTCTCTCGTGTTCATCGTTTGTTCTTCGTGTTCTTGGTCGATTCGTGAAGATCGGGCTACCCAAGAGGTTGACCCCTCCATCATCTGGTATCAGTAGCTAGATTGAAACGAATTCGACCCCCACATTCCCCCCTTTCCACCTAAAATTTTCTTCCCCCATCTTAAATTCAAAAATTTCACCAAAAATAGCCAAAAAGGAATTTCGACTGATCTGTGGATTTGTTGAGTTTTTCGTGGATTTGTTTCATGGATTTGTTGCTTCAGACAATTCCCCACCTTTCTATTCAGCCACTTTCCTTGAATTTGTCCAAAAAAAATCTTGGATTTGAAGGAATTTCGAAATTGAGCAAAAATCACAGAAAAATCCCGCTCTTCGATTCCCGCACAAATTTTCAAACATGTTTTTCTTTGTCGTTGTTGGTCCGGTTTGAGTGATTCAAGTTTCCACGTGAAGCCCACAACATCATCCACGCAACTACATCAACAGATCTACACGAAATAGACACCCATCGGCTGCAAGTCCATGATCATCCATCAAATAGGTATAACTTGCTTCCGCTTGAACTAACCCATTGTTTGTGTACCTTGCCCATTCAGACTAGCTCTTTTACACCGTTTGGCATTGCACTAGTGACACTGAGAGTGCGTGTTTGGCACTTGTGAGAGCGTAGTTTCGAGTAGGCATTGGCATTTTGGAATCATCAAAAATCAAAAAATCAAAAACAAAAAAAAAGAGAAAAAGAAGCAAAAGATCGATGCCAATTGTATCACTTGTAGGAACGTGCAGCTTCGCATCGAAAAAGAGCAAAGAGTGACCGGTTTCCACGGTGCGAATCTTGTTGCCTCTTATAGTTTGCGGTTTGAGCTAGCGTCCTCCTTGCGTTGGTGTGGCATTGATCTTAGTCTTCGATAGGAATATTTCGTCTCCGCTCGTCCAATGGCCGCACTAACCCCATTTATCACTTGTGTGTGTGTGTGTGTGTTCCATTTTTGTTCCCCACCACTAGGTTTGGTTCTTTTGCTAACATTTCATTTCGGTTCTTTTCTATGTTTGACAACAAAATTTCTTCCGATTTGTTGATTTTCCTTGCCACTTTTCTCACCCATTTGCCTTCCACATAAAGCGTGTGTGTTGTCGTTTGTGGTTTTCTTTCGATCTTTTTGGACTCACTTTGGACATACCTCCCTACACCTAGGCTCGCCCACTAGCCTCAGTATGACCAAAAAAGGAAACGTTGGGTAAGTGAGACATCTATTTCTTCATATCACACTTGTGTGTTTTTTAGATGGCTAGGGAAGGAGTCTTCACAAGTCCGAGCTAGGAAGAAGAAGGAAACCCATTCTACAACGACAACCACCGCGACTACATCATCATCAACAACCACCTCTCCAAAGACAATGCCCACAACTTCGTCAACCTCCACGAACATTTTCATCTTTGCCAACTTGCTCGTGACGGATTGGAGCACTTGGACCATCGACTACAAGCTCATCAGACTCGATTGAATGATCACATGGCGCGTATCGACATCAATTTGGCCAAACTTGCCAACCGCCATGGATCACCATCATCCTCAAAGTCGACACGTTCAAACCACCAACCCCAAGCTCATCGCCAAGCTCATCGCCATGATCATCACCTCCACATGGAATATGGTGGTAAACCTGGCTCTGATACCACATCACCACCTCCTCCTCCACAAGCTCCTCGACGACATTGGTATGAGGATAGATCGCCATCACCACTTCCTCGACACCGCCAAGGCCATGGTGACCCTCTTCAAGATCACCCTCTACGACAGGATCTTCACCAACATCATCGCCCACCACCACCAAGCTCCACTCATGACTATGGTCTACATGACTTCGTGGATGGTGCTCGCCCACATCCAAGGCTTCCAAAGAAAAATGCGCGTCACCACCACAATGACCGCCAAGAGCAAGACCCTTATCAATAAGTGTCGGGGGGACCCCAGAGTAGGGGCAAGGTTGGTAATAAATGGTGTTTGAGGTACAGCTTGCCGAGTTGGGCCATACCGAGTAGGAAGGTACTGAGTTGGATGGCTACCGAGATGGAGCTACCTAGGTAGGAAGGAAAAGAGCCAAGTGAAGAAAGGAGTATTCCCCGGACTGACCGAGTAGCGCTTGGTGAGTCCGGATAGACAAGGATCCTGCTCTTCTCGGAGGGAGGTTAGTGGATCCATTGTAATCCCGCATATCCAGGGAGAGTACGAGCGTGCAGTTCAACTTACTAGGCGTGATGATGCATATGCATACGCTAGTACAGTGCGTTGTATGGGTGAAGCCACATCCTATCTCTGACAAGGGGGACAGGACATGGCAGCAACCACGACAGCAGAGACTTTCGGCGTCTGTCAGCGAAGAAGCGGAAGCGTGCGCTACGACATAGTGTGTAGTCACCTGATCCTGTACTAATAGTTCGTGGCCACCAGTATATAAGGTGGCCACACCCCTCCTGTGTGAGGGTAGCTGATATTCTAAGAGGAGAAGTGTTGCTAGTTTGTTTAGAGAGAGATAGCAGTAGAGTTTCTTGTTCCTCTAGCTCCTTGATCTTGAGGAACACTTGTACTCGATCACCACATATATATAGAGAGAGAGAGGCAGGAGTAGGGGTGTTACCTCCACACGAGGACCCCGAACCTGGATAGATTGTGTTGTTTGCAGTGTAGTGAGCGCGCCATATAGGCGTGCGATCCCTCCCCGGATACCCACAGTGTCCATCGGCCCCAAACTCAAGCCATCCTATGGCATCTGTCTTTACCTCACCACGACAGTTGGCGCCCACCATGTGGCCAGTAGCAGCGCTGGCTGGGGTTTCTATCCGGACGGGACCTCTTCCTTGTTCGGGGGAGCGTGTGGTTTGTGGCCTTGTCCACAGATTCGGCTCCTTTGACTTTGTCACCGACAACGCCGGAGATTTCGGCGGTGTGCATGTGCCCGCAGGCGGCTCTGTCATCAGCTTTGGCGCACACTTGGTGTACGTCTCCACCACCGTCATCCGCGAGTACCCCGAGGTGGTGCTCGTTGCTGACAATCCTCCTGCCATTCTCGCCATCCATGGGCAGCACACTGGTGGCTCTGCGGACAACATGGAGGTGATGATGACCGGTCCGGCTCATGCTGCCGGGTAGAGCGCGACCGGTGGCGCTGAGGTTGCTGGCAAGTCGACTCGGCCTCCTCACAAGCCACTGGAGAAAATGAGAACCAGCCGGGTTACAAGGCTCCTACTACATCGACCGGGAGACCAGCTCCCTTCGCCGACGTCATTGAGAAGCTGAGCATGCCCTTAGCCGCGGATGCGGATCCGGCGGTGTTGCGGGAGCAGCTCGAGGAGCAGCCCTAGGCCTTCCTACTAGAGGCCACCGAGATGGCGAAAATCAGGCAAACGTTCGATCTCGACCAGAATGAGTACAATAGGGCTCATGGTCTTACTCCTGCTGGCAAGAACCCTAGCCGGATAGGGATTATACGGAAGCGAGGTGGTAATCTTGGTGCCGAGTTGGCTACAGATGGTAGAACTGCTAGTAAATCTGCTAGTATGAACTCCGCTGGTAGGCCCAAGCATAGTTCTCCTACTAAGACACTTAGGGAGGCAGATGCAGTTGCTGCCGAGTTGCCAAATCTAACTAGTGAAGCTTGCATTAGGCAACATGACTGGCTTAATGAGCTTGTTCTTGAGGTTGGCAGGCAAAACAAGGCTTTCCGGAAGGCGAATCCGGGAGCCGGTGCGTCTCATGTTTTTCAGTCGCATGGGGCGAGATCCGGAGGCCAGGCCTCCTCGCCTCATCTCGGTGGTGGGAGATCTGGGAGTGTGAACTCCGGGAGACTTAAACAGATTCAAGTGTATGACCCGGCTGTCGCCGGAAAACAATTAGCTGTAGAGCGGCAGCCCGGGCAAGAACACAATGCTCAAGGTGGTGGCCATAATGTTGCCTGAGTTAAGAAAGAGGGACAAGGAGGCAACCGAGATGGTCCATCTCGGCACCCGGCTGCCAACCCGGTTCAGCCTCAACCCGGTGCCGGACCTGCTGTTCAGCCATGAGTGGTTGCCCCTGCGGTCAACCTGGTTCCTCAACCCGGTGCTGGATGGCAGGACCGGTACAATGATGGTTACTCGGCAATGGAGCAAGCCGGGCATCAAAGAAATGATCGTTATGCTGATGCTGGAGGTGTTGGAGCTCGGTTGGGTCCACGAATGCTGCAGCCGAGTGATGCAAGATACAAGCTGGACAGAATCTATCTATCGGAGGAGATGGAGTCGCAAGACCCACCAAGACCGCTCTGTTTCGGTCCCAGGATCATGAATGAGCCAGCTGTGCCCAAGTTCCAGCTGGCAAGAGCGACCAAGACCTATGACGACAGCACCAAGCCGGAAGATTGGCTGAATGACTATGTCACTGCCGTGCACATTGCTGGTGGTAACCGCAGATGGGCGGTGAGGTACGTGCCCCAGATGTTGGAGGGCCCAGCCCGGATTTGGCTGAACAACTTGGTGAGAGACAACATCAATTGCTGGCTTATTTCTCGGAGGCCTTCATCAGCAACTTCACTAGCACCTACAAGAGGCCAAACCGGCCATAGCAGCTCTCTGCATGCAAGCAAGGGAAGAAGAGACTGATCGAGAATATCTGACTCGGTAGAGCACATTGAGGAACACCTGTGAAGGTGTGAACAAGTCTCAGGCCATTGCCTGGTTTGCTCAAGGTTGCCGACATGGTAGCATGCTGAGGCAGAAATTGCAGAGGGAGATGCCGAGTACACTGGCCGAGACCATCAAGATCGTAGATATGTATGCACTCGGAGATCCCACCCAGCCTTTGCTCGACTCGTTTGAGACAAGAAGGAGGAACCACGACAATGATGGTGCTAGGAGGAATGATCGCCAGGATTACCAGAACAAGAGGCGAGATGACATGCAAGATATCCGCTATGGCTCGGATCACGTAGCCGCGGTTGATCCGGATCAACCTGATGCAGGAAGCAACGAAAGGCAAAAGAACACTGGGCTCTAGTATGGGCAGAACCAAAACCAGAACTACAAGAAACAGTGGACTGATCCCAAGCAGTCCGGAGATGCACCACAAAGGTTCACCTTTGAAATGACGAGGGATGGGCCGTGCAGCTACCACACTCGGCATCCGAGTAGGCCGAAAAACCATACTTCCCCATAGTGCAGCTGGTGGGACCGGATTAAGAGCGAGTGGTTTGGACAATTGCCTCCTCCTCCGCCTCTGTCGGCTCTGGGTTCCAACATTCAGCCTATCCGGGTAGCAGCTCCCAGGCCTGCTGAGAATCAGAGAAGGGATAATGTGAATCAAGTGGTGCAGGGGGCCAACAACAACAACAACACCTGGAACAACTACGACAACAACAATCGCAACAACAAATTCAACCGGAACAACAGCAACAACAACAACAACACAACAATGACAATGCTGGCGGCGGAGGCCGAAATCAGTATCAGGAACGCCATCAGAGTTACATGGTGTTCACCACCGAGCCGGATGACAAGTAGAGCCTGCGCAGCCGGGCAATGGAAGTAAATGCAGTGATGCCGCCAGTGCCGGATTGGATGCACTAGTGCGACCAAGATATCATCTGGTCTCGGGTTGATCATCCCAGGATCATGCCCAACCTGGGTAGCTATGCCCTGGTGGTGGACCCAACTTTCATTGGCCTAAGATCAATGCGAAGTTCAGCAAGGTGCTGATTGACAACAACAGCAGCATCAATATTATGTACCGAGATACCATGGAGAAACTCGGGTACGCCGAGAACATGTTGCTGCCCAGCCGGACTACCTTACACGGCATTGTGCCGGGAGTATCTTGTGCTCCTATTGGCAGGGTGTGGATTGATGTGCTCTTTGGCACCAGGGAGAACTGCCGGACTGAGTGTTTGCAGTTCGAGGTAGTTGATCTCCAGAGCCGTTATCATGCTCTTCTCGGCAGACCAGCTCTGTCCAAATTCATGGCCTCTACTCATGCGGCCTATTTGAAGATGAAGCTTCCCGGCCCCAATGGCATTATCACCATCTCGGGTGATTACAAGCGCTCTCTGGAGTGCGCATCAGCTGAATCTCAGCTGGCCGAATCAATGGTCATTGCAGCCGAGAAGAAGAAGATACACGAGGTAGTGGCCATGGCCCAGGCAGCTCAACTCGGCATGCCCGGGATGCCTAGCCCTCAGCACGGTTCCACTTTCCAGGCCTCTCAGGAGACCAAGAAGGTGCATATTGACCCCGAGTTCCCAGAGCGTGTCGCCATTATTGGTGTCGGGTTGGAGGAGAAATAGGAAAGGGAGCTCATCCACTTCCTCCATGAAAACCGGGATGTCTTTGCTTGGTCCAATTAGGATCTACCGGGTGTCCCGAGGGAGTTGGTTAAGCACTCTTTGCATGTGAGGCCGGATGCCAAGCCGGTGAAGCAAGCCCTGCGTCGTTTCGCTGCTGAAAGGAGAAAAGTCATTGGTGATGAGATCACAAGGCTGTTATCAAGCGGATTTATCATGGAGGTACTGCATCCGGATTGGCTGGCCAATCCGGTCATGGTCGAGAAGAAGAAGGATGATCATATGGTTGTTGTGGTGTGGCGCATGTGCGTGGACTACACCGACCTGAACAAGGCCTGCCCCAAGGACCCATTCCCACTGCCCCGATTAGATCAGGTGATCGACTCCACAGCCGGATGTGAACTTTTGTCTTTCATTGATGCATACTCTGGTTTCCACCAGATTCCCCTGAATCCGGCTGGTCAAATAAAGAATGTTTTCATTACCCCATACGGGGCTTATTGTTATCGTGTCACGTGCTTTGGGTTGAGAAATGCTAGGGCCACATACCAGAGGTGCATGCATAAATGCTTGCACGAGCAAATAGGCAAAAATGCGCAGGTGTATGTGAATGATATAGTAATTAAGACCAATGAGAAACACACACTCCTAGAAGATATCCAAGAAACATTCGCGAACTTTAGAAAGTACTGGATGAAGCTGAACTCGACCAAATGCACCTTTGGTGTCCCGGCAGGAAAGTTACTCGGTTTCCTCGTGTCCAGCCGAGGTATCGAGGCCAACCCCTACAAAATAAAATCTGTTGAGAGCATGTCTCTCCCGAGATCCTTGAAGGATGTGCAGAAATTTACTGGGTACCTGGCTTCCCTTAGCCGGTTCATTGGGAGAATGGGCAAGAAGGCCTTACCTCTGTACCAGCTCATGAAGAAAAGTGACAAGTTCGTTTGGACACCACAAGCCGATGTGGCTTTCCGAGAACTCAAGACCATGCTGGGTACAGCTCCAGTTATGGCATCTCCCCTTCCTAAGGAGCCAATGTTGCTCTATATTGCAGCTACCAACCAAGTTGTCAGTGTGGTGGTGGTAGTGGAGCGAGAAGAAGAGGGCAAGTCTGTGTAGAGGCTGGTGTATTATCTTAGTGAGGTGACCTCCAACTCGAAGCAAAACTACCCTCACTATCAGAAGATGTCATATGGAGTCTATATGGTTGCCAAGATGCTCAAGCATTATTTCCAAGAGCATCCGATTACGGTGGTGAGCACTGCACCCATCTTGGAGATTATGGGAAACAAGGATGCAAGTGGCCGGGTAGCCAAGTGGGCAATTGAGCTAGCTGCTTATACCTCGATGTATGCAAGAAGAGAAGCCATCAAATCTCAAGCCCTAGCGAATTTCTTTGTTGATTGGGCCGAAATGCAGTATGAGCCTCCCTTGCCGGAAATAAATTTTTGGTGAATGAATTTTGATGACTCCATGGTGAAAGAGGGTCTTGGTGCTGGCGTTGTGCTCACCTAACCCAAGAGGGATCAACTCAAGTACGTCCTGTAAATCCATTTTGCGGCGTCCAATAATGTGGCCGAGTATGAGGCCCTAGTCCATGGACTAAACGTGGCCAAGGAGATTGGTATCCGCCGAATTATATGCTATGGCGACTCGGATCTGGTGGTTCAGCAAGCCTCGGGGACTTGGGACGCGTTGGATGCCAATATGGCTTCATACCAGTTCCTTGTCCAGAACATGTCCGGATTATTTGATGGGTGTGAGTTCCACCACATTCACCGAGCTGAAAATGATGTTGCCGATGCTCTGTCCAAGTTGGGCTCTTCTTGGCAGTCCATCCCGGCAGGAATTTCTTTGGAGCATCTAAGGAAGCATTCCACCAAGGCTTCTACCGAGTTGGATTCGATATTCGTCCCGGCTGTACCGGTATCGGAAGCTGTCCCTATGGAAATTGATGAGGGGATCATGAAGGAGAACCCGGGGACTGCTCCTCCGATCTCGGGGACTGTCGCATTCATCTCGGGGACTTCCTCGCAGGACTTGGGGACTTGGGGACTCGTTTCCATCTCGGAGCAAGTCATGTCGGCTGGTCCAATGGAGGTGGATGAGCCAGTGTTTCCTACTCGGGCGATACCGAGTTGGGCTCAGCCCATATTGTCTTCTCTCGCGGTTGGTACTTTACCGAGTGACGAGATCTCGGCCAGGCAAATACAGAGAAGATCTAAAGGCTACACCATCATCACCAAAGAACTACACAAGAGAAGTACCACAGGAGTGCTTCAGCGCTGTGTTGATCCGGAAGAGGGAGAAGAAATTCTCAGAGAGATACATCAGGGGGAATGCGGGCACCACGCCTCATCTCGGGCTCGAGTGAAGAAAGCTTTCCGGCATGGATTCTTTTGGCTCACTGCCTTGCAGCAAGCAGAAGATCTAGTGAGAAAGTGCAATGGATGCCAGCGATATGCAAGCAAGATACATATGCCAGCTTCCGAGCTGAAAAATATTCCCATCACTTGGCCATTTGCAGTTTGGTGCTTGGACAAGGTGGGACCTTTCAAGCCAGCTCGGGGCAACATGACTCACATTCTGGTTATGGTTGATAAATTTACCAACTGGATTGAGGTGAAGCCAATCCGGAAGTATGATGGACACACAGCCAACAACCCAAGGATCGCATGGGATCATCTCGGATAATGGAACAATTTTTCTGAGGGAGCCTTTGCTCAGTTCTGCAAGGAGAAGAGGATCCGACTAGACATTGCGTCAGTCGCACATCCGGAATTAAATGGGCAAGTTGAAAGAGCTAATGGAATGGTCCTATCCGGAATAAAGCCTAGGCTAATTAAGCCATTACAGCGAACCTTGGGTTGTTGGCTGGACGAGTTGCCCGCGGTGTTGTGGAGTCTAAGGACTACCCCTAACCGATCTACCGGATATACACCATTCTTCCTGGTATATGGAGCGGAGGCAGTGTCGCCCACTGACCTTGAGCATGACTCACCGAGAGTAACCCTCTATACTGAGGCAGAGGCAAGAGAAGCCCGAGAAAATAATGCTGATTTGCTAGAGGAAGCAAGAGAATTAACTCTATCGAGATCAGCTGTATATCAACAGAATCTGAGATGCTATCATAGCCAGAAAATAAGCCCAAGGGTTTTCCGAGAAGGAGGTGCTTAGGCTGGTGCAACGCACAGCCGGAATGCACAAGCTTTCCCCTCCATGGGAAGGGCCATTCATTGTGAGCAAGGCTCTGCACAATGATGCATATTATCTCATTGATGCACAGGAGCCACAGAAGAACAGGGCAGATAAATCCGGAGATGTAACTAAGCGCCCCTAGATTGTAACTCTACTCCGCCGTTTCCATTCCTGAAAAAGCATTGTATGTATCTCCTTACCGAGTTGAAATCCAAGTTGGCACTCCGAGTAGGAACTCGGGGACTGACTGTGCATAACTTTATCTGTGTTATTTACTTTTTACTTTACCTATGTGAGTTAATCATCTCGGAATTTCGTGCGTAAGTCTAGTAATGTGTTTAAACCTAAGGGCAACTCTTTGACTTTGCTGTTGTCCGCAACCCGGCTTCATGGAAAGCAAGAGAACAAGCCAAGGGTCAATGAACACACGAAAAACTGCTAAGGAAATAAAGAGTTAATCAACCGATATAAGTTGCTTTTTTCTTCCGTTTTTTCGGCTAAGTACTAGGCAGTTTTAATTTCAATCTCAAAGTTGTGAAGTATTATAAACTTGGTTTTCAAAATCTTGTGACTCGACTGTCAAAAAGCCACAAGTGGCAGGCAAGAGCAAAGACGAAAAAAGCCAGGTGGATAAGAAAACCAACTCGGGGACTCGAATTAACGCAATCCGGCATTCAACCAGTCTTGCTCGAACTTAAATAAAAATTGAGTAGCAAACAGTGAAATAAGCGTTTCTTACAATTGCACCCGGCATACCGAGAATCTGATAAAAAGTTTGAGAATGAAAGGCATATATTTAGGCTGCGGCCAAAGGAGTTGAATCTACATCAGCACCTGCCGGGTGGGAGGACTCGGTGGCGAGCTCGGAAGCAGCAGTCACAGCGGGTGGCTCGGAGGTGGCGTTCTCGGATGTAGGCTCTGAGGCGCTCAACTCGGAAGCAGGCTCCGAGATAACCATCTCGGTGGTGACGGTCTCGGCGTCTTTGGCGAGATCTTGCTCGGCCTGGATTTCCTCATCGACCTCCTCAGAGTCGTCGTCATCCTTAGTCCCTTCGTCGCCCTCATCGGCCTCCTCATCTCCCTCCTCATCATCGACCTCATAGTCTTCGGTCTCACTCTCGGTGTTGGGCTCAGTGGGGCCTTCCACAAACTCCTGGGTGTCGGCGTATGAGGCTAGCCGGTACGATGTCTCCTTGCGAGCCAGGACACGAGTTTCTTCAGTGGACCATCTGGATCCGTTCCGCAACTTCTGGAGTTTGTTGAGGTCGATATTTTCATACCAACAAAGGATGAAGGGCAGTGCCTCGTCTGCGCCAGCTCGGGCTGCGGAAGCGCGCCACTTCTTGAGATGCTCCTTGACATAGTCCAGCTTCGAGGCCAGCTCATGGATGGATTCGGGGGGGGGGGGTGGTCAACTCCTGGCCATAAAACCTTGTGCAGCCGGATAGTAGTGGAGACGAAGTTGATTCCCAATCCCCTGAGGGGCAGAACTCAGGCTTTGATGCCCTTGATCTGGTCCTCGATGGTGACGGTCTCGGCGAAGTCGTAGCAAACGTCATCCCGTACTTGCCCGACCCTTGCAACAACCCTCTCGGCACCAAAGTCCAGGTCGGGGAATGCCCCTAAGAAAAAGATGTCTGAGTTAAAACAAGAGATCAGCCGAATAGAGCAAGACGGATAGAGAAAGTTGGAAAAGAACAGAGGAACATATGAAACTTACATCTCATTTCCAGGGTGAGGTCCTTGAGCCTGCTGAACCATATGTCGGCGTTGGCATGGTGTTTGTCCAGCAAGACGAGGGAGCTACTCACCATCTGGTCGAGTGCAGCGTTCCGCTCTTTGAGGACCTCAATCTCGTACATCAATGCTATTTATGATGGCGATGAAGTTGTTGGAAACCCCAAGAGGAGGGTGTGATGAGCAAGCGGCAAGAATTTCCCTCAGTTAAGAACCAAGGTTATCAATCCAGTAGGAGGAAGAGAATCTCGGGAAGGTTGATGCCACTGACGGTGGTGCTGGCGCTTCACCGGTGTCAGCAACAACGTGAACACACAACAAAACCAAAATACTTTGTCCCAACAGTACAGTGAGGTTGTCAATCTCACCGGTCTTGCTAAAAACAAAGATTAGACGTATAATGTGGAAAATTATGTATGATTGCAGTAACTAAAGAAAGCAGGAAATAGTTGTGGTTTGTTTATCAGTGTGGAAAAATGGACTGGGTTCATAGTTTCACTAGTGGTGTCTCTCCATAAAAGATAGCATGCTGGGTAAAAAAACTATAGCTGGTCAATTGACAAATAAAGGTTGCACCGTAGTGCACATATATGGCATGAAGACTACTATGATATTTAGTGCGGGCATTACAACAATATACATAGACCGACATCCATCTCCATCTATGACTAATAATCCACCCCAGGTTATCATCCGAACCCCCTTAGGTATTAAGTTGCAAGCAACAGATAACTGCATTAAACAAAGTGTGTAATGTAAGCAATGATTATGCACGCGGGCACCCTCACCGTTGTTTTCTTTCTAATGGCAACAACACATCCCCCCCTTCACGTTTATGTCACTCGAGCAAGGTGGTGAGGAGGCATGAACCCACTATCGAGCATAAATACTCCCTCTTGGAGTCACTAGCAACTACTTGGCCAGAGCAACCACTAGCAACGGAAAGCATGCAAGATCACAAATAGCATATGCAAATAAAGACTATAATCAACTTGGCATAAGTTCAATATTCATCGGATCCCAGCAAACACAGCATATAAAATTACATAAGATCAATCTCGGTCAGGATAGGCAACTCACGAGATCTAAACATAGAGGCATATGAGGAGAAGACAACCATCTAGCTACAGCTATGAACCCGTAGTCCAAGGATGAACTACTCACGCATCACTCCGGAGGGAGGCATGGTGATGTAGAAGCCTCCGGTGATGATCTCCTCTCCGGCAGGGTGCCGGAAACAGCTTCAGAACCCCCCTCATCTAGGGTTGACGGTGACGGCGGCTGCGGAAGTTTTCGGGGATTTTTTATCAGGTGCTTAGGGTTTTCCATCCGGGGGGATTAAATAGGAGAAAGAGCAAAGGCGGTGGAGCTATAGGGGCCCCACACCTATAGGTGGCGCGGCCAGGGGGACCCGCGCCACTCTATGATGTGCCCCCATGATGCCCGTCTTCGACTCCTCTTCGGTGTTTTGGATGCTTCCGGGGAAAATCGGAACTTCGGGCTTTGTGGGGTATAATTCCGAGAATGTTTCCAGAACAACTTTTATGAAACCAAAAACAGCAGAAAACATGGAACTCGCACTTGGCATCTTGTTAATAGGTTAGTCCCGGAAAACGTATAAAAATGCTATAAATAAGGGAGAGAACAAGTAGCAATTGACATAATATGATCATGGAGCATCAGAAATTATAGATACGTTGGAGACGTATCAATCAACTCGAGATTCTCGCTAGCGGATGCATCCTTCATCTCGGCCTTGTCCTTCCCGGCCTACAACGCCAACTTTATCGCATCAGCCAGCTCCAACTTAATCTTGGCAACCTCATTCTTCTCGGCTTGGAGATCTTCCTCGAGCTTGGCTTTGCCGTCCTGGATGAGTTGTTGTATCTCGGCTAGAGAGGGACACTCTTGGTGTTTTCAACAAACAGTTTGTGCTCATCTGTATAGAAAACAGGCCGGTTAGCAAAATGGTGGGAGCATGGAAGCCGAATAAGAAGAAAGAAGAAGGGGCTTACTCTCTAAAGCCGAGATCTTGCTCTGGGCAGATTCTGCCAGCACGGTGCAGTCCTGGTGCTTCTTGGCGAAGATCTGATGCTCGCCTGCATAAAAAAGCAAAATTAACCAAGGAGAAGGAAAAGCGTAAACATAAAACGCAAAGATAGAAAACACGACACTTACTTTCCAGAGAAGAAATCTTGGTAACAGAATTTGTCAGCCGCTTCTCGAGAATAACTGTGAATGAGAAAACAGAAACCGAGTTAGAAAACTGATGCAGGAGAAAGTTACCTTTGCTCCCTAGTTCCTCCTGCAGGTTCTGGATCTTCTCTTTGACATCTCGGTGGGCCCAGAGAATCTTGTGGTAGAGTAGGGTGCGAGCCTCGGTGCAAGTCTGAAGAGAAACAAGAAAAGAGTTAGTTGGAAGATTCGACCCGAGTAGAATTCAACTCGTTCGAGTATTGCCTACTCGGCCCAAATCTCGGGGACTGGATACACGTGTTGATCTCGGATTCACAATTTGCAATCTTGGAAAAGTAAAAAAGGGAAATCGTTACTTACTCAGGAGGTGAGCTCGGCATCTTCAGCAGCTGTGCGCAGGCAGTACATCTTGTGCGCCAATGTGCTGCTGGAAGGTGAAACCGGAATGGATGTTGCACCGACATCGGCCCAGTTCCATGCTTTCTGGTAGTGGTCCAGGGGGCCCAGTTTCTTCCCATTGTGGACGGGATCGAGGTGGCTAATCCGGTCCAGGGTGGCATCCATATCCTCCCGCAGCTCTACGACAAGCTCCTGGTGCGGCACGAGCTGGGTGTCCGTGTTAATCGCCAAAGTGTCGGGTTTCGCTTTCGCCCCGGATTTCTTCTGCTGCACCTCCTGATGCTTTGTCCAATGTATCATAACTTTTACAAGTCCCGTCGGGACCTTGGTACGTCCCTCTCCAGCCACTACTCCCTGCGACGGTGCAAACTTGGCCCGCTGCCGAGTGCGAGGGGGATTTCCTGTTGGCCCTGCTGGTCTTCTCGGTGGTGTTGGGCTTGCTGCTGCTGCTGGAGGAGTTGGATCTGTTTGGTGTGGGGTTTGGGCTCGCTGCTGCTGCCGATGAAGTTCGGACTGTGGCCGTTGGTGCGGTGCCGGTTGCTGTTGCTGTTGTTGCTGTGGCTATTTGTGTTGTTGTTGCTGCTTTCAGTGGTGTTGTTCTTCTCGGTGGGGTTGGCGGTGTTGCTGCTGTGGAGGTTGAAGGAACTTGCTGCCGCGGTGCTTGCTACTGCGCCATTGCTTCTGGGTGCTGCAACTCTTGTTGCTGCTCTTGGTGCTGCTCAGTGCCCGACTCCGACTATTCCGAAGTCTCTTGACTGTCCATCTCGGTGCCCATGTCGCCTGCGCCGAGATCCTGGTCTTCTCGGTCTGGGAGGGGCATCTCGGACCGGTCAGGTTGTTGGTGTCCATGTCCTCGGGATCGAGGTCGATAACGTCGCAGGTGTTACTCGGTCCCGCGGGCGCCTCAGAGAGTTCAGCATCAATTGGATCACTGGAGGAAAGCAAAAACAGAGGGGTAAAGAAAACGCAAGTACAAAGCATCTCGGTCAAAAGAGGCAAAAGAACAAAGAATATGCAAATATAAAGCATCTCGGAAGTAGCTTACCCATCAACCATAGGCCGCAGGTTCTTTCGGCGTTTCGCCGTGACCTTGCCACCCCTGGGCCCCTTGTTCCCGGATTTCGTGTGCCTCTTGGATGGAGGCTCGACGGTGCCGCTTCCGACCCTCTTCTTCAGTTCCACAGGGGCGGCAATGGACACGGGCACCGCTTCAACCACATGTTCGTCCGTGTCAGCTGGGAACGAGGAAAATCAATATGCAAATGAGACCGAGAAGGGGTGAGATACCTCCAAAAGAATACAATTGTCATCACTATCACCTTCATCATCCTCGGACCAGTCCCGGATTGAGGCTGAGACTCTGGACTTACCAGCTTGAGCGGGAGGATGAGCGAGAGGAATAGGAAGTGTATCCTGGTTGTCGAACTGCTCGACATCATCCTTAGTCCGGTCAGGTTTCTAGTTATATGAGAGGACCGGCTTGTTTTCCTCTCTCTGGCGATCAAAGTGCTGCACATGCGAAACACAAAGCATAAACAACGGAACTAAGTGAACTCGGAGAATACCGAGATGCACTCTACTCGGTAGGGTATGCGAAACATAAAGCATAAGGAAGTAATTGAACTCGAAAGATACCGAGATAAGCTCTACCCGGTGACACATGCGCAACACAAAGCATAAGGAATCGAATGAACTCGGAAGATACCGAGATGGAAGCAACTCGGTAGGATGGAAAATACTTACTCGGGGTGCCAACCTCTCTCGGTTGTATGGCTCGAATACCCAATCCCAAGTCTCCGTGAGGGTGGCCTTGGCGATGTACTTGGCCTAGATGGCCACCTCCTTCCTACTGAGCTCGAAGGTGGTGGTGCGCGTGCAGTCACGCGCCCTGCCCATGAAGCACATCTTGTGGGCCCTGAGCTGCAGAGGCAGGATCCGGCGGCTCACCCAGGTGGCGATCAGGTCGTCACCTCAGAGCCCATCCTTGACGAGTTGCTTCAGTCGGCTGTCTGCGAGATTCACCTCGGGTATAGTCTTTCTCGGGTTGTACTTGTAGTTTAGCATCGCAGTGGGGGGACCGATGTGGAAGGGAGAAGTTTTATGAGATCCTCCTTCTCGGAATCCTTCTGGTCTGGATTCTTCACATAGAAGAATCCCCTCTGCCACTTGCGGCAGGAATCAAGACCCTGGACCCGGGGGTACTCGGTACCGTTCCGGTAGACATTGGGTCATGGTTTTGGGGGCATTTGGATTAACAGTGTTTGGGAGAACTTGTTGGCGGAAGTGGAAATACTTAGCCCAGGTATCTACCGTGGGGTAGATGCCAAGATAGGCTTTCGAGAAGGTCACAAAGGTAGAAAGCATAGTAATAGCATTGGCATAAAGCATAGTAATAGCATCGGCTGCTCCCACCCCGGCCAGGCTGGCCTCCCAAGCCAGCTGCCTTGCTACTGCGCAAAGAGAGAGGAAAGCCCCCTTTTCCTCCTCTACCTACCCCCTTGGCTATATAAGGACCCCCTCGGGCTAGATCTAGGATTAGAGATGAATTTAGACATTTGATATTTTCTCTTGTACCCCTCTTGTGAGGCTACTCCTATGGTTTGTATCTAGGACAGTATCAAGTCTACTCCTATGATGTGTATCTAGGACCGTATCAAGACTATACCGGGTTACCTATCCTTTCCCCTTGGGAATTAGTTAGGGACTTTCCAATCAATCTCAACTAATCTTGAGGTTCTATTGGCGTGGTGGACTGCCACGTGGTGTTGAAGCGGTTTCCGAAAAGGTGAGTTCGGTTGGATCGATCGTCCCCTAGGCGGCCCTTGCGGCTTAGTTGACGGGAGACTTGGGTTCTTCAGTTCTTGCTAGTTATCTCCCTTTGTTTGTCCAAGATTTCCCCTCGATTCCTCTCTCATGTTCATTGTTCGTTCTTCGAGTTCTTGGTCGATTCGTGAAGATCAGGCCACCCAGGAGGTTAACCCCTCCATCAGAAGGTTGCCAATAATGGAAGGTGAACTAGGAATTTGTGGCAAAGTTCAACGGAGAATAGGGTTAGGGATTTGTGGCATTGAGTAGGTCTATTGTGGCGAGCTCACACCCCTCCAACGAGACGTACTCCCCTTAAAAGGAGGAATTTGGGAATACATCATCGTCTCCGTGTGCCTCGATTATTTCTATACCCGAGATTTTCTACTTATGCACTTTAAATTGTGATAGCCTTCGTGCTTGAAGTCATATATCTTGCTATCACCTTGTTACTTGTCTTGTTTGTATATTTAGGTTTAGTTCTTGTTAATTTGAACACCTAGTTTATTTCTGCATTTAGCAAGCCGTAACCGGAAAAGTTTTAATCGCCTATTCACCCCCCCTCTCTAGGCAAAATCGGTGTCCGTTCACACGCCGCATGCGATTCTCGTTCATCTTTCAATTTATCTGCTCCGAGCTCATGAATTTTATGTCTAAACATCAATATAACCAACCGCTGTTTCTACTTGTATGGTACTGACCCTCGTATCCAAGAAATGAATCCATACCCGCCTATAAGGTTCTAAGAACATGTTGATCTCAGTATCCAGGTGATGGACGCGAACCCGAACCAATTTGACAGTGCACAGTTTGGAAGAGCATGGTAACCTTGATATTTTTAAAGTGAGGAATCACCCTAATAATGACAACTACTATGCAATAAAAAAGGCACATAAAAAGGATTAACCATCACACACAATTTATATAAGTGATATAGTATAGTCATCTTCTTCTTTTGGGCTCATAACTCCTTCCTTTCTCCATGGATCAATTATTGATTGCCACCTCCATGTCCTTCTCCTATCTACAAGATACTATGATGAGGCATGGGGCACACATGCCAAAAGATAGCAATCATATGGTTTCCAACCATTATGCTTTAAATTGGCTCGCATGTCAAAATAAATATAGTAGATAACATCTCATACAACTCTTAAATGGACTATACCACACCACACCACACCATATCTTCTGCAAAAACAAGTTAGACGGATCTAACACTTGCGTTTGCATATTTTACGTGGCTGTAGATTCTACGTAGTAAACCATTTACTACCTACAAACAAAATCAGGCATGATTGTTCACGATGCTAGATAGACATTGCGGGGTGATTGAAACACATACATTATGAAAACGTTTTGAGCCTCAATCTAAACTTATTCATAGCCATGACCCCCGTGTGGACCAAATCCACATGTCCCGTTCGTTAAGGCACTTTTTTGGACTAGACAAGATATGCCAGTGGCAACTCAAACATCCTAGGAGTTCCAAAAGTTTGTAAAAATCTTACTATGCCGTTGAAAACAAAACGACACAACATATTGGGAAGCAATTATAAACAATTTGAATATTAGAGAGCTTTCTAATATAATCGCTCAAACTTATGCAATACCCGCACACCCCGGTACTCTAGATCGTACCCGCACCTACACATAGACTGCTCTAATACCACTATTGGTGTACGTAGCAGAATTTAAAAAAATTCGACCTACGTAGCACACCGGATCTACTATTGAGGTAAGGGCGAGATTCGATCTGATCGTTACCAACACGGAGAGCGGAACGTATGTCGATGATGCCTGATTAAGAGTTTCGCGACTAATCCTATTGTTGAGACTGTTTCCGTCTCCCTCCTGCCTTCTGGATCCAGCAGAGTGAGAGTATCACGTGCTACACCTCTGAGAGTTTGCGCATGTGAGTCCATCAAGGTGCAGAAACGCTTCGCCGTCCATAGCTAATTGTTACCGGCTTCAATTGAGGTAAAAATCCCAACACATGGAAAAGAGAGAGAGATTAGAGGTAGATCTAATCGGGAGAGGACACCTCAAAACCCAATTAGAAGGCTCTAATTAGAAAATCTAATTAGAGCCTCTAATCAAACAGAGAGAGTCAATAGTGCTAATTGTGTGCTCTCTCTATGAGGGTGGGGTGGGTTTATATAGTGGGCCAAAGGGGAGGCTTGCAATAGGGGGACAGGTAGGTTTCCCCTCTCCCTCCTTGGCCGCACCATGGCCCCTGGAGGTAATCAGATTGGACTCCTAAATCCATTCCGCCTCATTTTTCCTTTTTCTTTTTCCACCTCATTTAATTTTCAAATAAATCAGGGAAAAATCATGGGGGAGGTTAATGCGCATTGTGAGACCATAGGTCCCACCTAGCAGCCCCTAAAATCAGGGTTTGCCCACAGGAGGATATCTGTCCCCCTCCGGCACCCTCCTATATGGAAAGTCCTCCATAACTCTTCCGGAACCCCGTGGCCCTATAGATAAAATCATCGATCTTATCTAACGATGTCAGAAACATATTCCCGACATCCCGGGACATCTCATGTCCCCTGTAATCTCTCTGAACAATAATTCCATCACGCCTGCTCTGATGGCCGCTGGCACGACAAGAATCAAAGTGATCCCGGAGGCGTCTTCTATGGGCATCAAGAAGATGAAGCGGGATGTCAAGATCTTGACCGCCGACCTATCGATTATGACACCGCGAGTGCGGGCTTGGCATTTTTCTATCAGGAACACATCTTGTTGAAGTGGGGCTTCTTCCGCCGGAGCAGTATCCAGCGACACACCAACACGAGAAGAATTTATCGACGCACCAGCACGATCAGGATCCACCAGGCGCACCAGCACGATCACCTGACACACGAGCATGACCTGGAGCCAGAGGAGATCACACCGGAGTAGGCGGCATGGGAGGCACCGGAGATCGCGACCCCGACACGTTGTGGAAGGCACCGTTGGCCCTTCGATTCCTGCGTTTATATGTATGATCGCCGGACTTAACAACTCTTTTGGGATGTGTAATTGCGAGATAGGGTGACAAACTTGGGCTGAAAACTGTCTCTTGTTTGAATACTCAACTAGTTTTGGAGCCGTCTATTGGGACGCATCGGTGGGGTGCGACGCTCCCAATAGACCGGCAACGCGTGCCGGCACGCCCCAATAGCATGCGCGGGCAACATTTGTCGGGCGCCCTATCGGAGTTGCCCGTAGAGATGCGCTAATTGAACACATTTGTAAACGTCCTTCCACGAGGGCAAGAATCGAATGAGAAACGGTAGTCGTACCACCCTTGGCCAGATCAAAAACCACGCGGCTACGATATGACGAGTCCAATAACCCCCCAAATAAAAGAGGGGCTCTTCTCGGGGCACATACTGCTGCCCAGCCGCGACACGATGCCGGAGCGAGCGGACTTCCCAAACAACGGCAATAAATCGTTACTCATGCATCCTGCTAACCACTACCCCCCTATGCTACGGCGAGGTAGGTAGTACACTGGTAGGCTAGCTGCGCCACAGCCCAGCCAGTGTCCGGTACTCTGCCTCCGCGGCAATGGAAAGTTGAAACTCTGCGAGTCAACCGTGCCACCTGCTTCGAGCCTTTAACTATACACGAACTGAAACTACAGCCAAGTACTGGCGGTACCAGCTTGATCATTGATCAACGCTACGAATTCGATAACGCCGGGGGCCGGGTGGTGTACTCGTTTCACCAATCTTCTCGTGGTGTCGCTAGCTTATGTCTCCGCATCACAAATACACAAGTCAAACGCATATGGAGGCCGTAGAGCAAGAGGAGTAGTGTGATCAGTGAGTAGGCGTGGCAGTGCTAAAACAGTGTTGCGGTCAAAACGATAACGCCGCAGCTTCTTCGTTCTGACAAACGAGCGCGGCCTGCACAGGCGGCCATCATCTCGGTTTTAAATTCCGCATTCAGCGAGCAAAGCAACACGTTCAGAACACCAGCTACGTAGTCCTCCTCCGTTTCTTTAACCTTCTTTAATACTGCTACTCAGAGGCTTTTGCCCTTTGCTTTCACCTCAGTCCCAATTGATTTCATTTCCTCCCATCCGCCTCCCACGTTTCCTTTTTCAGTTTCCCGGCACGGACCGAGAAAGGCCGCCACCACCCGTCGCCATGATTAAAAACTCCCTCCCTCCTCCCCCCCTGACCCTGACGACCTGAGCGCTGCGCATCGGTGCATGGCATGACATGCCAGTGCCAACGCCAACAACGCCAATGTGCAGGGTGGTGCGTGTGTGTGACCAGGGGACGATGGGCAGCCGGTGCTTGCTTTTTCCGCAGCGGCGCAAAAGCTCCTTCCAGTTCTGGCTACCTATGATCTGGGCTAGCTCGCGCAAAGAAGCAAGGGAAGCCAGTCAGGTCAGCCAGCCAGCCAGCCACAGGCCACACCACTGTGCGCCTGGCGCTACATGCATCGCTGCCATCTGTGGCTCGGCTTACATTTACATGTGATGCCACGGTACCATCGTCCACATTTTTTATCCATCGCCACCGCCTTTCCGTGCTCCAATCGATCAGCATATTTATGTGGGGCAGTGCGCGCCATGATGAAGCCGATGCGTGCATGGCATGGCATTGCCTGGCCGTGTCGATGCCAACGCAAAGCTGCGGCACAGTGCGGTGCGCGCAGCAGGTACGGTGTGGTACTACTGCTGCTGCTCTCCATTGACCTTAGCCCCGCCCTTACGTCGACAGCCGGCGCGCTGTCGTGACGGCTGTCGTCGCCTCGTCGGCGCCGGTGAAGAGATGATATGCGCGCGTCATCTTATTTTTGTCTAGTTCTACTACTACCTGTGTCGACGTGTCAAGTGTACGTGCTGATGAAGATCTTGTGCATTAACATATTGCTGCTGTCGCGAGATAGTAAGCAAAGTTGACAGATGCATTAGACTAATGACGGGCGGTACGTGGATCGCTCATCAATGATGTGGAAAATGTTTCCGGACCCCCACCACCTTAGCTTCTCTTTAACCACATCTATGTGTTCCTTTGCTGTAGCTCTTTTCTGCTGCTGTTGCTGCTATCAAAACTCTACTTATATGTGGTCACTGGTCATGTGGACTAGCACAACAAACAGGAAATATATTTATGTAGATACTACTCTGTATAGTATCTCTGTATAGTGCCCACGGAAGCATACCCTCTGTATCGACAGAGTACGTGCGTAGTGTAGGGGCAGCACATACCGTGCATCTACGCTATCGCGTCTGTGTATACTACCCACGGAGGCATGCCTACCGCCGCGTATGCACGGCCTGGGAGGTGATACAGTGCATGGGATTATGGTGTCAGATGATAGGTCACATGCGGCGCAGCAGAGCAGATGACGTGTCCGCTGCTGCATTGACTAGCTGCTATCTATCTATCTATCTAGACCTTGCAGAAGTATGGAAAACAAACCATCGCATCAAACGTACGTCTGCGCTCTCTCGCTTGTCCGAACGCCGGCCCTGACCGATGCTAGCTGCTCTCGTCATGCATGCCAGTTCCCCGTCTCCGCCCCCCTAATGATTTGTAGTACGTACTACTGGCTAGGTAATGCATATACTTACAAATATCTCATATACGTGCTAATTAGTACTTAAATCTCGTGGCTATGTACGCAGTAAGACTCAGCCTAGTTTAGTCACGTTTCTTCTTAATGTAACCTCTCCTTTTTTTCCGGCGGCCCAGCGGTCTTGCCCCAATA
Source organism: Alopecurus myosuroides (assembly GCA_028641055.1). Lineage (NCBI taxonomy): Eukaryota > Viridiplantae > Streptophyta > Magnoliopsida > Poales > Poaceae > Alopecurus > Alopecurus myosuroides. The sequence continues at coordinate 84,687,060 of CM054060.1, forward strand.
TCAGATTGATCTTCCATGCTGCCATGGCGCCTTGGCTGCTCGAAAAATATGCCAAGGGCCACGCTAGGAAACTCTCCCGCAATGCCATCATTCCAACCTCTGTGTTGAAGTATTGATCGGGCTGATTGTTTCTTCGTCTCACCATCATTCAGGAAGTGGATCTCTGAGTTACGACACTCGTTCTGTAAATCTAGACCCTAGTTCGGCAGGACATGACATGATTCCGAATGCTAATGGGCGACGACGGTGGCGACCTGGCGGGCGACGCGCGCGCCGGCCCTACACCCTCGCCGGACAGACTCCCCTCGCCTGGCTTCCGGTCGTGGCCGTCGCTGAGCAGAGATGGGCTCCGGGGGCGGTTCTGGGAGGCGGAGTGGCCACCGGAGTCCTTGGAGTCGGGCAGCGACGAGGAGGTCCGGGAGTCGCCGCCGAGGACGCCGGCGACGCTGGGCGACTTCTTAGCCTCGCCCCAGCACCGACGCTCCCCCCGAGCAGATGGGAAGCGCCGCCCCTTCGCGCCTGGCGGCTGCGGGTCTCGGCTCCGCTTCGGGAACGCCCGCACGGCGGCGCGACGCTCGCGGACCTCACCGGTGCAACCCCGGAGTCCTCCATGCTCTGCGCCGCCGACGGTGAGTTCCCCTCCCTCGCCGTCCCCTTCCTTTCCCCGGCCGCTGGCCGAGAATTCGCCCGGCACGCCGGAGACGCAGCCGCCGCCGCTGGCGACGAGGGAGGCGCTTGCCCTAGGCCTAGGGATGGCTCCTACCCCGACAACTACATGGGCTGGGCCGCTTGATGGTCCAGCTATTCGGCCTTTCAGCGAGGTGATCCGGCCTCCGAGCCGTGGGGGCGAGATGGGCCTGGCAGCCGCTGCGCTGCTGGGCTCCGGCCTTGGGGGAGGCCTAGCTCACCCACGAGCTAGGGTTTGACCCAGCCGTGTCTTGGTGGTGGATCCCCAAGGGAGCACGAGATTTGGCACTCGATTTCCCTGCCTCAGCTGAAGACGTGCGGCGGCGCGGAGCTTCAGCGTCGTCCATCACCCTCACCCCACCCCCGCCACCCCTCTCGGCTTCCTTCGCGCAGGTGGTGCGCATGGCGGGCGTGGGAGCTGGCTCGTCCCATGGCGCGGTCGGCCGTCGGCAGAGCGGCCCCAACCGCGGTGGTGCGCGCCGCCACCATCCTGCTGCGGCCCCGCCGGCCGCCCCGGCCGCTCCGGTGGCTGTCCCAGGGGCGAACCCCGTCCCTCCCCTCGACAATCCCCAGCCAATCTCGCAGCAGCGGTATTGGTACATGGAGAGGGAGAAGAAGCGTGAGGCCAAGCGCCTCGCTGCGGTGCAAGGCCTTGCCGGTGCGCCGGTGTCGGCCGCCGTGGCGCCTCAGGTGCCGGTGCAGGGAGCAGGCCGCCGAGACCTGTTGCGTGCGGCTGGGAAGGCGCCGGCCGCGACCGCCCGTCGGCCCTCGCACCCGCGTGCTGCTTCCTCGACGCCGGTCTCCGGCTCGGGCGGCCCGAGCGCTTCCCAGGCGCAGTGCTTCAAGTGCCGCCTGACTGGCCACTTCCAGTCGGCGTGCCACTTCACCCCGGAGAAGGTGGACTTGCACCTCATGGGGCAGGCCATTCCGGGAGAGGGCTTCTTCTACCTTGACTTCGAGGAGAGCAAGTCGGAGGTGGAGGAAGACACCAACGAGGCCATCATCTCCTTCGCGGGGCATGGGCTCTCGATCCTCGCCTTGGAGACGGAGCTGCGCCATCTGGTGGAGGGTGCCTGGGACTGGAGGGTGAGGGAGGTTTCCCCTCGCCAGTTCTCCGTCTGCTACCCCTCCCTGGACCTCCTCAAGATGAGCGTGCGGAGTGGTAGGATCTTCCTGCCGCTCAACAACCTGGAGGCGGCTATCCGGCTCGCGGACTCCGACCCGACGCCGGCCGTGCTCCTCCAGGAGGCGTGGGTGACGATTATGGGGCTGCCCAAGCGCATGAGGAAGGTGTCTCGGCTCATGGTCGGGATGCACATGCTTGGGCGACCCCTGGAGGTGGACACTCGCACCCTCGCCAATCGCCTCCCGGTGCGGATCCGTATGGCGTGCCGCAACCCGGCCAAGCTCAACGGCCAAGCTGAGATCTTCCACAAGAATGAGGGGTTCATCGTGGGAGTTCGGGTGGACCAGCCAGGCGCGAGCACCTCGGCTCCCCCACCACCGCAGCCCCCGACTGATCCCGACGGCTCTGGGGAGGACAGCCTCAACGAGGAGTGGAGGCTGGCGAGCGAGAAGGACCAGCGGTCTTTCGGGGCGGCGCTGCAGGCCGCTGCGGCCAACCCCACTCCTCCGGCGGCGCCAGCGACTGGGGGGCAACCCAGCGCTGCCTCAGCCTCGGCCCCGCTCTCGGCGGACCCGACCAGGGGGGAGCCGCTAGTGGGTGACCAGTACGGCTCCAACCTCAGGGGGGCTAAGGCGTGGCCCCCTCCCTCTCCACCATCGAGCGTCTACGGGCGGCTTCGGCCACCATCGAGACGGTGGTGGTGGACGTGGCACCACCACCCCCGCCCACACTAGCTGTGGAGACCGACGGTGCCGGCGCGCTCTTCCCGGGCTCCCTAGCCTCGGAGGGCTCACCACCCCCAGCCATGGACGATTCTGTGTGGGTGGAAGTGGACGTGGAGTCGGAGACTGAGTCGGGCTCGGTTGCGCAGCTGGCGGCGCTACCAGAGGACTTGGAGGGACCTGCGGGGGGTGCGACTTCCCGCTGTCCACGCTCCAGGCCTAACCCTTCCGGTCCGCCCCGCAAGAGCGCGAGACTCCACGACCCAGAGTCGGCTGTGCACTCGGTGGAGCGGGCGGAGCGTCGCGTCGCGGTTCAGAACCTCGAGGAGCCAGGTGCGTCCGCATCTTCCTTTGCTATTCTACAGGATGTACCTGATGCGCATCTAGCAGTGGTAGTGCACGACGCCGGTCTAGCTTTCGTAGTTGAAGCTGGGACCGAGACTGAGGTCCTTTCGCTCATCCGAGCGAAAGAGAAAGCGCAAGCAGCAATTGCTGAAGCGATCTTCCGCCGGGACGCAGTGGTGGCCAAGGCGGCCGCCGCGGTCGCGAGAGTCAGACGAGGTGGTTGGGGCCACCGCGGAAGGGGAGGGACGATCGGTGGAGCCGGTCGCCGCCCCCTTGGCTGAGTCTGGGGCCACCCCCAAGGTCACTAAGCGGGGTCAGGCCAAGACGAAGGTGACAGCCTGTCGGGGACGGAGGAGGAACCCCGTGTCGTGATGCGGGGTGGCTTCTATAACATCCGTGGTTTCAGACGCCCTGGACGCCGAATCCAAATCAAGGAGTTCATTTCCCGAGAACGCCTAGACTTTATTGGCCTTTTGGAGACCATTAAATCTAGTTTCACCCCGGCTGAGCTGCGAAGTATTGACCCTGGGGGCGCTTTGCATGGCACCACACCCCAGCCAATGGCCATTCCGGTGGAATGTTGCTGGGAGTCAACGAGGATTTGTATGAGGTGCAGAGATGGAGTAGTGGTTCCTTCTACATCCAGGCGGATGTTTTGAAGCTAGACACTTCGAAACACTGGGCTTGCCTGGTAGTCTATGGACCTGCAGACCACCGTCGCACTGATGAATTCTTGACGGAATTAGATTCGGCGATTTCGACGTGCCCTCTACCACTGGTGGTTGGAGGATATTTCAACCTGATTAGGGGATCAGAGGACAAAAATAATGATAATATTAACTGGCCTCGGGTGCACAAATTCAATGACTTCATCGCAAACCATGCACTTCGGGAGCTTCGTAGAGGTGGGTCCCGATACACCTGGACGAATAGACAGTTAAACCCCGTACGTTCAGTGCTAGACCGGGTCTTGATGACTAATGAGTGGGAGGCTCTTTTCCCACTCTGCTCACTGACGACGGAGACTATCATTGGGTCGGACCATGCAACCCTCTTACTCGATTCTGGAGAAGAGCTGAGGAGGTGAAGCTCCCGGTTCTTCTTTGAGAAGGCATGGTTGGAGCGACCAGAGTTTATGGACCTGGTGCATGAGAAGTGGAGGGGACTCGTGGGACTTGTGGGTTCCTCGACCGACCCCATCACGGACTGGAACAAGATTTCTGCAGGTCTCCGTCGATTCCTAAAAGGCTGGGGGGGGGGGGGGGGAAACATAGGAAGGGAGGACAGGGACCTGAAGACGGACATCCTTTCACAGATCCAGATCCTAGACGCTCGTGCCGACTCCACCGCCCTAGATGACGAGGGCTGGGCCCTCAGGTACCATCTAGAAGACCAACTCTCCCATCTGGCCAAGATGGAGGAAGAGTATTGGCGGCAACGGAGCCGAGTCCAATGGCTTCTGAAGGGGGATGCGAACACGGCTTTTTCCATGCCATCGCTAATGGCCTCCGGAGGAAATGCGCTATAACCCGCCTTATCTCGGACCAGGGCCCCATCTCGGACCCTAGAGGCATTCAGGCGCACATCTACGATTTCTACCATAGCCTTCTTGGCGAGAAGGGAGAGTCGGGGCTCTTCACCCTTGCCAATACCCTCTGGGAGGCGCAGGGACGCGTCTCAGAGGAGGAAAATCATACCCTCATGCTTACCTTCACCGGTGAGGAGATGGACTTGGTCCTCAAGAGCATGAAGGTGGATATGGCACCGGGCCAGGATGGCCTGCCGGTGATTTTCTTTAAGAAATTCTGGCCTCTGGTAAAACCATTGATCATGGAAATTACAAATGGCTTCGCTCTTGGGAGAGTGGACATTTCGAGGCTGAATTTTGGGGCGCTCACGCTTATCTCCAAAGTCCAAGGGGCGGAAGATATTCGACAGTTTAGACCGATCGCGCTCATTAACATTATTTTTAAGTTTGTCGCCAAAGCTTACGCGCTTAGATTATCTCCTGTCTCTCACCGCACGATTAGTAGGACTCAATCGACGTTTATTAAAGGCCATCACATCCATGAGGGTGTTCTTTCCCTTCAGGAGATTGTGCACGAGATTAAATCCAAGAAACTTGGGGGAGTCTTCTTGAAGCTAGATTTCGAAAAGGCCTACGACCGGGCGAAGTGGCCTTTCTTGCGGGAGGTTCTCCTCCGCACAGGTTTTGACCCCGGGTGGGTACATCGAGTTATGGGGTTGGTCTCGGGGGGCCAAACTGCCATCACCATTAACGGAGAAGTAGGCAACTTCTTCCGTAATGGTAGGGGGTACGCCAGGGCGACCCCCTCTCACCACTACTCTTTGATTATGTGGTGGAGGCGCTTGCGGCCATCTTGGACGATGCGAAGGGGGCAGGCCACATCTCTGGTCTCATACCCCATTTGATACCTGGGGGGGGGGGTATCACACCTGCAGTATGCAGACGATACGATCATTATGATCCAACCAGACGACTTGGCGATTGCCAACTTAAAATTTCTACTCCTTTGCTTCGAGTGTATGTCTGGGCTGCGAATTAATTTTCACAAGAGTGAGGTCATGGTTTTGGGGAACCCGGACCTAGATCAACAGCGGATAGCAAACATGTTAAATTGCAAGCTAGGGAACTTTACCTTCACATACTTAGGTTTGCCTGTCAGTGACAGAGCGCTGACGGCAGGAGATTGGGGTCCCCTGCCGATGAAGGTGGCAAAACGGGTCGACCCGTGGATGGGGAATATGATGTCAGCGGCGGCTAGACTCACCCTCATCGATGCCTGCCTTTCTAGCCTACCACTGTATGTCATGGGCGTCTGCCTACTTGGCGACGGGGTGCACGGTGCGATGAACAAACACCGGGCGCGTTTCTACCGGGGGGACGGTATCATTGGGTCAGATGGGCCGACATGTGTCTTCCCAAAGACTTGGGAGGCTTGGGGATCATGGACACGAAACGCCTGAACATGTGCCTTATGGCCAAATGGATTTGGAAACTCTATGCGGGAGAACAAGGCTTGTGGGCCGACATTCTTCGAAACAAATATCTCCCGGATTAGGATCTATTATTGGACACCCACTCCTATGGCTCACAATTTTGGAAATCTATCCAAAAAGTGAAGGACGTGTTTCGCTTGGGGGCAAAGCACAATATCGGTAATGGACAATCTACCAGACTATGGTTAGACTGGTGGATTGGCCCGGGACCTCTCTCGGAGAGCTTTTCCGGAGATTTTTTCCATTGTTGCGGAGCCGGAAATATCTATTGCCGATGCCCGACAGCCGGAGGGGTGGGTCATCCCTTGTAGGCGCGCGTTTGGCCACGTAGAACAAAACCAATGTGTTAACCTGATTAGAACGCTGGAACCTACCAGGCTGACACCAGGCCCCCGACCGTATTACTTGGGCGCTTGAACCTTCGGGGAGGTTCACGGCTAGATCGCTTTACCGCAAGCTTTGCGAGGGAACACCCCGTAGACACTTCTGCGAGATCTGGAGGATTGCGGTCCCCCGGAAAATCAAAGTGTTCCTCTGGCAACTAATTCGGAAGAGACTGCCGTCAAACGATAACATCCACCACCGGCGAGGTCCTTCCTCTGGCAGATGTGCCTTGTGTGGGGAGTTTGAGGACGCCAACCACATCTTCTTCACATGCTCTCTTGCCAAGTTCATGTGGAGTGCAGTGCGGGAGCTATTTCAGTGCGACTGGAATCCCACATGCTTCCCGGATGTATACCGAGAGCTGTGCAACCACACGGGCCTAGCGAAACGAGTTTTGTGGACATGTTGCGCAACGCTAGTCTGGTCTCTCTGGAAGACTAGGAACAAATTTACCATTGAGGGGGTATATCCCGCCCAACCCGCTGACATTCTCTATAAACTTGCTATGTATCTACAGGTGTGGCAGCCAGTGGCTAGGAGACAGGATCGCGAGATGGTGGAGCTGACGCTTAGCAGGATTCGTCAGCTCTACACGCAGGTGCGGGAGGCCCCGACACCTTGAGTTCCGCTATACCTGCTTGTACCCCTTTTTTGGTACCTTAGTGGTCTCCTTCAGTCTTGTGGGGCTGATGTCTCCCCTAGGAGCTGTAGCTGTGAGTTGTCTCCATTTGCTACACTTGCACCGTGGGCGCTCTTTTATTTCCCGAGCCTGTGTGCTCGTGTGTTGGTGCCGATTCACGGCGTGTACGAACTCTGTTGGTTACTTTGGCTTCATTAATTTAAAGCCGGGCTCATCTTGAGCCTAGGGTCTCAATCTAGAGGTATGTTGATTAGTCTATTCATTTAATGATCATTTTTCCTTGAACATGTGTATACAATACTCACACTCCTTCTAGAATTTCTAGTCAAGATCAGGAATAATTTTAAACTCAAGGCAGATCCCAAGTGCTAGCAGAAAATCCAACAATTTCACCTATACTAGTATGTAGAAGTTGATCATAAATTTTATTTTTATGATTCCTAGTTATGCTTTTTATGATCTGATTTTGCGATTTTTTGCACTATTAATAATTCCACGGGTGATAGAGGTTATACGAGGGAAAAATGTCGAGTACCTTGCTCAAACAGGGGGTAATTTTTCGGCCATCCTGTGACTGCTCCCCCTATACCTAAATCCTGGCCCCTGGGCCGAAGCACCGATAAAAAATGTAGAGATCGAATCGAACAGGATGGAATGATCAACTTTTGGCGCGGCTGGATGATCATACAGTGATAAGCCTGTATACCCTGAGTTGACGTTGCGCTGCCAAGGCAGGAGACAGGCCATCACCCTGTGGCTGTAGCTGATCATCAAGGCACGCGCGCGCGCACCGGGTAGGCTTTAGCTGTCAGCTAGGGCCGTAGGACTGTAGGAGAGTATATGACTTCGACTCGTACTACTACGTGATACTAGTGTATTGCCTTGAGATATGATGAAGGGACTGCTCCGCCATTGATTGCAGCGATGGCCGATGAGGACGCGCGAGCGTCTGTCCTCCTGTGTTTCTGTGGGTCTCGATCCATCTTTCCCCGTCTTCTTCCTGCATTGGCCACGGTAGTGTCTCCCGGCCGAGAGCGCAGGCCCCATTTCTGGCCCGCAAACATGGGAATTTTTCTTCTTCCCGAGAGCGACTGTTATTTTTTAGAGCAACAACCCCCTTTATTGACAAAATCATTACAATACAAACAGTTACTCCCTCTGTCCCAAATTAGATGTCATGAATTTGTTAAAATATGGATGTATTCATACACTAAAATCTATCTAGATACATCCACGTTTTGATAAATCTATGACATTAAACTCGGGACGGAGGAAGTATAAGTGACTAACACGAACACGAGCCCCCCAAAGAAACCTTTATTAAGAAATGTTCTTTTCTCTAAATAAAAGTTACAATCATTTCTTTAAGTCATGTCTTCGCCTCGAGCCTTCGCATGTTGATCTTCCTTCTTCCTCTCCCTCACCAACTCTGTGCGATGTTTTTTTTTTAGAAAACAGGTACAACTTTGTTCATACTCGCAAAAAATACAGGTAGCTCATATGACTATGAATTACGGTGTTTTTTTTGGGGGATATCTTCCCCCTGTTATCTATCTTTGCAAAATGAAATACCACCAAGATTTTAGTAAAGAGGCCACGATTGAACTAGAACAACAATGTTCTCACTTGTTCATTTGCCCTACGGATAAAAGTTTGCTAGAGTCGTCTATCCATAGTGATGAAAAGTCATGAACCATGAACGTAGCTGGGCCGGAAGACAGTCGAACCTCATAATCTTCACTATGATATCAAAAAAATTCTAACTAAACAAAGAAATCAAGCGAATGAAAATAGCAAAACACAATAATATAAACTCACTAGATCTAAATAATCCGATTTGTGAAGACGCAGTTTTTTCTAGCTCCATGTCATAAATCACAACAACTTCATTCATAAAAAACACTACGATCAACATTAAACACGGATAAGAAAATGCACAAATTTCTTAAGTATCCGATGGGTGAGTAGGCCCGCAAGATCTCTGGTGTAGGATGCTGTTTTTCAAGCCCTAGCTCTGTATTCTGTTGCTTAATTTTGGACGACGTCGATTACGGTTAACTCTCCGGGCTATTCTTTTTTAGTGGTACTCTCTGCGCATAGTATTCTGTATTTTTGTTTTCTTTTATAGTGCTGAGATAAGTTACTGTGGACTGGGCCTGGCAAGCTACAGATGGCACATAGTTGGACGAAATGACACGATGTGTTGATTTGGGCTAGAAAAAAAATATGCATACTGTCTTAGGCAGGCCCATATTGCTCGCACTGGGCCTGCGTAACATGATCAGGTCCGGCTGTACGTAAATCTGTGCGTTTAATTTTCTCAAAAAAAAAACTGTGCTTTTAATTTCCTTTGCAACAAGTTATGGCTGAAGAAACGTGTCATAGTACGTACGTTCCGCACGGATCTTCACGATGGATCGCCTCCTGTCGATTCTCCCCATCAGGCCATCATTAAGGTACGCACGGTATTTGTTGCAGAACCCATCATCGCAGATTACGGTACCTGCACGCACGGTATTTGTTGCAGACCGGTCATCACAGATCAAGGTACGCACGGCATCTGCAGAGCCATCATCGCAGATTAAGGTGCGCGCGCACTACTCGTAGAAGATAAGAGCCTCGTGTACGATGTCAGCGAGCTTAACTCGTTGCACCAAGGACGTACCGGCGTCCCCGACATTATTAACGAGAAGATGATGACGCGTGCAGTGCAATGCAGGTTGGCTGTCAGCCTGCCGCGTGGAGTCAGCGACAGATTCAGATAACCATTATCCATACCTGGGCGCGCGGGTGGTCGAGTCTTCGATCGATCGACCCAGGTGCTGTGGTCAGGTCAGGCGTGCATGGGAGTGGCAGACACGAGCTGACCCCGGGATCGAGTGGCGAACGTGCGGTGCAGATTTCGCTCGGCCCGGTCGATGGACACACGCATATCATCACGTCCTTGACCCAGATTAGCCATCGCATTGGCTCGGAGACGAACGGTGGCTCGGAGACGAACGGTTTTGAACGGGTTGAGACCAGACCATGAGCAGGCTGACGCGTATACAAGTCGCAGGTTCCAAGCGCATGAAGAGCTAATAACACCACGTACCCACGAACTTGACGGCGATGTGCAAACACACCCAGAAAGTCGCGTACCGTGGTCCACTGGACCTTAAACTTGGCACGCGGGTGCATTTTGGCACATATCAACTCGGCAGGTGACATGTGGCGTTGTGTTTTTGAAAAAAACACCTTATAGAATTTTTATATCACAGATATTATCGAGTGGCGAATCGTGCGGTGCAGATTTTGCTAGGCCCGGTCGATCGATACGCATACATATCATCACGTCCTTGACCCAGATTAGCAATCGCATTGGTTCGTAGACGGACGGTGTCTATGCATATGCCCGGACTGTCACGTCTCGATCTGGCCGTGCGTGATACGTGCCGATCGACCCTCGATCTGATCCAGCGTACGTACGTCAGGTTTATATGCTTTTCTGCGCGTTGCGTGGCAACCGCTTGTGCTATGGTTGACTAGCACCCTTAACAATTTCGAAGTCGTGTTTTTTTTTTTTTTTTGCAAGGTAATACGTTCTCATTCGTAAGATAAATATCCGGTTACACGACACGTAAACACCGACATTACAGTACTGAAAGGATAATATAATCCTATGCAAAAAACCAGCGCCTGTCCATCTCCTTCAGCACCACCGAAGCGACCACCAAGAGAGATAAGACAGATCACCTCTTCACCCGAGCTCGACGCGGCTCCATCGCTGATCTGCAGCTTTACGGACCTCCAAAATAGTTTGCCAGAAGCAAAACCATTATCGTTGAACGAATTAGACCGGGGCAACGTGTCCCCGGACACGCCATCGAACTTCAGAACTGACATCCCCGCACGACTACAACGTTGAAGGAAGAAAACAGAACTGCCAGTCTCCATCCACAAACCCAGCACAAGATGCACCATCTTCCAGCTGTTAACTGCGCAGGCAGCCGTCTGCGCGTACTCCCGGATGACAAATCCTCCCTGCTCCACCATGACGCCGGAGACAACGCCACAGCAACGGGGCCAGAACAGAAGGAGAAACACACCCGATGGGATCGCCGCCACCGCCTCGCCGATACCATCCATGAACCCTAACACCACCGATCTGAAAGATCGGCGAACACATGATGCCAATAGGGGTGGGCATTCGGTTCTTTCGGTTTTTTCGGTTCGGTTTTTCGAGTTTTTTAATAATTCGGTTTTTAGAAAGTGACAACCGAATTAATCTATCATTTTTCAGGAACCGACAATTCGATTCTTCAAAAATTCGGTTCGGTTTTCGGTTTAAACCGAATTAACCGGAATTGTAACATGTAGAAAATTCTAAGCAAGAATTAGATAGCAAAAATGAATGGATAGAGTGCGGTTGTATGGGGTTGTTGTGAAAATTCTTGGCATCACCTTCATTACTAGCCTGTTAGGATGGAGCAGTCAAGCTCAACTCGTGAGAATGGAGTTGCAGAGGCTCGCCGGGAAGACATGGACGTGTGAACCTAGTGTCGTGGAAGCTAGTAGTACACGACATGTGGATGGGTATGTCTTTGTTACATAAGAGAAAACAATAAATATGATTTGGGTGGTGATCATGTTGGCAATGATAGATATTTTTAATGGGATAACTTATTTATTACCCTAGATATAGATTGTCGCATGGTCTTGAAATATTTCATTGCACGATGAATCGGTCCTTTAGGTCAGTTCGGTTAACATGGACTAAAAACCGAACTACCCGATATAATTTCGGTTTTCTAAATTTGGGAACCGATATATGGACCGAAAACCGAATTAACCTTATATTTCGGTTTGTTCGGTTCGGTCTCGGTTCGGGTTCGGTTTCTCAGTTTTTTATGCCCACCCCTAGATGCCATCAACTCCGAGACGCCGCCATGAAAGACGCCGCCGGTGTGGGACTAGAGTTGAGACAGATTTATTCGTCGGAGCGCCGCTCCCACCACCCCAACGACGCACCACAACCTACAAAACCAAACCCTAACTACAGAACCGATGAACGAGGTCCCCTCTCCCTCCTGCCGCCGGAGCAGCAGTCGGAGGGAGAGGGGACCAACGCTATGGCCGGTGGAGATCGGAGGTAGAAGAGGTTCCCTGTTGACGTTTTCCAATAATCGGCCGCGATCATTTCGAAGTCGTGCTTGCTATGGTTAATTAACTAAGAGCATCGAACTTGAGCTCCTTCCGACAATGTCTACATACGATTAATCTTCCTAGCCTACAGTGAAGCAGAGACCCGACCGATCCCGAGTCTTGGATCGCGCTAATTAAACGCGTACACAAGTCGCAGGTTCCAACCCTTTTTATACTCCGTTAATTAGCGCACGAACGTAAGCACGTACACCCTGTCTACAGACAACCAGAACGTGGCATGTTCCTGCACAATACAAAAGCGGCCGCATGCACGTCGAAACTAAAAAAAAAATCAATCAAAAGAGCCTGCTTGTTACACGAAACAAAGAGGCGTGTTGCTAGCGAGCAGGAGTCCAAAAGTCCACGTAGAAACTTCAGAAAAACGAAGCGCGAAATTAAAATCAAATCGCGCGACGACAAGAAGGCAGTTCGATCGAGTCAGGCTGGAACCATTTGATCGGGGGAACGAATATTCTCGCTCTCGGCTCACTGGCTGGCTCGCCGCCGCGGGCTGCTGAGCTGTGACTCGTGACTTGGACCGGAGTAATTGCCCATTGGATCCACCGAAATCTAGCCCGGAACTGCCGATCGCTCCGGATGCACCGACCGGCCCGGCCGTCGTCAAAGTCGCCGGTCGTCGCCCCGTCGGCACGCCCAGGCGCAGCGCGAGCCACGTTGGAGGACTTGACTTGGAACTTGGAAGCACCTACAGCTATGAGCTATCGCCAGCGTTTCAGTGTTGGAGAGCAACGGGATCCATATGATACCTGGGCCGGCTCGCATCGCGAGTGCGCCTGAGGCGTCACCCGCCACACAACATGTTGGAAAGGCCACTGAACCTAACTGGATCCACTGTTTTTCTTTTACGAGGGAAAATTGGATCTACTGTTGCGGAAATATTCAAAGGCTCGAAAATTAAACGGAGTCCGAAAAAATGGTCCCTAAATTGTCCGCGCACACGTCCGGACAGTGCCCGGAAGTGTCGACTTTGCATCCTATATTATTGGTGTATCCAGCCATGTACCACAGAATTGCCCCCAAATTATCGGTCAATTGCATGTGTTTGATGAAGAAAAGGAGATGAGGGGAAAGAGATGGAGTGGTCCACGCCCTACGGGGCGGGCAGTCCGGGCATACCGGGAAGTCTTTTCCTATCCCAAACTCTCCACGTGGCCGGACAGTCCGGTCATATAGGGACGAAATAGGGGACCGGTCGGGTAGCAAATTTTCTTAATTTTTGACCGGACACTGTCCGGGATGTCATCAGATCAAATAGGGGAAGTTTGGGGGCGGGGGAGGGGGGACGTGGAGCTCCTAAAGTGTCGGGAGCACTAGATATCCTCTCATGGAACCTGCTGCACTATCAATAGTGCACAAAGGAACAATACTGCGCACTCCTATTTCAAATGATGTACTTTGAGAAAATCACAATTCACACTTTCTTAACTTTGATCACTGATTGATTAGAAATAACATAAATAAGTAAGGTCAACAAAATGCAAATGGTATGATTATATTTGTCATAAAAAATATTTCACAATATTTTCTCATAACATTACACACACACTACTCAAAAAGTAGTTGTCAAGGTTATATGAGTGTGTGTAGTCAGTACGGGCATCAAATTTTAAATGATTGAGTTGGAGGTAATAAGGGCGAAACACAAATAAAGTAGTAATAAAACAGCACATTTTAGTACTCTCTGCAAAACACCAAGAACTAGGATTGTTTAGACTGCACCAGCGCGCCTCAATCTAGTGGCCGTGTTCCTCCTTTTATAGCTTTTCATCATAGCATGATATATAAACGGATACATGTTTGCTATAACTACTACCACATGGTTATGATTCTAACTGATGAACATGGTAATCGAGTAACTATACAACAACTCTATCCGGTTATTTAACACTCTCTCCATTCACACATGTATTAAACTATACAACAACTCTATTATGTTAAGATGGGATTTTTACCCAGAATACTTGTTAATATGTGGTGTTTATGACATGAACCGGTATTACTAGATCTTTTCCAAAAAAAATATTGATATCTATAATTTTACATAATATAAACCATATAGCAATGGAGTAATTCTTGGTCAAAGCCTCGTGTTAATAAAACATAGTGCACCCTAAGTAAGTGAAGGAGTATTTCTGAACATTATGATTTTTGAAAAGTATATATATATATGCTCATGACACACCCGTATATTTTTGAGAATAAGTAGGTTTAGTTATGTGCCACAAATATATTTATAAGTTATAACATGTTATTGGTTCCCATAATATTTCCACACATTTATTTATTGTAGGTCACTAATAAAAATATTTGCTAGTTGAACTCTACAAGTATGCAGATCTCATCAAGATGTCTACTTTTTTTTGATCAATTGAGATGTATATGTAATACGTCTTTGCAATTTTTTTTCCACTCAGGGAGTATATTACTTCTCTCCACATGTATACTCCTTTTTAAATATAGTTTTCTATAGTCTTTCTTGTGTAAACAATGAATTACCTCTCGTAATATTTATAATGAGAAGTCATGAATCTTTCGATTAGAACTTGCAATATAGTTACCAAAGTTAAATTCAAGTGTCTCAATTTCTAAACGATGTTCTTGTAACATGTTGGGTGTAATTATCGTTTCATCGACTCCATTTGTATTCACGTGACATATTGGGGTTTTATGCAAAAAAAGGGTATCGCTTGATGTTTGTTCAAAGTACTTACTGATAACCATTATTTGTATTATATACTCCCGCAAGAAATAAATCATATTATGAATGGGATAATTATTCGATCAAGTCTTACCTTAAAGAATCCTAACACACCAAAGGGAGTATGATTTGCAGCAAGAGCTAACCAAGAGCGATTTGGCACTACAAAAATAATACTCTCTACGTATCAAAATATAACATATTTTAGCATTTTCTAGACAAAACGTATCTAGACATGTTTTAATGGTAGATTCATATGCGTCTTACACTAAAATATATCTAGATACGTATTGTCTAGAAAATGGTCAAACATTTTACATTTTGATATGGAGGGAGTAATAGAAAATGAGTCCAGCTTTTTCTTTTTTTGACTTGAGAGGGATCTAACTTGATAAAGAAGGAAGTCCCAAGTAGTATCAATAAGATCTCCCCCGTTACACGGGTCTCAGAACCATTTGAAGATGCCATGAAAAGAAAACAAAGAAAGAATACAAAGACGGCCGGGACGGAGCAAACTACGATTCCCCATCTCAAGCCAAATACCCTTCTCTATCCCAAAACAATAACAAGTGTACAATTCAAACTTCAACGGTCAACATTCAAAACCCAATCCCAAGGAACAAACCGGCCCCAGTCTCCGCCCCGGTCCTTCTCTCTCTTTCCCTCCCGCCGCTATTCAAACATGCGCACGCTCTCGTTCAACTATGCCGTCCACAACCTATATATCACCGCACTTTCACCTCGCCCCCACCCAAAAGCAATCGTCATCTCGCGTCGACTCCGATTTACAGCCTCACCCTATCCACACGGATCGATGGTCACGCCGGTGCCTCGTTCCCGCGCTCGCGCTTTCCGCGGCGCGGCGCGTGGTGCGCCGGAGATACCGCTCGCCGTGAGGCGGACGTGGCAGGACGCGGTCGAGCCCGCTGTGCCGACGCACTTCCTGTGCCCGATCTCGCTGGACATGATGAAAGACCCCGTGACGGCGCCGACAGGGATCACGTACGACCGGGAGAGCGTCGAGGGGTGGCTGGAGCGCGGCCACGCAACGTGCCCCGTCACCGCACTGCCGCTGCGGCTGGAGGAGCTCGTCCCCAACCACGCCATCAGGAGGGTGATCCAGGAGTGGTGCGTCGCCAACCGGGGCCTCGGTGTGGAGCGCGTGCCCACGCCCCGCGTCCCGGTCTCCGCCTTCGACGCGTCCGAGCTCCTGGCCGCCGTGTCCGCGGCCGCGAGGCGCGAGGATGGGCCGAGGTGCCGGGAGCTCGTGGCGAGGGCCAGGGCGCTCGGAAAGGAGAGCGAGCGCAACCGCAGGTGCTTCACGTCCGCGGGCGCCGCCCGCGCGCTCTCCTCGGCCTTTTCCCATCTTGCCGGCCAGCGCGTGGTGCCGGTGACAGCCCTAGAAGAGATTTTGGCTGCGTTGGTCGTGTTCTTACCGCTTGACGAGGAGTCCAGGCGCCGCATTGCCTCCCCGGCGGCGCTGGATGCCGTCGTGTCCATCCTGTCCCATGGCGAGCTCGCGGCGCGGGTCAGCGCCGTCGTCGTTCTCCGCGAGATCGCCTCGTCGTCCGACAGCCAATGCCTCGAGGCGATGTCCAAGAACAACGGGATATACCCGGCGCTCGTCATGCTCTTGAAGAAGCCCGTCTCGCCGCAGGCCACTAAGGCAGCGCTGGTAACCGCCTACTACCTCGTCGCGCACACCGAGCTCGCCGCGTCCCGCCTCGTTGACCTCGGCGCGGTGCAGCTCCTCGTCGAGCAGCTGGTGGACGCCGACAGGGGTACGACGGAGAAGGCGCTGGCCCTGCTGGACAGCCTGCTCCTCACCGTGAAGGGCCGCGACGCGGCCTACGCGCAGGCGCTGGTCGTGCCGGTGATCGTGAAGAAGATGCAACACGTGTCCGACATGGCGACGGAGTTCGCCGTGTCGGCGCTGTGGCGGCTGTGCAAGAACTTGGCGGCGGACGACTGTAGCTGCAAGGCCGAGGCGCTGCAGGTCGGCGCGTTCCAGAAGCTCTTGCTGCTGCTGCAAGTGGGCTGCCAAGGCGTGACCAAGGATCGGGCCAGCGAGTTGCTCAGGCTTCTGAATGGATCCAGGGAAGGCGCCGAGTGCATCGACACGCTGGATTTCAAGGCGCTCAAGAGACCCTTCTGAGTGTGCATATCGAAACATGATTACCATGTAGATAAAATTAGGTTTAGGTTCCCCTTTTCTTTTGGAAGAATTACATCACCCTCGGCATTGGGGAGGAGTACTTTCGGAGCCTTGGAAGATACAGTTCCCCCTTGAATTAGTAAAAATGACACCTACAAGGTTGCAAGTATGAGATTATGAGTTGAGGCGTGCTCAAACCTGGCCGCACTCCTTTGAATATATACTAGGCCAAACCGACCCAAAGAGTACAAGGTACATACAAACACTTGCCATATATGACAAACTATCCTATACCGACTAGGATACGAACTAGGATACTACGGTTCCAGAACCTTCTGTTTTACATCCTCCCTCAATCACAACTTTATCTAAGTTGAGATTGCATCTAAAAGCCTCCATCTGTCGTACTGACAAGGGCTTAGTAAATCCATCAGCCACTTGATCTCCAGTGGGAACAAACCTGATGTTCAACAGTTTATTTGCAACTCTCTCTCGAACAAAATGATAGTCTACTTCAATATGTTTTGTTCTGGCATGAAACACAGGATTAGCTGACAAATAAGTAGCACCAAGATTATCACACCAGAGTGTTGCTGCTTTAGGTTGTCCAATGCCAAGTTCTGTCAATAATGTCTGTACCCAGATAATTTCAGCTGTAGCATTAGCCAAAGATTTGTATTCTGCCTCTGTACTGGATCTAGACACAGTTGGCTGTTTACGTGCACTCCATGCTATAAGGTTGCAACCAAGAAACACAGCATATCCACCTGTTGACCTCCTGTCATCTGGGCATCCAGCCCAATCCGCATCTGAGAATGCACTAATCATCATAGAATCAGACTTTACAAGCTTCAAGCCATGAGAAAGAGTATACTGCAAATATCGAAGAATTCTTTTGACTGCTGTCCAATGCTCAGATGTTGGAGCATGTACGAACTGACATACTTTATTAACCGAAAAAGATATGTCTGGCCGAGTTAATGTCACATACTGAAGTGCACCAACTATACTTCTGTACCGTGTAGCATCATCATCACTGAGAGGAACTCCTTTAGAAATAGTTAGTTTTTCTGATGTAGAAAGCGGAGTGGTAACTGGTTTACATCCTCCCATACCAACTCGCTTGAGAACATCAGAAATATATTGAGTTTGAGCCAAGGAAATACCATTAGAAATCTTCTGAACTTCAATACCAAGGAAATAATGAAGAGAGCCAAGATCCTTAAGAGCAAAATCCATACGGAGGTCTGCTAAAACTGCATCCACAGCTTGCATGGAGGAACTAGTGACAATAATGTCATCCACATAGATAAGCATAAAGATTGTAACTCCATGTTTGTGATAGAAGAACAAAGAAGTATCAGCTTGAGAAGCAACAAAACCAAGAGTGTGCAATTTTGCTGATAACCGAGAATACCAGGCACGTGGAGCTTGTTTGAGACCATATAATGCCTTATCAAGTTTGCACACAAAACCTGGAGTAACTGAATTCTCATAGCCAGGAGGTTGTCTCATATATACCTCTTCTTCCAGAACGCCATGAAGAAACGCATTCTTCACATCCAATTGACGCATATCCCAATTCTTAGATACTGCAATAGAGAGAACAATACGAATAGTTGCAGCTTTCACAACAGGACTGAACGTATCCTCATAGTCAATACCAAACCGTTGTTTGAATCCCTTAGCCACAAGTCTGGCTTTATATCGATCAACTGTGCCATCAGATTTTCTTTTGATCTTGTAAACCCATTTGCAATCAATAATATTGCTATTAGGAGGACGAGGGACTAAATGCCACGTACCATTATGCATCAAAGCCGAGAACTCTTCATCCATAGCTGCTTTCCACTTATCATGTCCAATAGCCTCTTGAAGACACTCAGGTTCTCCAGTAGAGCAGAAATTTGACCAGCGAATAAAACCAGGCGGTACCGGTGCCTTTTTAGTAATCCCACTTTGAGAACGAGTGTGCACACGCTGAACAGAAACAGAAGCGTCCACAGAATTTGATGGCGCAGACAATCCGGGCGAATCTTGCCCAGCAGTAGCGAGAGAGCGCAGCCGAGAGCTGCTGTCGCTTGTCGGATCCTGTCCAGGAGCAGGAGACAGCGACGCTGTCCGCGCAGGCGGAGACACGGGCCTTGACGAAGACGTGGCGGAGGAAGGACCACGTGTCGGCGAACCGAAGGTCGGGACGGAATCCTGCGCGCCAGACTCCTGCGCGTGCGCACCGGACCGCTGCGCGGAATCCGAAGTGCCAGACTGTGATTCCACGGATCCCGATGATGATGGCATTGAATCATGAACCGAATCTGCAGTAGAATCCGCTCCGGGATCGCTGTTTTGATTCCCTGCAACAGAAACCTCCTGGGTGCTGTTTTCATCCGAAAAATTAGCAGAAACAGACATATCATCATAACGTAATTCATGCTCCTGATCAAAAATAGAAGGATTTCGTAGAACGGAAGGTAAAAGTGAAACTTCGGCCTTTAATAAAGCACCCGCATTTGGTCGGAGTTGAGAAAAAGGAAAAATTGACTCATCAAAAACGACATCTCTGGATATATAGATGCGTCCATTAGATATGTCAAGACATTTATACCCTTTGTGAAGACCACTATAGCCAAGAAACACACATTGTTTAGACCGAAATTGGAGCTTACGTTGATTATATGGTCGAAGATTTGGCCACACGGCACACCCAAAAATTCGTAAGAACGAATAATTTGGTGGAGTTTTAAACAAAAGTTCGGTGGGAGTTTTATGATTGATGACCTTACTAGGAAGACGATTGATAAGATAAACAGCTGTAAGGAAAGCTTCATCCCAATATTTAAGTGGCATGGAAGCATGAGCTAAGAGACAAAGACCAACTTCCACAATATGACGGTGTTTACGTTCAGCAGAACCGTTCTGTTGGTGAGCATGAGGACAAGAAACATGATGAGCAATACCGATGCGAGAAAAGAAAGAATTTAGCTTTTGATACTCTCCACCCCAATCTGATTGAAGAGACAAGATTTTACGATCAAAGAGACGTTCAACATGTTGTTGAAAATCACGAAATTTCTGAAAGACATCAGACTTATATTTAAGCAAATATATCCATGTAAATTTGCTATAATCATCAATAAAGCTCACATAATATTTGTATCGACCAACAGAATCAGGGGCAGGGCCCCAAACATCAGAGAAAATAAGCTCTAAAGGAGCACTAGACACACTAGTAGACTTAGGATAAGGCAATTGATGACTTTTGCCCTTTTGACACGCATCACAAACTAACTCATCATGTTTACTTGAGACAGAAATTTTATTTCGACTAAGAATTTCCTGGACAATTGAGGATGATGGATGACCAAGACGTGCATGCCACCGAGATGATGAAGGAGTGCTTGTACTAAGAACTTGTTTATCAATGCATGGGGTGGCACCATTAAGTGGGTAGAGACCGTTCCTACTCGCGCCGTGAAGAAGAGTTTTCCCCGTAGCTTGATCCTTAACAGCAAAGAATTGAGGGTGAATCTCAATATAGGATTTATTATCAGAAACAAGTTTAGAGGCAGAAACTAAACTCTTGGTGGCTTGGGGAACATGTAAGATATGATTAAGATGAATAGGACGATCAGGAGTATGAATAACATTATGACCAATATGTTGTATTGCCATACCTTGTCCACTCGCCGTGTGGATTTGCTCATTACCATGATAGCGATCACGAATAGCCAGCTTCTCCAATTCTCCCGTAACATGATCAGTTGCCCCGGTGTCAATATACCACTGAGGATCCACAGCTTGTGATGTTGTAGCTACATTCACTTGTGCTTCCGGAGTAACAAAAGATCGGTTGAACCTCTTGAAACATTTGTAGGCAGGATGACCCACTTTAGTACAAATCTGACACGGAGGTCCATTGTAACGTGTACGATTACCACCGTCTTGCTGAGAACTATTGTTTCCACGGCCTCCATTACCTCCATTATAGGAGTTACCATTACCATAGGAATTATACGAGTTGGTGTAACCACTGTTTCGCCCATCATGGCTATTTCCACGGCCACCATTATAGTTGCCTCCACGGTTTCCATAACCACCACGATTTCCTCCATTGCCCCGGCCTGTATTATAACCGCGTGACGCAAGATTAGCGGAAAAACCTCCTCCCGCATCTGCACTTTGAGCTTGGAGACGTGCATCTGCCGCCAATAACATGGCATAAACTTCTCCTAGGGTAATTCCCTGATCAATACGCGCTGAAACAGCTTCCACTAGAGGATTAAATTCTGCATCGAGGCCATTGAGTACGGCATTAATAACATCATCATCATCCATCTTCTTTCCTGCAGTAGCAAGCTCATTAGCCAGAGTCTTGACTTTGTTGAAGTACACAACCGCTGTCATCTCCCTTTTCTTCAGATCATTGAGAGAACGACGTAGATACATAATCCTAGCACGAGACTGAGAGGCTTGCATTGTTTGGATCGCACTCCATACTTCATGTGCTGTATTTAGATCCGTGACTTGCACAAGAATCTCCCGAGAGAGGGATCCAACCAGATAGGAGAGAACTTGTTGATCTTTCTCAATCCATGTGATGAATTCGGGATTCTCCACCTCCGTTATCACCTTCTTTCCGCCAACCTCGCTTTCAACGAGGAGCTTCTCGACAGGCGCCTTCTTCGATCCATCTAGATACCCAAGTAACCGGGCTCCTCGAATTGCTGGAAGTACTACGGCCTTCCATACAAGGAAATTCTCGCTAGTTAGCTTCTCATGAACCGTCGTCGCGAGGGGGTTCGCAGAGACCTGTTCCGACGAAGACGATGCCATGGTCTAATCGATCTAGAGTATTGGATGTGAGGAAGTAGCAGGCTCTGATACCATATGAGATTATGAGTTGAGGCGTGCTCAAACCTGGCCGCACTCCTTTGAATATATACTAGGCCAAACCGACCCAAAGAGTACAAGGTACATACAAACACTTGCCATATATGACAAACTATCCTATACCGACTAGGATACGAACTAGGATACTACGGTTCCAGAACCTTCTGTTTTACAGCAAGTGCAAGAATCATGAAACGTATCATGCATGTATAGAACAGGTAGGGATTTGCGCTTGTGAATTTTGGCCAAAAAGATATCGAAATTGGCAAAATGTGCAAAAGAAAAAAAAAAGAAAATGAGTTATCCGTTGTCCAAGCTGCACAACTTATTGGAACACCTAAGAAATGGTCTCATTTTCCAGCAAATTTAGGCAAATGTGATTTAACTCTATGGGCTCTATGTATAAGAATTTCCCCGTGATTCTTTTTCTTCAAAATTTAAAGCTTGAAAATTTTCTACATCGCAAGAAGAACGTAAAATCATAATAATGATCTACCCATAGTCCGATATTGTGATTATTATTTGTCAAAATAAATACAAAATATAACTTCCCTGCTCTCGCCAATGATCATGCATGTATTGCCGAAATAACCAATATGTCAGATTATGCATACATGTATTGCGGAAGTTTGGACTTACTATTGTTTATACCTTGAAAATATTTTTTTATGGGTCGGCTATTTTCTCGGTCTTGCTCGCTTCGGCGGAAAAGTCATCGTCAACAAGTTAGAGTTTGAAATAGGTGTTCAAAGTCGCAGCAATTGCTCGACAAGAAGGATGGATAGGCGAGGTGAATCGGTAGGCCACAACCGCGGAGAAGTATGCCCGGTGGTGGTAAATGATAGCTATCGCAAAAGACGATGACCATAGACTTATTTGTGTTGGACAATCAAATCATATAGCTGCTCCTAGTAATTTTGGTAAATTGCATGCTCCATGTGAAACACTTGTAAATTAAAGTAAAGTCCGCCTCTGAAAACACTAGCACAACGGGGAAAGTCACTTTGAGTCCCTATGTGAAGTGTTCCCTTTGTTTTAAAATTTCAAATAAGATATTTAGAACGTTTTAAAAAAGAAATTCTGAACATATTCAATGATGTATTCTATAAATATGCAAAACCACAGCACGAAATTCTTTATTTTATGGGCTACAGAAATAAAAAATCTTATAAATCGTGGACATTTGAAAACATGCACTAAGACCTGTGGACATGTTACTTTTGTGTAACAGAAAATCCTTAGTATTTTAAATTAAAATATTGCATGTTTGTGGATGTAGAATTAAGAACATCAAGGTTTTCTTCATATTCAAAAAAAAAATGTAAATACGATTTTTGATTTTTGTAAAACACGGGATCACTGGAATACCAAATTATTTACAGCCGGTGACACTTCAAACTTTGTGTCTGATTAAATAATGTGCTGTATTGTCCTCATCTTTTTTTTTTTTGAAATGGGAGCAAAACCTTTGCCTAAATCTATTATAATAAAGAAGAAGTTTTACAGAAAAGTAAATGCAATATTACAAAAGTGAATACTCTCCCGGTATTACTTCACTCAATCCTTTCGGGACCGCGGTTACCCCAAATTCTCGCATGTTTTTTGATTTTCTCTAAAAGAACCATGGCTGGAGAGTGTTTGTAGCAGAAAACCCCAGCGTTTCCTTTCGTTCCAAATTTCTCAATAGGTAAGAAGGGTGATTAAAGCGAGCGCTTTTCGATTTTGAGACGACGGACCGGTCATGAGAGCCACCACCTAGTGAGAGAGGGGGGTTGCCAAAGAATAGGATCAATGGAGAAAAGGCCAAGCCACTCCTTGATGAGGCCCCAAATGCGCACGGTGTAGCGGCAATGAACGAAAAGGTGGGGCCGGTTCTTCTGCAACGCACGGTGTACTGGCCTCAATTGAACAGACGTATTGTCCTATAGTCAGACATTCTGTCCGACGCAAAAGTTTCATGGCTGATGGACTAAATGGAGTAGGTGCCAATTTGGCACGCTATTTCTGAACCTTCCTGGTCCTTCGAGTGCGGCCGTATGGGAGGTGCCAATATGTACGCCGTTTCCTTTCGGCTGCATGCTGCTGCGCTCATCGAGTTTCTCAAACCGCGCGCGGACACAATTCTTGACTCGGACGAGAGGAAACGCCAAGTTTCCAATATATACAACTGTAGGATGCATGGCCGGCCGGACACGGACAGTAGGTTCAGTAAGATTGGTGTGGAGTGGTTGCATGCGCAACCAAGATTATAGTAACGCATGCAAAGGGACACAGTCACACAGACCAGCTAGCCTAGCCAGGCCATGTCGATCTACAATTTTCGTGCCATGCATCTTACCTCCATTGCCGCCGTCGGTTCCTGTGAGGAAGGAAGCATGTGTGCTCGACGTTCGCAGGAACCTGGTTTTGATTCCAGCATCAAACGTTATCCGTGTGCGCTGTACGACTGGTTCTCACTCCTGTAGTATGTGTTGCCCGCACAAACATTCCCTTTGCTGGAGCCTTTTGGAACAACTTCTTTTGATGACCGAACTCCATTGGCTTTATTATCCTTTTATTAGGCAGGAAGCACGGAACTTTCTTTGCCTATGTAACCCATGATCTCCGGCCGGTAGATGCCCAAGAACAAAATGTTCAGGAGATCCGCGCGCGCGGATTAAAGAGGGATGCGTCATCGGATTCACGATTCCTGAGCTGACCTGATGGGACATGAGCCTGTTAGCCGGCGTCACTTTCACCTAAACCTCGAGTTGATTTTCTCTCCAAACAGGCGGCAGCCCCGCTATATTGATATAGGCACCAACCGATACATCCGACCATAGCCACAAAACAGAATATGCTGAGACAACAGCAAACACATACGTCCAAAAAAGAAAAAGAAGAAATAAATTGGAGACACCGGCGGATTGACTAAACGAGGATAACCCGTCACCGTTGCGCCCCTCAGAGGAAGTACCACCACGGTTCTATCATCGGATCGCCAAGTACCAAGCAACATCTTCAAGAAGGAAACGACTGCTGGCCGGACCAACGGCCTGGACCTAGGGTTTCCCCTGGTACGCGGGAAAAGTGCACAAAGGGTAGCCACGACGTACTTCAAGAAGGGAAAATGCCACCCGAAGACGGCACCTACTACTAGAGATTTGCTTATAGCAGCATATCCTATCACAGGCGAACACGAAAGTAGACGCGCCTGGGCTACTTAGCGCAAGCGAACAGCGGAGCGATGCGCCTGAGGTAAGTCCCTTACCCCAGGCGAACCAACTACGGAAACGACTGGGGTAAAGTGTGGCAGGGCCACCCAACACCACACCCTGACACTCTTCGTTTACCCCAGGCGAATAGAGCACATGTTCGCCTCTGGTATAACAGATACCCCAGGCGAAAGCCGAACCTCTGCGTCTGGGGTAAACCCTCGCTGTTGCTGCAAAAAAATGAGAAAACCTTTAGGACCGGTTTGTGATACAAACCGGTTCTATAGGATCTGTCCCCTGGGCCCCTCTCTGCACAGCAAATGGCCGCAAGGCCTTTAGAACCGGTTTGTATACAAACCGGTTCTAAAGGCCTTGCGGCCATTTGCTGTGCAGAGAGGGGCCCAGGGAACAGATCATTTAGAACCGGTTTGTATCACAAACCGGTGCTAAAGGCCTTGCGGCCGTTTGCTGCGCGGAGGGGGGCCCAGGGGACAGATCCTTTAGAACCGGTTTGTATCACAAACCGGTCCTAAAGGCCTTGAGGCCATTTGCGGCAGGGTGGGGGGCCCAGTGGACAGATCCTTTTAGAACCGGTTTGTATCACAAACCGGTGCCAATGTGCTTAGCTCAATGCTTTAGTATTCTAAGTGACCAGATCTCACCCGCACCCGCACCCACACGCACCCACACGCCGCTGCCGTCGCCAGTGTCGAGGAGGAGCAGAGCAGGTCGTCGCCCACTCCGTCGTCGTCGTCGTTGTTGATCCAGGTCAGCCCCTCTCCCTCCCATCCCCCCTCCCTCCCATCCCCCTCCATCCCAGCCCACTCCGGCCCTCCCGTCGTCGTTGTGGATCCAGAGGATGTGCGCCCGCTCCTGGTGGCCGCGGTGCTCCCGTCGTCGTGGATCCAGAGGAATGTTTGCTTTCTTTGAGCTCCAGGATTCAGTGCTCTTATCGGATCTTTGTAGTGCATTATATCTCCAACATTTAATTTTCAATAATGCGTATTTCCATGACAAATCAATGGTCTATGTCCCCAATTTAGGAACGTAAACGCAAAACTTAGGAACGAGAAAACAGAGGAAATCCATAGCAACGAGCGTTCGGATCAATAGCATGTTCTGGAGTTTTTTATTTGGCTAAGCACCCATCACTTTTGTCCCCATCTCATTTATCCTTTTTTCTATCTGCGTTCAAACCCCAACATGCAATTAGAACACAGTAATCTGGTGGTACCACACACAACATTGTTTTTGGATATTCCAGTAAAGTAGATAGCTTTTGTGCATTTGTTTTGTGATAGGTAGGTGCTGCCATTTGTCTTTGTTTTGTGATAGCTATGCTCCTCTAACCTCTATGCGTACTTTCTTAATTTAATAGAATATGGCTTGCGAAGTATGTCGGTCCCGATGTGCCCAAGGACGATTCACCGGGACTTCTTTTATGCTTCAGCTCCACGACGGTGACGTTGATTCGTTGGTAATTAACAATTCTTTTTATGTTAACTTGTTCTTTCGTTTTACTATCTAGCTTGAGACTTGTGTTTCTTAACAAAAGATTCTTTATATTTCTTTTTTAGATTCTACCATGCAATATTCGCGAAGAGTTCAACGAGTTAGTTGGCAATAACGTGGATTTCAATATTCACGGGACCACTTACATTCTTCGAGTGAAGAAAGAAAGAAAGAAGACCTACTTCTGCGGGGAACAATTGCAGGCTATCATCGCCAAGTACAATTTAAGCGGAGGTGATTACATTCACTTCTCTATGGAAGGACCGCAACCTCGTATCAAAATTCTGTATATGGGCGGGATTGCGAGCGAGGATGGCGGGAGTGAGGAGGAAATTGGGAACACTGAGGATGATATGGACACTGAGGATGATATGGACGAGGAGGACCCATGGAAACATGTGGTGGTTGCTCAAAGAGCGAATCTTAGCGAGCTTGAGAAGGACCGTGTGTCCTTCAGAGACTTGCCCAGATAGATAGCTACATCGGGTCCCCTTTCGTGCATCGCATCACCAACACTAACATCTCCAATGGACATCTCATGGTATGTTTTTTAACATTTTCTTATTTCTATAGTTGTTTATATTATAATGTGGCCGGTATGTGACATTGTGTTTTTATTCTTTCTTAGAATTGTGTGTTCTAGAAAATACCTATGGCGGTAGCGGACAGTGCTGGCATGGAGCCCGGTACCATTGGAGTACGCCGTGGAGAATCAGGACATGTCATCGCAGTTCCGATCACCAGGGATAATACTGATGGTCGCGTCATCCTCAACTCTCAAGTATGGAGGCAGTTCCATTCCGCAAGAGTTGGTATGAAGGCTGGCCGAGCTATTCTGATCACCATGAGTAATAGTGACATCCCCAACTTGGACATGATGATGGTCATCCACTACATCAGCCCAAATTAGAACAAATAATCATTTTCATCTGACTAGCTAACTCCTGGATTTATTAATTAGTAGTATGGTTCTTTTCGAGACTATGTAATTTTGTTGAACTATGTGGTGATGATCGAGACTATGTGTTGATGATCGAAAATATTTCTGTTATAAAACTTAATTCTGTCATTTTGAGACTATGGTATATTTCTGTCATTTTGAGACTTATTTCTGTCATTTTCCTGTAATTCTGTTATTTTGATTTCTTTTATATTTTGATACAGCAAAACCATACCCCAGGCGAACAGAATACGGTACCCCAGGCGCATCTGTACCCCAGGCGCACAATGCTTGTTCGCCACAGGTAAAAGTATTACCCCAGGCGCACAAGGCCTATTCGCCTGGGGTATGCCAACTTACCACAGGCGCATTTTACTATTCGCCTGGAGTAAGCCATTACCGCTGGCGATATGGTCCCAGGCGAACCGAAATGCGCCTGTGGTAGGCCTTTTCTGTTCGCCTGGGGTAAGCTTTTCCCTAGTAGTGACCGCGTCGGTGTCGGGCGAGCCGACAAGGATTTCTCCCGAAAAGACCTTGTTCATAACCCCCGAGCGAAACATAGCCTAGGAGGCCCGCAAGGATGACGCCTCGACAACACCAAACACGCCACCCACCAACATGCGCCACCACGTTCACAAGGCCACCACTGTCGTCTCATCGAAGCAGTCGCCACGAGGTTTTCAAGACGGAGGGAAGAGTAGCCCGACACGGGGTAGCGGAACCACGGCCGAGCGGGAGGGAACTGCCTCCACTGCCGAAAGCAGCAGCCGACCGGACACGGCAGCAGGCACACCAGTCCCCGTCAGGTCCGGCCACCTGCCATTCCCAACAGGGTCCGGTTGAGCCTAAATGGGCCCATAAAGCTCGCCGCCATGCTGCAGCGAGGCCAGTCGCCGTCGGCGCTGCGCCCTACCCGAGCACATCCCCTTCCATCTATATATCGGGGCATCCACAAGGCAGACAGCCCGCCCCGACCCAGATGGGGCTCGAGGGCTCGAGGGCTTTGATCTGGGC
The DNA here is from genome assembly GCA_028641055.1 of Alopecurus myosuroides. Lineage (NCBI taxonomy): Eukaryota > Viridiplantae > Streptophyta > Magnoliopsida > Poales > Poaceae > Alopecurus > Alopecurus myosuroides. The sequence goes on from CM054060.1 coordinate 84,715,593, forward strand.
CTACGGGCCGAGCCGGCGCTGCCCCGACTCAGATGGGGCTCAAGGGCCCAGATCGGGGCCTACGGGCCGAGCCGGTGCCGCCCCGCCATGCCATGCCACTCCACAACACCAGCAGAGCGCCGCCGCACCGCCACCGGCCATGGCCAAGCCGCCGCCACCCTAAGTACACCACCGCCGGCAGAGAAGGGCCCCGATCCCGCCACCACCCGCGCGTGGCAAGACAAACTGCCGCCGACGGCGCCACCCGGAACTAGCCCGGCGGACCCTGCACATGGCGGCGACCGGAGCGGGGGAGAGAGGAGGACCGGAGGAGGGAGAAGGCCGGAGGCGCTCCGTCGCCTTCCGCTGAGATTGCGACCTCCGGTTGATTTTCACCGTCAAAGTTTCACGCGAGACAAGTAATCCGACGACGACGACGACAGCTATGAGCCTATGACTGACAAAAACTAGCTGCATGAAGTGGATTGCTGCTTACCAGTTCAACTAACACGACACACACTTCCCATTCGAGTATAGCGAGTCCGGACTCGATCTGGACTAGATCGACACTAGCAGAGTTCACTGGCTACCGAGCAGGCGCAGTCGCCATCGATCGGATGGATCGACTTGTCACTAACCTGCACTCTCCGTCAGTCGGTAAAGCACGTAAAAATCAGCAGGTACAAACACGGCGGCAGATGGAACAGATTTCCTCGCTGACGCTTAACGTAACCACTACTCCAACGCCCAGCGCTGCAACATCTTAATCAATTGCATTGGACTGGACCGATCTTGCCCCCTCGTTCAACACCTAATTTACGTGCTACTACCCCAGCGATGCATCGATCGACAGCTACGTGCCGATCGAGATCGCGGTCGGTCGACGCACGCACGTACTAGCTCGGACCGGCGACCCGATCGATCCACTGGTCACGCACGCCTCACATACTTTTCTGCGAAGAATATGCACGCCCGCACCGGACGTACGTATGTCCGTCTCGCCCGCCATTAATTGGCGGTCACTGTTGGGTTTCTGTTCGTTGCGCTGCTGATCTTGGCGAGACCAATTCTCGACGTGGATTGATCCATCTTCGTTTGGACTGTCCGACACTGGTGGACTGTAGCACTGTAGTGACTCGGTCGTAGTAGGCGTCCTTGTTGGGGTATGCTACTTGTTGCACTGGGCACCACTTGCGACCAAACTGTCTGGTTGAGCTAGATCGCAACTAACTGGGCGTCGAGATGTCACTGTTTTTTTTTTTTCTAATAAAGGTAAGTATATTGATATCGCGGAGATACAAATTACATCCGGCCTCTGCAACAACGCAATGGATACACACAGCCGAAAGACAATAAAAAAAAGAAATAAAAAAGAAGAAAAGTCCCGCTACAGGGTTACAATCCTCGTGGTATCCGCACAACCACCACCTAAACAACAGCTGGCGTCCAACTCTTCGAAAACAACGTCTCCAAGAAGAACGGTGTCAGGCACAACCAATTAAGGCCAGACCTTGGGTTTTCACCCTGAAGATAATCCTCGCTCTCAAAACAACGGCTCCAAGAAGACCAGTGCCAGGCACAACCAATTAAGGCCAGACCTTGGGTTTTCACCTTGAAAGGTAGGAGTTTGGACTCCACGCATATTGTCTCCCCCTCTGACATACAGATGCGACGAATCTTGTAACTCCAAGCCAGTTCCCCATCGATGCAAAGACTCCGAACGCCGTTGCTAGTCCTCCAATCTCGCCTTCTATGACTGAGCATTGCGACCAAATTCCACCGATCCAGCAATCTCCAGGCGTTGCCTATGGGAGTCGCCGGCGGAGCCTTTCGGTCGACACCCCGGCTTGATCAAAGAGGACCTACATCATTATCTTCATCTTCGCGCGACAGGAAACCCTAGGACCACCGCCATTATTCTTCAGCCTCGCGGCCCGACACCGCGAAGCCACTCCCAGCAGGAAAGCATCATAGAAGGGGTAGACCATTGCCCAACACTAGGTCGCCGGCGAGACCAAGGTCGTAGCCAGACTACCACGGCCGGGCAAGGCCAAATCCGATACCCAAGATCATCGGGCATCAAATCTCCGCGTCCCCAAGCGATTCCCGGATCTGATCCAGGCGCCCGCCGGCGACGCAGCACCCCCGCCATACCACCTTCCCGCCGGGAGGCTCAAGCGCCGGCCCTAGGTCGCGCCGCCCCATGCCCACCGCCACTCGGGGTCCAAGAAATGGAATTTGGCAGGGCAGCATATTGCCGTATGTAAAGCGAGGTGCGTGAGTGAGTAATGGATGCGCACAAGGGGAAGGCCTGTACTGGTACTGCGCAAGATGGCCTCCGAGTCAGGACATGATGCAAAGAGTGGAACGACATCCATGGAGCCATGGAGGATGTGTAAGTTTTTGAACAGATTTTCAGTTTGAACGAATTTCAAATGTGAACAAAATTTAAATTTAAACGCTTTTTTATTTTGAACAATTCTCATTTTTGAACAGATTTTCAGTTTGAACGAATTTCAAATATGAACTTTTTTAAAATCTGATCGATCTTTTATTTTGAACAATTTTCAATTTTGAACAGATTTTAAATCTGACCGTATTTTTATTTGAATATTTTTAAAATTAGAACAGATTTCAAAACGAATATTTTCGAATAAAAAGAAAAATAAAACTAAAAACAAATAATAAAACATAAAAGAAAAGAAATAAAAACCAAAAATAAAAAAACAGAAAATAGAAAATGAAATATGAGACAATAAAAATATTAAAAACGAATGTTGCAAATGAAAGGCGTAGTAGCCCAGTGGTTGCACCCGTGTTTCCCGATGCCCACATCACGGGTTTGATCCTCCATTCCCCCATTTTTCGTACCAATTTATCTTATTTGGAACGACTGATGGGCCAACCCGCTTGAAAGTGAAACGCGGGCGAGTCCTTGTAGGACTCGCAAAGGGCGACAAATAGTGGTGGCGGTCGCTAGTGCTAGTCCAAGTGAGAGTCCACGCTTCATCGCCGTCTACTCGTCGCATCTGTTCGTTTGGGCTTTCGTATATTTTTATTTTTGAGAACTTGTTTGGGCTTTCGTATAGCTATTAGGACTAGGTGTAGTGCCAAACTGGGCTGTTCTACAATTTAGGCCAGCTGGGAAGCCCTTTGAGGCGTATGATAGGCTGTTGGGCTATTGTGCTAGTTCTATTATTTTTCTTTTTTACTTTCTAGGCCGTATGCTCTTCTACGTGTCTTAACTCTGATTCACTAAAAAAAGGTGTCTTTACTCTGTGTGCACATTACTTCTTTCATGCTAATTGGGCATGTTCTTTGGCGCCAATGTGTTTCAAGAGTGAATGAGGTGTTGTGTATTCCCGAAAAAAAAGAGAAGAAGAGGTGTTGTGTAGAACAATGGTTTCCCAATTCTACCATAGCCTTGGTGTGAGCGTTACAGAAGTCGCCGGGGAGTTATTGGTGTTTTGATTTCTTCGATGCATACTTATGATCTTCTGTGATCTTTACCGGGTGTGACCAACATAGCTAGAGACGACGTCTTCATGATTTTTTTTTGAAGTTTTTCAGTTTTCTTTGTTAGTCGTTTGTTTCTTCCTTTTCTTCAATCCATTGCCACATCTTCAATTGCTACAAAATCTATATTACAGGCTAAAACAACAGTATAACAATATAATATTTTGAAGATTGAATCTGTAATAACCTCAATGCTATTTTTGTATTTATTTTAGATGGAGGTCACATCACATCATCCAAGTATCTACATGTGCCACTGCGTAAAAGTAACTCCAATATATCGCTCAACATCGTGGAATTTAGTGATTTTAGTTGAAAAAATGGTGGACGCAACATATAACTCGGCAAAAAGTGGTCCGGCATATTCGCTCCTCTGCGCAGTACCATTGCCGGCCATAATAGGCTTGACAAAGTGGTGGCTTCCCCCTCTTGAGACCGCTAGAAGAGACCTTCCTCGAATCCGCCGAGGAGCGTTTGTCCCATCTTTTCTCACCTGTGAGAGGGAAAAAATGGGGGAAGGGGAAGGGAGTGGCACCACAAAGGAGAGGAGGCCCAACTTCGGAGATAGGTGGAGGGGGTGGCTCCACCAAGGAGAGTAGGCCCAACTTCAAGAAGTGATTAGGAAGGATGCCGAATAGGCCTTTGGAGTTCCACAAGCTTGTTTTGCCATTGTCCGTAAACCATGCCGCATTTGGGATAAATAAACACTAAAAAAAAATCATAATAGCATATGTCATCATGCATAACATGATAAAAGAGCTACACTACAATTGTAAATATGTGATAGAAAGAGCGAACGTGTCTCAACGGGCATACACCTACCTTGATAAGCTTAGTCGGTACCATCTTGCAACAAGGAATATGGGATCTTACTCTTAGATTCAAGATGATCTAGTAGAGCACATATGCCAATAACTCAGTTATTATACTCTTTAAATAATTATACGAATTGTTATTATTTTGATTTCATGGATGAAATTTACAGAAATTTACGTAACTAGATAATGTGACCGGCAATAAGTTTAGTTATCATGCTATTCCTTATCAGGTGAGTTCTACAAGTTTTAAAGAAATTTACGTTACTAGATTTCTATGTTTATTTTACTACAACAATCTTTTATTTCACAAATTAGCGGGGTACTTGTGTACACCAGATTACATATGAAAATGATAAAACTTACATATGGGAACACATATTTTTTCCATTGGTGGTTACTCTAAGGAATGATGTTTCAATACTAAGTACAAAACATGCACACATTGTTAAATTTTGACTTGCTAGATAATTTTGACCATGTAAAAATAATGTCATTGATCCAGTTCACAATCCACAAGTTTATAAAGATGTTTTACTTAATTATACACTAGAAACTGCTATTGATTCTATCCTTTATGGATATTTACCATAAATATTTATAAATTATATGGATTATGCATCGTACAAAATATAGTTCTAGAACAAACCTTGTTACAAAATATATCTTTGTATCTTTCAATAAATTCACCAAATAATAATAGCAAAAATATTTAGTAATATTGCTGATTGTGTGGTTAAAATATGTGAACAAAAAAAATATACTTGTAATATCATAACATTCTAAAGAAGTATAAAAGTTCAATATAAACCGGATTCTTTTTTTATTTGCCCTGGACACAAATTTTTATTGGACCAACCTTGATTGCTATCTTGTATCGAGAATATGTTGTTTGAAAACATGGTTGATAGGAGCGACGGAGAGAGAGATTTGTAGGTTAAATAACATCTGTAATATAAACGAGTGGAATATAGAAAGTGAGGCTTGAAAATCCATTATTGAGAGAGTACAATTATTCTTCATGTTTGCGCTATTTTTGGTTGTTTTATATGTGGAAACCGTCTTTCTCTACTCTTGGGCAACGAGTTTTGATATATTGGGTGTATCTGTTTTTATCGAATCTTTTATTTCTGTGCTTATCCTAGTGGCCGATTTAGTTTATGCATGTCGAAAAAGAGCCTTGGAATGATCTTAAGTGAATATTCAGACAAAAATAAATTTCATTGAGACAATGACGAATTTTATTGAGTTTCCCTTACTTAGCTAAACAAGTTCCAATTCTGTCATGTCAGCTACACCAAATGATATTTCAAATTGGTCAAGACTCTCGAGTTTTTGACCCTTCTATACGATACCAGTTGCTGTTTAATTGAATTTGCTTCATTAATAGACTCACGATTCGACTTTGACTGTAATGGTTTGGTACCAAGATCAAGTGCTAGGCAAGCAGACCTACTTTTATCAATCGGAACAGTAACAATGAAATGTCTCATCCGTTGTACTTTTGTTAGGACATACTACGTGGCTATAGCGATGAGTGAACACAATAGATAAATTATATCCATAGAGAAAGCGATAAAAATAAAAGTCCGTTAATAAAATTACAAAACCATGAATGAAAGTTATGCAACTAGTGGGTGATCACCACTCATCGATCATCTCGCGTCCCTGCAACCCCAGGAGTAGTTCTATCTAGCTAGTTTGTTCTCTCGCAAGACGTATTCCGACAACAATTCGGGGCGAGTTCGCCACGTGCATACGACGTACTTCTATCTAGTGAATTTTTGACAAAAAGGACCACTTACGAAAGTGCAATGTCAAAAAGAACCACCTCTAGAAAAAATTGTCAAAAAAGACCACATCTCGTTGGCGGCAGGTCGTGCCAGGCGACACGTGTGCTTGCAGCCTGCAGCCGAGGCGGCACGTTCCGGAGGTGGGATGCAGCCAGAGGCCGAGGCGGCATGTGCTGATTACCTGCATCCCACAAGCTGTAGGCGTCTCACCATGCAGATTCCATGCACGCCCTTGTCAGTAGCACAGGGTTAAAAGCAACTAGATCATGTTGGCGCGCGTTGCCGCGCCCGTTCATTAAAACTATAGAAAGTTAGGTATAATAAATTTATTATATTAGAACTAAGTTTTATATTTTCAAAATAAGGTAAACTTTCAAGGTATAATTTTGAGTAAATTTAATTCTGATCATGATGGCGAGCGGCGTGCCGTCCGTCAAAATGTTCAATTTTAATTACTGATCATGATGGCCAACGCCAGGTACGTTTCTAAATATCCAGGGACACAAGCACTAGCCAAGACTAAGCAAGGTGGTACTTTGTGATGATTGGGATCATAATATGACACCTCTAATTTCATTGGTTTCATATATTCATACAAACAATACTTGATTATGTAAATGGCAGTGATCATTATAAATAATTCCACAAACTCGGGATCGCCTACTTGTTTGGGGAGCATGGTACAAAGAGTTACATTCTCAGAGAAAAAACCCGCAGTGACATTTTTCTCTAGAAAGCCAAGACTTCTGCTTCATTTCTAGGAACAACTTATGAAAATCAACAATGTTGGCCTGCTCATATGAGTAGAGAATTATCTCATCAAAACCTGCAATGCCGGGGTAAAGATGGTAGAAACAAACAAGTAAAGATACTTATATGCTTGGAAGAAAATACAAAAGGTAAAAACTATTAACATATGGAACATTACCTAATGGTAGATGCAATGCCACATCTTAGATATTCTCCAGAACTGATGCTTGAGATCCCCTCATATGGTCCCTAAGTGATCACCTTATCAGACAATAATTTTCACAAAGAGATGATTATCTTTGTAGTGTAGAGCACAGAAAACTGGGCACTGGGATCAAAGTTCTAGAGCACTGAAAATTGGTCGATATAGGGTATGTATTAGAGACAAAAATAAACTTAACTATAGCATAGTACATAGTTAATATGGTTGAAACCAGAGAAGTAGAGACCTGTTAAGTTATATAAGAAATGTGTATCCGTTAACCTCCTTAATTACATATATTTGTTCAAATTGAAATTGGCAATAACCAAAGGTAGTATCTTTTGGCACCCTTCTAGAAACAACTGAAAGCGCATGGTTCCCCCATATGTGGTTTTGGTAATTAATGACAATCCTTATGGACTAATGTTTGCATTGAGTTATCCGTGTAGATCTTGTCCATAGGAAATAATGGAGTTCATGTGTTGAACTCTATTTGCTTCCTTGATGTCCATTGTAATATGCAAGGATTTATATGAAGAATGGTCATGGTTTGAGTTGAGCTTATTGTTAGTATGTCTTGAAGAAAATGATTAGGTGATCTTTCTTTATCATCTTCAAGACATCATCATTTGAAGAGAGAAGCAAAGATACAAGGTTGATCAAGCTAGTGATCAACACACAAAGCTACGATTTGTACCAAGTGGGATTGTGTATCTCATGGTATGGTAACCAATTGTCAATATAGTTTTGTGAACTTACCCATGATATGTGTGTGTCGAATCTCTATGTGTGGTTAGGTATCGTTCCCTGGGCATGAACCAAAAGGAAGATTTCATATAGCCCATGGTCTATGTCGTCGTCAAGCGGTGTTCGTTACCTAGCTTGACGTGGAAGCTCAAGTGAAGCATCTAGAAGATATCCTATGCTTGATGCTTGCCACCCTTTTGGAGAATGTGGCCTTGTGAAGTTTTGCCGAGAAGAGTCTCTCCCATAATGGTGTATGGGAGAGCTAGTCTCTCCCATAATGGTGTATGGGGGAGCAACTTGCAAGTCTTCATCAAGCGGAGCTTGTGCTAGCAAGCACATCAAGAAAGAAGATCCAACTTGTGAGAGTCAAGATCGTCATCATCTAGCTCAAGTGGAATGCTCAAGGCAAAGGTATAATCTTGATAGGTTTTCTATTTTACCGGTCTCGTGACTTTAGGAGACCGGGTTATAGGATAGATAGTCGTACTATCAAGAGGGGCTCTCAAGTGAGTAACTTGATCGAATCATTATGGAGAGCTCAAACCTTTGCATTATTTGCATATCATCTTTCTTGGTTCTTATTTGGCTTTTTTCTCCTTTGGGTTTTAGTGCTTGTCGTGATCTTCATGACAAGCCTTGGTTTCTCGAAAACGGATTTCGTAAGAAAAACTTGTTGCGTTTTCGGTGGTGAAAATATCCGGTTCAGCTTTGAGAATGTTTCCACACCTTCCATGTGTGGTAACTTCTCCATTCATTTTTTTTGGATACTCCTTGCTTTTATCTTTCCAACTCAATTGGATTCACCTCTTTCGGAGTTCATCCGCAAAAGTTATGTTCGTCTCGGTGATGGAGGTTTTATCGGTTGTTCCTTTTAGAGAGGTTAAACCTTTCTACATTTGGTTTTAGTTTCCATTGTTGGGCAGTGATGTTTATGTGCATGATCTTGTAGAGTTTTTCATTGCGAACTCAACGAGCCAAAGATCATCGAAAACGGAGTCCGGACGCAAAAAGTTATGAGTGTTTTAGTATTGATGTTTCTGCAGTTTTCGCCAGTCCGGAGTCTCCGGACTTAGGGCCGGAATCTCCGGTAGTGCGGAGTCTCCGGTGTGCAGTCCGGAGTCTCCGGACCAAAAACTCCCCCAGGGGTTGCTCCCTTGGTGTCGCGCAGTGTATAGGGTACGGAGAGTGTCCGGAGTCTCCGGTTCAGACCGGAGTCTCCGGTCTTCACACCGGAGTCTCTGGTGTGAGTTTTTCCTACAACGGCTCTTTTTCGTGGGGACCTATAAAAGGCCCCTTTCTTCCCCAAATAGCTAGGTCTTCTAAGCAAGATTTTTTCCCCTCTCTCTCCTCCATTGTTGACCTTGGAAAGCTTGCCCCTCTCTCAATTCCTCCCATGATTCTTGCATATCTTTGAGGGAAAAGAGAGAGGAGATCTAGATCTACATTTCCACCAATCCATCTTCGTTCTTAGTGAGGGAAACTTAGTAGATCTTGATCTTGGAGTTCTTGGTGTTTCTCCTCCATTGTTCTTCCTCTCTTATTCCCCCATAAGTATTTGTTACTTTGTTGGAATTTGAGAGTGAAGGATTTGAGCACTTGTTCTCTTGCCATTTGCATCGGTTGCATCGGTTTGCTCTCTCCACGAGGATTCGTGGAAGTGAAAGTTTGTGAGCTTGTTACTCTTGGGTCTTGGACCCTAGACGACTTGTGGTATTCTTGGGAGCCTCCAATTGAGTTGTGGATGTGTGCCCCAAGATTGTGGTGACACCGAGAGCCTCCAATTAAGTTGTGGATGCGTGCCTCGGGTTTGAAGGTTGCCAATAGTGGAAGGTGAACTAGGCCTTTGTGGCGGGGTTCATCGGAGAATAGGGTGAGGCCTTTGTGGCGAGCTCACAACCCTCCAACGAGACGTACTCCCCTTTGTGGTAGGAACTCGGGAATACATCATCGTCTCCGTGTGCCTCGGTTATTTCTATAGCCGAGCTTTTTACTTATGCGATTTACATTGTGATAGCCTTCGAGCTTGAAGTTATATATCTTGCTATCACCTTGTTACTTGTCTTGCTTAGCATAAGTTGTTGGTGCACCTAGTTGAGCCTAGAATATTTAGGTTGTGTGCTTGTTAATTTAAACACCTAGTTTATTTCCGCATTTAGCAAGCCTTAACCGGAAAAGTTTTAATCGCCTATTCACCCCCCCTCTAGGCGACGTCGTTGTCCGCTCAATTGGTATCAGAGCCTCGTCTCTCTTTTTAGGCTTTACATCCTAGAGAGTACGATGTCGTTTAGGGAAATAGAGCACGATCCCGCTTATATATTCTATGGTAGAAATTATGATGTTTGGAAATTTCGCATTCTTAATTTTCTTACGGACATGGGTTCAAAGGATGTTAAGCGAATTGTAGATATGGATTTTTCTCCTCCAAAGGATTCTCAAGATTTATCTTTAGAGGATGAGGAAAACTCTTATCTCGATACTCTTGTATCTAATTGTCTCTTGTGTGTTTTGAGCGATGTAGTTATTGATTCAATCATGCCTTTTCGGAACGCTCATGAGCTATGGACAAAACTTCAAGTTATATATGATGTGTCCAACATTATTGAGGATGATTGTTCTCCATCCACTTCCGGCCGTGATGAGTTCACATCTTTCTCCACTCCACCAACATGTGATTTGTCACAAGGTAGTGATATGGTGAGTGGTGATAGAAATTGCATTGTGGATAGTGAATTTGCTATTGACTATACTTCATCTCTATCCCATTGCAATGATCTATCTTTGGACTTAATCTCTTCTAGCACTCAAAATTCTTTACATGTTAGTATTGATAGTCCTTGCATATCATGTAATAGTTGTTCAACTAAATCTCATGATGATATGCTTCCTATGTCTTGTTTTCATGAAAACAATGCTTCCATTTCCTCTAGTACTTGTGTGGCTAACAATGTAGAGGAATCCCATATTGTGGTGGAACAAGACATGGACCTTATTGGTGCTTCAAGTCAATCTTCATCTTCGTTATCCATTTCTCATGTGTGCCTTATGGCTAGGGATTCAAAGGTATCTCCACCTTTGGAACCCACTACATCTTGTGATGATGAGGATGAGGATATATTTTATGGAGAGCTTGAGGATGAGGTCTCTTTAATGGAGAAGGGTGAGTTGGTTCTTCTTGATCTCCCTAAAGGTAGTAAAGTTATCACTCTTTTTAGTGAAATATTGGCTTTTGCCATTAATAGCTCTAAAATCATTGAAAAGAAAGGTGAGATTGAAAGAAGTGATACCGATGAAAAGGCATCCCTCACTTCGTCTCTTGAGGAAGAGTATGAGCTCCGAGTTACTCTTGAGGAGAAACTTGAATCTATTGAGGAGCTCTATAATGAACAAATAGCCTATCTCACTAAAGCACGTGACCATACTAATGCTAAATATAAAGTGCTTAAAAGTGAAAAGGTTGAATTTGTTATTGGAAATGCTATTCTAATTGAGGAAAACTCTAGGTTGAAGAATGAGCTTTCCAAGTTGTCTTCTTCTATTTCTAATGATGCTTGTGCTACTAACTCCACATCTTGTGAAGCATCTATTTTGAAGGAGAATGTTGAGCTAAGGGCTCAACTTGAGTTAATGACTAGCAAGTGTGGGAAATTGGAAGAAAGTCATGAAAAACTATCTAGATCTTATGAGGATCTTCTAGCATCCCATACCAAGCTAAAATTAGCTCTTGAGGCTATCACTACAAAGGTAACATCTTGTGAGCCTCATGTGGTTACTAGCACAATATCTTCTAGTAATGCTATATTGACTTGTGCTCGTATTAGTAATTCATCCTCCCATAATATTTCTACATCTTGTGATGAATTGCTTTCCTTGCCTTGTTGCTCTAACAATGAAGCATCTACTTCCTCTAGCTCTTGTGTTGTTTCTAACCATGTAGAGGAAAATAAAGAGCTCAAGGCCCAAGTCACTTCTTTGAAGAAAGACTTGGAAAAGTGTCATGAAGGGAGTTCCACACTTGACAAGATGTTGAGAGTGCGAAGACTTCCCAATGACAAGAGTGGACTTGGATTCAACTCCAATATTAAGAACAAGTCCATTATTGACAAGAAGAAGGGCCAAGAACAAGAAAAAGATTCGGCCAAGATTATTTGCTTCAAGTGCAAGATTGAAGGGCACCATGTTAGATCTTGCCCTTTGAAGAAGAAGCCTCTTAGTGAGAAGCAACTAGGAAAGCTGCCTCTTGTTCAATCTCATGCTCAACCACGAGTTGAACAACGACCACCTCCTAACAAGACTCAAGCAAATGCTCCTCTTGTTGAGAAGCCTATTGAGAATAAAGAAAAGAGTCGATGTTGCTACCTTTGTTGCATGAAGGGACACTTTGCTTCTTCATGCACCAATGGTACATTATCCAACCCTATCCTTGTTGATGATGTTTATTCCATTAGGAAGGATAATGTGGGCAATGTGTTTGCCAAGTATGTTGGTACTCCAAGTGGTGTCAAGAAAAGAACCATTTGGGTTGCCAAACCTATTGTGACTAACCTCTTAGGACCCAACTTGGTTGGGGACCAACAAGCTCAAACTTTATCAATAGGTGTTATAGAAGGGCATTGGAGACTTGGCTATTTCATGAATAATTAAGGGATCTTCATCAATTATATTTCCTCAAGCCAAGTCACTTGGATTATATATATATCTCTTACCCAATGTTCCTCCAAGCGGTAACTTGTATTTAAATCTATATACATTGAAAGTTGCTTGCTCCATTGCATATGTTAGTTTTGTTTCTAGCATGTGTTTGTATATGTTGTGCTTCCTACTTACCTATATTTAGTAATCTAGTTATGTTTGTTGGTTTGCACTCCATGTACTTGTGTTCTTTGTGTTGAGACTTCATTGCTTTCATTGCTTATCTTAGTTGGCTCTTTGGGAGATTAATGGACTATCCCATTTTGGGGGAGTAATATGCTTTGCACTTTACTATCCTAAAATGTGCGTACATGAGGAATACCACTTAGTGTTGATATATCAATATTATCTAGTCTATATGTGGTATGTCATTCTCATGAGAAATTCATTTCTTAATGTCCATTAACTTTCTCTTGTTTGATTTATTTGCCTCTTGTTGTTTTCAATGGATTATCACATTATGGGGGAGTAATAAGCTATGTGCATATTACAAGCCTAGAAAATGTGAACATTTGAGGTATTGCCCCCTAGGGTTGATATTGTTAGTTATCTTGTTCCTTTGTGGCATGTTGCTCAAACAAGTTCCATGTTTTCTTAAATGTGTTTTGTCTCTCTTCTTTTGGTATCTTGTTTGTGAGAGCTTCTTGGTGATTTGCTTTTTCGGTTCTTCTTTGAAGCCTTCAAGAATCTCTATCTAAGCATGTTTTTCTATTCCTATCTTTTGTCACATGCTTATGTTTTGTGAATATGATTGTGAACAATTATACCACCGAGAAATATCTCCATACATCTCTTGTCGTTGACAAGTGATAATAATTTGTGGTAAGTTTATTGATCATATTTACTTTGGCCTTTGCTCCAACATTTCTTTGTTTCTTGCCAATGTTGTGTTTGGTTTAAGTCCCTTGTGTCTTCCTTGCTCTACTCAAAATTTATTTTATGCTTTGTTGAGTTAGGAAAAGCAATGATCCCATACTTGTGCACTCATGTTCAAATCATACTTCTTTGGGTTGCACTATTCTTGGGGAAGCTATCCTACTTTGAGTAGATCACCGTCCTTTAAATTGGTATTGCATCTAATTGTTTTTATTTAAACATGACTAGTGTTTGAATAATATATTTGGAGAGTAATGATTCCATTGTGTGCATTTTGTATTCAAATGCAAGATCATAAATAATGCACTATTATTGGAAGAACTATCCTAGATGCGTTTGAACACTTGTTGTCTTTAAATTTGTTTTTTATCCCAATGACTTGTCTCTTTGGAAGACGAACATTTTTCGTTTTGGTACTTTGTGTGCTATCATGAAAAGTGTAGAGGGTTTGTTTATTCTTTAATGTTTTATTGGTATCTTCTCTATTTGGCTTCCTCAATCATGTGTTGATTTGGGTCTTGATATAAATTGGACAATTCTCTTTCTTTTCACTCTTATGAGTGGCTTCTTGGTTTAATTGGGTCTTTGTCCAACTTGTATCTCGTTTTGGTTCTTGAAAGTTTTGTGCATGCATATTTAATATGTATATATTTTGGCATGCTTACTTTCGTTGATCCAATATATAGGATAAACTCCATCAAATCCTAAATGGCTAAGATGTGCATGAAATTCAAATTCATATTAATATGCACATATTTATTTGGAGTTTGTCCTATGTATTGTAGTTGTTCTAACTACTTTGGACCCAATGAGTTTGGGTACCATTTTGTACTTGAATTTTGTTTTTAGGTACAATGGAGATACATTGGTTGCTTGCTCCATTCATAAGGAAGGTGTTCTCACCATGGTATTATAGGAGTCAAGCTACGATGATTATGAAACTCGCATCCTCTTCATCACCAATGTCGTCTCGGTAACAAGTATCTATCTCATGCATACGTTTCTAGCTTTCAACCTTGTGTAGGTTGCTTCTTGGCATGATTTCCCTTTTATTGCATTTCATTTGGTTCTTGCAAATGTCTTATCAAAAACATCTTTATTGCAACTATGAGTAAGCCGGGATGATTACATACTAAAGGGATATTTATAATCATTTTAATGATTCACCAATCCCAAGTATATTAATCTAGCAACTTTTACTTGAAGTATCTCATATGCAACATTGATGAATTATCAAAAACCATTTGAGTCTTTTGTGATATGCGTTACCTTTATCGAAGCATTCCAACTATCACTTTTCCCTTGTGATATTTGTGATTCTTTGATGAGTTTTGATTGTTCATCTATATCCCCTTAAGATTAAACTAAGCTTAGTGCTTTGCTTTCAAGCAAAAATCTTATTGGTATATTTATGAACCTCTCTTGGATATCATGTTCTTCACCTTTGTACCTATTTTGTGTGTGCATGTTTCTTTATGGATATATATCTTTGTGATTGGTGTCCACTTAGAAACTTATACACACGATAATAGTTACATCTTTAATTGATATTCTATTTCTTTAGTGACCACGTTTTTTTTTGCTTTATATTCCTTGGTGGTTCCTAAAAGGCAGAAGCTTTGTTTTTCTTTTGGTATTCCTTTTGCATCTTAATAAGCTTGTTGACCTATGTGTTTTATCATTTGATGGTTTGTGTGTATGGGAAAGACATGATTTGCACTATGTGCCTCTTATATTGAAAGACTATGTTGATGATTCTATCATCCTATTAGTCTCCTAAAAATGTTTTTCCTTGTCACACGCATCTATTTCGGTTGAGTAAGTCTTTATTTGTCACTTCTTTATCTTCATTGCGCAACTTTTGTTTGTTTGCAAGTTGCTTTGCTTCATCTCCAATCTATTCTCTTGCTCTTGTTTGTGTTCAAAATTATCTAGAAGGAAGTGATGATTCCATGTTATGCACACTATATAGTAATTCAAATCTAACATTGTGCATGTACCTTGGGGAGTTCCCTCTTGATTTTCTAGAACACTTGGTTGATCCTATCAAAATATTGATGTTGGTCAATCGGTTTTTCGGATCCTTGTGGTTGGTTGCTTCTTTGTGAAAGTATCCTTCAATTTTACTTTGCGTGTAAACCTTTGGATCCTCAATATAGTTTGATCTCCCTCCATCTATTTATAGTTGGATATATGCACTTGAGTTCACTCATATCATGAGGAATGCATACTCTATGAGGGAGCTCTTACTATATTGGCCTTCTAGTCTTTTTGCCCATTTCGGCAATGGATGCCAATGGGGGAGAAGTTTAGAGGGTTTAAGGGAATTTGGTTTATGCTTTAGTTTCGTTCTTAAGCATTTGCCTTTCCATGCTATTGCATCCTTGCTCTTTGTTTTGCATGGGTGCTTAATTCATCATATAAACCCTCGTAAAAAGCGATTGTCATCAATTACCAAAATGGGGGAGATTGAAAGCGCATGGTTCCCCCATATGTGGTTTTGGTAATTAATGACAATCCTTATGGACTAATGTTTGCATTGAGTTATCCGTGTAGATCTTGTCCATAGGAAATAATGGAGTTCATGTGTTGAACTCTATTTGCTTCCTTGATGGACATTGTTATATGCAAGGATTTATATGAAGAATGGTCATGGTTTGAGTTGAGCTTATTGTTAGTATGTCTTGAAGAAAAGGATTAGGTGATCTTTCTTTATCATCTTCAAGACATCATCATTTGAAGAGAGAAGCAAAGATACAAGGTTGATCAAGCGAGTGATCAACACACAAAGCTACAATTTGTACCAAGTGGGATTGTGTATCTCATGGTATGGTAAGCAATTGTCAATATAGCTTTGTGAACTAACCCATGATATGTGTGTGTCGCATCTCTATGTGTGGTTAGGTATCGTTCCATGGGCATGAACCAAAAGGAAGATTTCATATAGCCCATGGTCTACGTCGTCGTCAAGCGGTGTTCGTTACCTAGCTTGACGTGGAAGCTCAAGTGAAGCATCTAGAAGATATCCTATGCTTGATGCTTGCCACCCTTTTGGAGATTGTGGCCTTGTGAAGTTTTGCCGAGAAGAGTCTCTCCCATAATGGTGTATGGGGGAGCTAGCTCTCCCATAATGGTGTATGGGGGAGCAACTTGCAAGTCTTCATCAAGCGGAGCTTGTGCTAGCAAGCGCATCAAGAAAGAAGATCCAACTTGTGAGAGTCAAGATCGTCATCATCTAGCTCAAGTGAAATGCTCAAGGCAAAGGTATAATCTTGATAGGTTTTCTATTTTACCGGTCTCGTGACTTTCGGAGACCGGGTTATAGGATAGATAGTCGTACTATCAAGAGGGGCTCTCAAGTGAGTAACTTGATCGAATCATTATGGAGAGTTCAAACCTTTGCATTATTTGCATATCATCTTTCTTGGTTCTTATTTGGCTTTTGTCTCCTTTGGGTTTTAGTGCTTGTCGTGATCTTCATGACAAGCCTTGGTTTCTCGAAAACGGATTTCGTAAGAAAAACTTGTTGCGTTTTCGGTGGTGAAAATATCCGGTTCAGCTTTGAGAATGTTTCCACACCTTCCATGTGTGGTAACTTCTCCATTCATTTTTGTTTGGATACTCCTTGCTGTTATCTTTCCAACCCAATTGGATTCACCTCTTTCGGAGTTCATCCGCAAAAGTTATGTTCGTCTCGGTGATGGAGGTTTTACCGGTTGTTCCTTTTAGAGAGGTTAAACATTTCTACATTTGGTTTTAGTTTCCATTGTTGGGCAGTGATGTTTCTGTGCATGATCTTGTAGAGTTTTTCGTTGCAAACTCAACAAGCCAAAGATCATCGAAAACGGAGTCCGGACGCAAAAGTTATGAGTGTTTTAGTATTGATGTTTCTGCAATTTTCGCCAGTTCGGAGTCTCCGGACTTAGGGCGGGAATCTCCGGTAGTCCGGAGTCTCCGGTGTGCAGTCCGGAGTCTCCGGACCAAAAACTCCCCCAGGGGTTCCTCCCTTGGTGTCGCGCACTGTATAGGGTCCGGAGAGTGTCCGGAGTCTCCGGTTCAGACCGGAGTCTCCGGTTTTCACACCGGAGTCGCTGGTGTGAGTTTTTCCTGCAACGACTCTTTTTCGTGGGGACCTATAAAAGGCCCCTTTCTTCCCCAAAGAGCTAGGTCTTCTAAGCACGATTTTCCCCCTCTCTCTCCTCTATTGTTGACCTTGGAAAGCTTGCCCCTCTCTCAATTTCTCCCATGATTCTTGCATATCTTTGAGGGAAAAGAGAGAGGAGATCTAGATCTACATTTCCACCAATCCATCTTTCTTCTTAGTGAGGGAAACTTAGTAGATCTTGATCTTGGAGTTCTTGTTGTTCCTCCTCCATTGTTCTTCCTCTCTTATTCTCCCATAAGCATTTGTTGCTTTGTTGGAATTTGAGAGTGAAGAATTTGAGCACTTGTTCTCTTGCCATTTGCATCGGTTGCATCGGTTTGCTCTCTCCACGAGGATTCGTGGAAGTGAAAGTTTGTTAGCTTGTTACTCTTGGGTCTTGGACCCTAGACGACTTGTGGTGTTCTTGGGAGCCTCCAATTTAGTTGTAGATGTGTGCCCCAAGATTGTGGTGACACCGAGAGCCTCCAATTAAGTTGTGGATGCGTGCCTCGGGTTTGAAGGTTGCCAATAGTGGAAGGTGAACTAGGCCTTTGTGGCGGGGTTCATCGGAGAATAGGGTGAGGCCTTTGTGGCGTTGAGTAGGCCTTTGTGGCGAGCTCACACCCCTCCAACGAGACATACTCCCCTTTGTGGGAGGAACTCGGGAATACATCATCGTCTCCGTGTGGCTCGGTTATTTCTATACCCGAGATTTTTACTTATGCAATTTACATTGTGATAGCCTTCGAGCTTGAAGTTATATATCTTGCTATCACCTTGTTACTTGTCTTGCTTAGCATAAGTTGTTGGTGCACCTAGTTGAGCCTAGAATATTTAGGTTGTGTGCTTGTTAATTTAAACACCTAGTTTATTTCCGCATTTAGCAAGATTTAACCGGAAAAGTTTTAATCGTCTATTCACCCCCCCCCCCCTCTAGGCGACGTCGTTGTCCGTTCAACAACAAATTCAGAAGTACGGACTAATTTTTTTACCATAGTAACCTACAGAGCCTAAACATATTCTATATGAACTAAGTCGTACTTCAAATTAACTGTCGAATTTATAGAAGCAAGTGGAAGATACTCTGATCAATTAATAGCAGATTGGCCAACAACCATTTCCTAAACTGAAAAAAAACATTGCACTATGAAAGAACAAGTTGGCAATATTGTGCATGAGAAACTGTCAAAAATTCTAACATGTCTAGTTCATCAAGCAGTAAAGTATTGCTATTTTGTGTAACTACACAGAAAACAACTATCAGCATGCTCTCAGCTGTTGTGTGATCAACTTGGAAGAAGTTGTTTCACGGCAAATGTATGGTGCAAATTTCTAGACACACATATTTCGTTTCATATTCTATACGGTGCAAATTTCGTTTTGTACTTAGTGGCATTGCAAGTGAGAAGTCATTTGATGGCCTAAAGAGCGACGTCCCAGTTATCAATAACCCATGCAAAAGCTATGGGAACTCAATTAGTACAGAGCAAGATCAGCTTCGTCTAGCATGTAAGCAACCCAAACGGACCTAAATAGAGTGTATATAGAACGGATCGAAGGAGCCAAAGGGGTGCTAAATTGAGGGCCGCTAGCGATTCTCGCATATGAACTAATGTAACAACGACAAACACCAAGAAAACCAATAACATCATGCTACCACCACGAACCAGACAACCAGAAACCTCACCTTTGTGTAGAACAAGTGAGGCTTTGAAGAACATAACGACCAATGGCGTGGGGAGCTTGTTGATTCCAGGCTTGTCTCTGTAACCGAGTGCACTTTGTCGTTTAACCTGCAACAGATGCATATCATATTATGTCACCAGAAGATAACGGCAAGAGCAATGCAAACGCATAAAATCAGCATGCCGTTTTAAGAAAGGACTACATTTGTAGCAACCTTTGAATGCAAACAACTTTACAAATTTAGATGTTTAGTTTCAAACAACACGTACTGCAGAAAGCTTAGTAGACTTCTAAACATCCCCACTGGATTCTTTAAGGTGGCCGATGACTTTGCCCCAACACTCCATGTTCTCAGCTGACGTCGAGGCAACCTTCTCACATGTCATAGAAGTCTAATTAAGTGCTCGGCGAGCATCAACAATTACTACAACATAAGCGAAATAAGGAAACTCGGAAAATTACCATTTGAGAGTGCGACGCAGAGGAGAACGAATAGGGAGCACCTTCCCCGCCTATGGACGCGCCGCCATAGGGACGGTGTCTTGCTCCACAGCCTCCATAGCTGCTGCCATCTTCCTCGCCTCTGGACGCACTGCCATAATCCCATAACCGCAGAGCCGGCCACGGAGGAGGATCGCAACACCGAGGGATCCCCTTGTGGTTGTTCCTCCAGCAGCGAATTGGGGGAAGAGGTGGCGTCGGCTTCCATCTAGTCGCCCCGATGGTAATTTGTGCCGCAACTTGTGCTCCTCTGCCACTCGCTTTGATAGATGGCCATCGCCAAGAAAGAAAGGGGAAGGTAGAGGGGTGGCAAGATCGATGGAGGATCGACGGTGGCGGCGTAGTAGGTCGCAGAGATGTGTGGCGAATCGTTCCCGCCCGCCCTGCAGGCCTATGTCGCCATCGCGATGCCCTCTCTCACATCGACTTCGCCGTAGGCCACGACCCGGAGGGTATGTGCTGGGGTAGGGAACGGATCAGAGAAGAAAGAGGTCGGAGGGACATCATGGGCGGCAGCGACGAGGGTAGCCTAGCAAACAGGAAGAGGAGGCGAACCATTAGTACACATGACATCTTGTGGTGGGTTAAGTGGGCTTCGTAGGGCCCAAATTAACTACAGGATGCCAATTTGTTCTTCGGTGAAGCGTCCTAGGTACAGCCAGCACACGTGTGATCACACGGCTGAAAATGGTTAGATCTAAAAAGTGGACGGCTCCAGACGCTAATGGCCTGAGAGAGCTCATCTTTGGTGCAGTTTTAATATTCCTAATGATTCACATGCATCAACAGATTGACGCTGGCCTCTGGCACAGGCATTCGCATGCAAACTCATTCACACATGTACATGCCGCCTCCGGAGCAGGCGGCAGCCCCCATTTCACCTTGCCGCCAGCGTCCGAGGCGGCAGGGCCTGCGAGGTTACACGTGCTGTCTGGCAAGACCTGCCGCCACAGAGAGGTGGTACTTTTTGACAATTTTTCTAGGAGGTGGTATTTTTTGACATTGCATTTTTACGGGTTGGTCTCTTTTTTGTCAAAAATTCCTATCTAGTATCTTTCTCTACGGTCTAAGGACATACTATGTTGTTAGGATCATTGGTACTTCCCACTCCACAGGATTTGCCTGGCCTGGTCATCTCCTCGAACGGCGGTAGTTGCGGCGTCGGCGACGACAGCACAACGTCGACAGAACCGTCGGAGGAGGGTTCCTTGGCATGCGCTTGATCACCTTGCAACGGCCTCGCAGCCGTATGCATGGGTCCATGAGCCGGACATAATCATGAGAACCAAAAGCACGGCCAACAAAAGCTCAGACCATCGTGGACATGGATCCCGCCCCAGCCATCCGAGTCCTGCGTCCGCTTCTCCTTGCTCTGTCTCTAGCCACCGTTGAGAGTCGATGTAGATCCGCCGGCTCGCTCCTTGCTCTTCTCCGGCGGCTTGGCCGGCTGGCGACAACGAGGATGCGTAGCGTGGCTTGTACAACATAGATCTAGGTTTCTCTTATGTTTTTTCTTCAGTTGCAGTAGTGTTTCCTCT
Organism: Alopecurus myosuroides; assembly: GCA_028641055.1. Taxonomy (NCBI): domain Eukaryota; kingdom Viridiplantae; phylum Streptophyta; class Magnoliopsida; order Poales; family Poaceae; genus Alopecurus; species Alopecurus myosuroides. The sequence goes on from CM054060.1 coordinate 84,736,829, forward strand.
TTGGTGTGTGGCTTCTTGCCAGGGAGTTCATCGCCGTGGGCTTCGAGCGTCTGCCAGCGATGGGTGAAGCCGCATCCTCTGCTCAGAGTGCTTGAGAGGTTGGAGACGACGGGCTTTGGTGTGGTCTCTGCTCCCTCCTCCCCCAATAAGCTCGTTGTGGAGCGCAGGTGTTGGGATCCATGGCTCCGAGGTCGAGCCTGGTTCTGCGAGTCCTTGCGGTCTTGGGAAGGTGAGGGTGGTGCGGTGCCACTGCCCTTGCGAGCTGCACATGGCGGAGAACCCAAACACCGGTGGCGTCACGCCGGAGCTATTTCTGGCCAAAGTGGCCACTCCGCGCTCGGTTTCTACCATAATCCGAGCTCCTTCCTCCTACGACGGAGGATCTTCATCGACCAAGGCGCAGGGATCATCAGTAGAGGTGCCCCAAGTGGTTTCGTCCCCGGTGCGCAGCTTCTGCCCGCGTCTGTAGGTCAATCGTCGATGGCCATGGCATCCAGGGACCCGATTGCGTTTTCTTTTTCCTTTCTAAGGTGCTGGGTGTAATTTCTAAGGACCTAGGTGCAAAATACTTGTCTCACCAGGTCCTATGTGTAAGCTGGCCATCTAGTTAATGCAGTTCTCGGTCCTTCGGGACCATTCCCTTGTTCAAAAAAAAATCGTGGACATGGATCGTCGACTGTATATCGAAGAATCTAATTACGGTTTTGCTAAATCTCAGTCGACTGAGATTTCCTTAAATCTCAATCACTTTTTAAAAAAGTGTAACCGTTGTTAAAAAAAAAGTGCAATTGCACTTTTCTGGACAGAAAAGTGCAACCGGTTGAGTTGCACTTTTCTGCTCAGAAATGTGCAATTGCACTTTTCTTTGAATTATAGTTGCACTTTTCTAAATTGATTGAGACTTAAGAAAAAATCAGTCGACTGAAACATAGGCAATCCCATCTAATTAAGCGCGCACTGTTGTCTCTCTTAAGTTTGACCTGTCGGTTGACGGCACAAACTAGCTTTGCTAGGCTTTTCTGTGCTGTGTATGCATATGAACTGTTGTTCAAAGATAGTTTGATCGGTTATTCATAAGCTAGCTCGATATCTCTTCTCATACTCACATATGGACGGCATAATGCATTAACTGCGAGAGTTTCCATGGTTTTTACGTGTGTGACCAGCCGGTTAATTTGACAGAGTGTACTGGTTGAAACTCGCAATGCATCTACGCGGTTTTTTTGTACTAGTACAACGTACGTACTGGAAACTTCACGTACGCATATGTGCCGTGTGGAAAAATCCTCACAAACAGAAGTCGGTCGACGCATATATTCCCTCGGACTTGGGACAGGTATCTAGTTAGTTCAGTTAACGAGTCCACAGCGGCGACTCCTCTTACATACTCCGTAGGTACGTACTCCATCCGTTCACAAATAGATGATTTTCATTTGCTTAAATATAAATGTATTTGGACACAAATATGTCTACATACATTTATATTTGGGCAAATGGAAGTCATCTATTTGTGAACGGAGAGAGTAGCTTTCAACCGATATTGGTCTCTTCGTCTCCGCCGTGAACATTGTGCCTATCTCAAATAGTCACGGCAAAGAAGTCGCAACACGTACCTACATACCGGTGTGCGTGCAGGACGGGCATGAAAGTGTCCGGAACACAAGAAAGAAAGGACCGAGAAAATGAGTAAGCATCTCTAACGCATCAAGGTATTTCATGCCCAGGTGTGGCCCATTTATATCCTTTGGATTGCCAAACGGACAAATGCCCGTCCCCTGTCCGACCATTTATGGCAACCGAAATTCAACGCGTCGACACATTTAGTCCTGTGCGAGCTCTAAGCTCTTTAGGTTAACGATACCCTTTGTCTCGGATTCGGTTCCGTGTTATATAGCAGGCAAACGCGGCCAGGAAGATTACAGAGATAGGTTACAACCGAAGCTAGGAGTTGGGGATCCGTACTCATCCTTATAACAGATAGATGATACGGTACAAAGATATAAACAGAAACCTGACCCTAGTCTTCTAGAAGCCTATTTAACACCCCTCCTCAATCTCAACCTTTCCTAAGATTGAGATTGTATTTAAATGCTTCAAGCTGTCGAGGAGCAAGGGGTTTTGTGAAACCATCAGCCACCTGGTCTTGTGAAGAAATAAACCGTCTTGTGAAGAAATAAACCTGATCTCAAGCTTTTTGTTAGCAACTCTTTCACGAACAAAATGAAAGTCTATTTCGATATGTTTTGTTCTTGCATGAAAAATGGGATTAGCAGAAAGATATGTGGCTCCCATATTATCACACCATAAACATGGAATTTGTTTGACTTCAATTCCCAATTCTCCAAGTAGAGACTCTACCCAAATAACCTCTGCTGTGGCATTTGCTAGGGCTTTATATTCTGCCTCTGTACTTGATCTAGATACAGTTGCCTGTTTTCTGGCACTCCATGATATTAAATTAGGACCAAAATAAACAGCAAATCCTCCAGTTGATCTTCTATCATCTATACAACCTGCCCAATCAGCATCTGAGAAAGCACTGACTAGACTAGATGAAGATTTCTTGAAGATCAAGCCTATATTAGTAGTTCCCTTAATATACCTCAAAATTCTTTTAACTGCTGTCCAATGAACAGTTGTTGGTGCATGTAAGTATTGACAGACTTTATTAACTGAGAAAGCAATATCTGGCCTTGTAAGAGTTAAATACTGCAATGCACCAACAATACTTCTGTACCTTGTTCCATCATCTGGTCCAAGTGGTTCTCCTTCTGTTGCTGACAATTTTTCAGAGGCTGAGAGTGGTGTTGGAGCTATCTTGCAATCTTTCAAACCAACACGAGTCAACAAGTCCAAGGCATATTTTTCTTGGGTCAATGAAATACCATCATCAATTTTCTTGACTTCAATACCCAGAAAATAGTGTAGATCACCAAGATCCTTTAGTGCAAAGGCTATACTCAAATCATGTAGCAATGCAATAATAGCCTTGCTTGAGGAGCTGGTGACTATGATATCATCTACATACACCAATACAAAGATGATAATGCCAGACTTATTGTAAATAAATAATGAAGTATCAGCCTTGGATGGAAGGAAACCAAATGATTGCAGTTTTGAGCTTAGCTTAGCAAACCATGCCCTTGGAGCTTGCTTGAGACCATATAAAGATTTATCCAATTTACACACATGATGTGGTGCATTAGGATCTTCATACCCAGGTGGTTGCTTCATAAATACTTCCTCTTCCAGAACACCATGAAGAAACGCATTCTTCACATCTAACTGTCTTAGGCTCCAACCTCTTGAAACTGAAACAGCTAGAACAAGTCTAATAGTAGCAGATTTGACTACTGGACTAAAAGTATCCTCATAATCTATCCCATATCTTTGCTTAAATCATTTTGCTACTAATCTAGCTTTATATCTATCAATGGTTCCATCAGCTTTTCTTTTAATTCTATAGACCCATTTACAATCTATGAGATTTATTCCTTGCCTATGTGGTACTAGATGCCAAGTTTTATTTGATATCAAGGCATTGTACTCATCATCCATAGCATTTTTCCAATTTGGATCATCTAATGCTATTTGCAAGTTTTCAGGTTCATCATTGCAAGCAGATAAACTATATCTAATCATACTGTTAGTTGTTTTCTTTCTACGAGTATCATATTTTATAGTACCATCGGTAAATTCTTTTTCTTTTCTTTTACCGGTTTGCAAACGGGTGCGATGAATTACCACAGAGTCATCTTCAGCTTTGTGTGGCGCAGAAGATCCCGAACGCACGTGTGCGTCAGCAGCAGATCCAGCAGCACCTGCAGATCCGCTCGGTGCAGAAAATCCCGCGCGTGCACGGGAGTCCGTGCGGTGCACGGTGGCCTGGGCTGATTCGCCTCGGGATTGGCCACCTGCTGCAGACCTCCATCTGGTCGGGAGCGCTCGTGAGGGAACAGCAGCAGACACGGGCCCGTGCTGTCGACGGGGACCGCTGGAGAGCGACGTGTCGGACGCGCTGGTTGCAGACGCGCGTGCCCCCTCGGTCGACGAAGCGGTGGGGCTGGCCGAGCGCGACGTGGCGCTCGCGCGTTGGCTCGCGTCGTTCTGCGATGCGGTCCGCCCTGGCGACGCAGAGGGCGAGGTAGATGCGCTGCCAGACGGGGATCCCGAGGCGGAATGTTCCGAATCCTGCAAAGAATCGTCCTCGGATCCGGTGCCGTGACTGTCTTCTAGTGCAGAATCTTGTACATGGCTGTTTTCACTCGTTTGAGCATCAAAATGTTCCAAATTTTCTCCTGCAGGCTGCTGTAACATCTGGGAAACATTAAGAGGTAATGAACATTGAACATCAGGTGTTAGATCAATGCTACTTTGTTGCCCCCCGTGAGATAATGCCGATGGAGTGTAGAGATTTTCAGGTAGTAATAGGATTTCTTTTCGAAGCAATGCTCCTGCATTTGGATGAAGCTTAGAGAAGGGAAAAATTGTTTCATCAAAGACCACATCCCTAGAAATGTACACTCGACCCGAGGTGATGTCAAGGCACTTGACTCCCTTATGCATATTGCTATAGCCTAAGAAGACACATTGTTTGGAACGAAAGGCTAATTTCCTCTTGTTATATGGGCGTAGGTTGGGCCAGCAAGCACAACCGAAGACACGTAGAGATGCAAAGTCTGGATCTTCTTTAAGAAGACGTGTCATGGGAATTTCATGATCAATAACTGAAGAAGGGAGCATATTTATCAAATGAGTAGCAGTCAAGAAGGCTTCATCCCAAAACTTTAATGGCATGGAAGCATTTGCTAGAAGAGCAAGTCCTACCTCTACAATGTGACGGTGCTTGCGTTCTGCAGACCCATTCTGTTGATGGGCATGAGGACATGAAACATGGTGAGAAATGCCTACTCTTTGAAAGAAGGGATTTAGCTTTTCATACTCACCACCCCAGTCAGTTTGCATGGCCAAGATTTTCTTATCAAATTTGCGTTCAACGAGATTTTGGAAATTCTGAAAAACTTGGAATACCTCAGACTTCTTCTTAAGAAGATAAATCCATGAGAATTTGCTAAAGTCATCTATGAAACTTACATAGTATGAAAAACGACCAACAGAAGTGGGTGCTTGTGGTGACCCAGCACACCACTGCATGTGTAGTGCGCAAGTCGATGACATAATACTCACAGAAGGACTTATCCGTGAATATTACATCCCTCAGAGTGGTACAACAGAAACACAGCGGGGCCAAGCAAGGCTATAGGATACAAACTTCAATACAAAATCGTGAGAATATCCTTGAGGAATCTAGAAGATCTCCTGCAAATGAAACATCAGAAGAAGCAATTCGAAGCTCCGAGCCGGAGAAGAACTCTAGCTCAGAACTAATCCACTACGGCTGATGTCAGCCCTAATCTATGGCTCATAACTACTAAGTCCAAGGATGGACTCTATGATGAGGGTGTTGACCTCTAAGTTGGCCCGATCTTCACGAATCGACAAGAACGAACGAAGAACGCACGAAGAACGCGATGAACACGATGAACACGAGAGGGGAATCGAGGGGAAATCGAGGGCAAACACGTGGAAAACACAAAAGGGGGAAGATAACTCGTGAAGCCTACGAGGGATCGCAAACCCAAGTCAACAACACGCTAATTGAAACCGATTTCTCTCACCGGTCGGTCCACCGATCCAACAGAAGCCCAAAGGGGAAGGTTGGCAAGCACTACTAGAATCACAAGGTGAAAGAGTAGTTCCTTGTAGAGATCTTGATACGGTCCTAGATACACATCTAAGGAGTAGCCTCGTAAGAGGAGTCACCTCACAAGAGGGATACAAGGGCAAAGCCCGAAGTTCTCAAATCATCCCTCAAAACTATTCCTAACCCTAGATCTAGCCACCGGAGTCCTTTATATAGTCGGGGTCGAAACGGGGGTCGAAACGGTGCCAAAACGGTCTATTTCCGTGCATTCCGGGGCCACCCCGGCCTGGGAGCCGGCCTGGCCGGCCTGGAACCCGGCCTGGGGCCAGGGTGGGGCGCAGAGGCCTGGTGCCCGGCCTGGGGCCCGGCCTGGGGCCAGGGTGGGAGGCCGGCCCCCTCGGGCTGGTGCCCGGCCTGGGTCCCGGCCTGGGGCCAGGGTGGGATGAGGAGGCCGGCCTGGGGCCAGGGTAGGCCGGCCTGGGGCCCGGCCTGGGGCCCGGCCTGGGGCCAGGGTGAGGCCGGGAGCCTCCTTTTCCCTCCGTTCTTCCTCCTCGGAACTCCGATCTTGACGCCGTCTTCACCCACGTTCTTCCTAGCTTCATGCGCACCTTCTTGGATGTGTTCTTGAGCATCTTGGGCACCATCTTGGGTCTCCATGTGGTGATCCCACCTATGCATGTAGAGGGGTATTTCATGAGGTAGAGCACCGTTCACCAAGTCACCGGAAACGTACGGAGATAGGAGTGAGTTCACCTTGTGGTGTGTCGATGTTGTGCTTGGTTGAATACGGTGGGCTACATCATCTCCCCCCCCTTGAAAAAGAGTCGTCCTCGACTCTCGTTCCATCCATATGTGAGCGGGAGAAGGAATCTTGACGACGAAGATGTCGTTGAAGTTGAGCCGCTTGTCGAAGTCCATGTGACGGTAGGCTCGTAGTGGGGGCGGTCCAAAGGTGATGAAGATCATGAAATGGCCCCCCGTGGATGGTTGAGGAAGATCTTGCGAGGCGGTGTAGTCGTTGAAGTTGAGCCTCTTATCGAAGATCATGCCAAGGTATGCTCGTGGAGGGTGTAGTCCAAAGACGATGACGATCTTGACATGATCCTCCATGGGTGGATGAGGATGAGCTTGCGTAAGCGGTAGAGTGTAGTCGTGGCGATCATTGTCGTTGACGCGCTTGTCGAACTCCAAGTGCCTCTTGACGAAGGGGATGTAGACGTGGTAGTCATTGTCGTTGACGCGCTTGTCGAACTCCAAGTACATCTTGACGTAGGGGATGTAGATGAAGAAGTCGTTGTCGGGGATGCGCATGTGGAACTCCAAGTACATCTTGACATGAGGTATATAGGCGTAGAAGGCATTGTCGTTGACGTGCTTGTCGTACTCCATGCACCTCTTGACATGTGGAATGTAGGCGTCGAAGGCGTTGATGTCGAAGTTCTTGTGACGCGCCGTGTAGATCTTGACTTGAGGAATGTGGATGGAGGATGCTTTGTCGTAGAAGCTCTTGTCAATCTCCATGTGGATCATGATGAGCGGAAAGTGCTTCTTCCAACCCTTCAAGTCGGTGTCGATGTTCATGCGATGTGGAGAGCCTTGTATGTGGAGAAGGCGAGGATGTCGAGGATGCTTGATAGGGTCACCAAATCTCTGCAAAATAGACAACAAAGATGGAGAGAAAGTTGGTAAGCCGTTAGTGTCGATAAGCACACATGGGATTTTGCTCTCAACTCTCATCTCACTTTTGGTGGCTAACAAGGCGAGGCCTCTACGAACACTCATGCTTTTTCCACTCATTATGGGCTTGTGGCTCTCACTCACGTGATGGTGGATCTCTCTCTCACCACTCATCTCACTAGAAGCTTGAGAGGGGACACTAGAAGGCTCCAAAGTCTTGGCACAATAGGTGTGCGGGTTTGTCGAAGTCGTTGCATTGCTTGGAGTCGGTAGTGTCATAGCATGTGGCGAGGAGGACGCAATCATCTCATCTCTTGGGTTGATCTCCAAGTGTGGAAAGGGTGGCTTTCTTGGAGGAGGAGGTAGGGTCATGGCTTGTGTCGAAGGAAGATCCATCAATTGGTAATGTAAGCCATGCCTTGTAGCATCCTCAAATGGTCGATGATGATGATGATGAAGATTTCCTTGGCTATAATGGTGGCTTGAGCGTGGCCTTGTGGAGGTTGGCATGAGACGCGTTGAAGTCAAGCGGAGAGTGTCACCCAATTCGTCATTACCTCCATCAATGATAGATGGGCCATTGACGCCGGCGCTAGAGAGGTTGCATCGTTGGTCCTTATCTTGAGGATAGGCTTGAAGAACTCGTGTCAACACTCGCGATGAGTTCGCGGCCTCATTGCAATAGACGCTTTCGTCACCATTGGTCGGCATGTCCAAGGAATTGAGAGCTAGTTGGTGCAAGGCATAGTATTGGCCTTCACTCATGTATGCATGGTCACCATTTTGGTTGGTAACCAAGATCATCTCATTGGTAGCATTGGGAGCTCTCTTGTGGATGGTCGAAGTTGGCACTTGTGTCATTGGAGACGAAGAAGAAGAATGCCTTAGAGATGATGGCAAGGGATGAGCCTCTTTGACAATGTCACATGCATCAACGTCTTCATCATAGAGTGGTAGAGTGGTCTCCTCATGCATATGGTGATGTTGATCTTGTGTCATGGGAGGAATAGCTTCACACTCTTGATGGTTGTGTTGCGCTTGTGGCGATGATGGAAGCTCATGGCCTTGATCATGGAGGTCATTGTTCATCCTCATAGAATGTCGCTCATGGAAGTTGTGGATGGGTGTCGGTGATGAAGTATCTCTCGCCTCTTGCCTTGACGAGGTAGTGGTATCATAGTGTCCATGGCGAGGATGTTCTTGATCCTTGTCGAAGGCGGGGTGCGAGTAGAAAGCACAATCTTGGTGAAGATGCGGTGGAGGCTCCCATTCCTCATATGGATGGTGACGCTCATGGTCCTTGCACCTTGTAACATTGAGGCAAACGGCGCTCAAGTTATTGTCTTCATGGCCTAGGTGATGTGGTGCTTCATCCAATATGGGAGAAGAAGCATGATGGATAGCATCTCCATTGGACGCACCATCTTGGTCGCCGCCTTGGCAATCCCACATTATGTGACCATGGCCCTTGCAAATGGGGCATAAGAGGTCTTCATCTTGAAGGAGAGGGGAAAGTAGGCTCATAGCATCCTTGCCTAGTGGTGGTCGAAGTGGGCGCTCATAGGGGTCCTCATCAAAGATGGGAAGTGAAGTAGCAAATTGAGCAATCCCACTTGGTTGTTTTCGATGGTGGCGCTCAAAGGAGTCTTCCTCGAAGATGGGGAAAGACAAGCCATAGGGAGCATTCGCACTCGCTTGATGTTGAGAAGGTGTCTCATTTGGGTCTTCATCAAAGATAGACGGTGGAAGCTCATGTGGGTCATCCTCATTGGTTTGGTGATGGCGATCATGATGGAGAGGATGGCGCCGATGGTCATTGTGGTGGAGTTGAGGGAGGCATTCACTAGAAGCCATGTCGAAGGCACCTTCTTGAGAATGGACTTGGTGTTGGTGGTCATTGTGGTGGTGACACACATTTTGCCTTGGAAGCCTTGAATGTGGGCAAGCACCATCCATGAAGCCATTTAGACCAATGTCATGAGTCGAGCTTGGAGAAGGTGTGTGATGAAGAATATCCGGTCGTAGAGGGTGATCTTGAAGAGGGTCACCACGGCCTTGTCGGTGTCGAGGTCGAGGTAGTGGTGATGGCGAGCGATGCTCAAACCAATGTCGTCGCGGAACTTGTGGTGGAAGATGCGGTGAGGTGGGTGTACCACTCTCTTCCATATGGCTATGGTGATCATGGCGACGGTCTTGGTGATGAGCGTGGTGATGAGAGCGGGAAGCTTGTCGATGACGAAGCTTGCGGCGTTCCCGCACCTCATGTGTGGGATGACTCCGAAAGTCATTTTGATGCCTTGGCTTCTTGGCCTTCTCGCTAGATGGGGCCTCGATGATGTCCTTCTTGTGGCGGCGTCTAGATGTTGAGGATCTTGACGTGGCCAACTTGTCGGATTTCTTGTCGTTGCGCCATCTTGAGGTTGAAGGTACTTGTCTTGTGTTGGCCTTGGCATTCTCCTTGAAGCTCCATGGTGGTGAGCATGAACCATCGGACATGTGATGTCTTGGCAACCGAAGCTTGGCGAGGAAGCGCTTGTAGGTGAGCTCGTCCATGTCGGAGTCATTGTCGGTGTAGAACTCCGCCATGCTAGAGGATGCGTTGTCGGTGTAGTAGGGCTCCATCTCGTCATCCAAGCTTGCGGCGTCATTGTTGTAGTAGTGGTTCATGTCGATGTAGCTCATGGAGTCGAAGGTGGCGTGGTGGTTGTGGTACTCCTCCGTGTCGATGATGCTTGGGGAGGAGTAGTCGGTGTAGAGCTCGACGTCGTGGTCGTAGTAGTGGTGGTGATCCACCATGTCATGCTCGTAGTAGTGGTCATCCACGATGTCGTGCTCGTAGGAGTAGTGGTCGTCCACCACGTCATTCTCGTAGGAATGGAGGTCCATGTCTAGCTCGTTGTAGTCGTAGTGGTCCATCATGGACTCATCATGATCATCATGGCCTCCAAATCCTTCGCTCTCGCTATACATGGTTAGTCACAAGCACAAGTGTATATATGGAGTATGAGGACCTAAGAGCTCAAACCTCACCTTGTAGCAAATGTTGGAAACTAGTGGACCAAGCCAAGAGAAACCGATAGCAAAAAGAATGAAGTGACTTGAGTTCGAAAGATCCCAAAAACACGCTCCAAGACACACACGGCTTATGGGTGGATGGCAATGGGTTAGAAATGTGGCGAGGAAAACGACAAATCCAAAGAAAAGTTTGTTGTAAAACGTGGAGAAGAATCAAAGAAAAGTTAGCACGAAAACCAAACCTAGTGGAGGAAAATGATATGGTGGAAAAGAAAAACACACACACACACAAGTGATAAATGGGGTTAGTGCGGCCAATGGACGAGCGGAGACGAAATGTACCTATCGAAGACTAAGCTCAATGCCACACCAACGCAAGGAGGACGCTAGCTCGAACCGCAATTAACAAGAGGCAACAAGATTCGCAATGTGGCAACCGGTCACTCTCTTCTCTCTTGCAACTCAAAGCTAGGCGTTCCTACAAATGATAGCAATTGGCATCGATCTTTGCTTCTTTTGGCTCTTTTTTGCTTCTTTCTCTTTCTCCTCTCTTTTTTGATTTTTCGCTTTTTGATGATGAGGATGCGGAGATGATTCCCAAATGCCAATGCCTACTCGTAGCTAGTCTCTCACAAGCGCAAAACTTGCACTCTCGGTGCCACAATGCAATGCCAAGCGGTGTAAAAGAACTAGTCCAAGTAGGTAAGGTACACAAAGGAAAGGGTTAGTTCAAGCGGAAGCAAGTTATACCTATGCGGTGGATGATCTCGGACTTGCGGCCGGTGGATGTCGATGTCGTGTCGATCCGATGATGTAGATGCGTAGGCGATGTCGATGGCGACGCGTAGGAACTTGCCTCACTCAAATCGGAGCAACGACGACAAAGAAAAACAAGATACAAAATCTGTCCAAGAATCGAAGAGCAGGAATTTTCTGTGATTTTTGCTCAAATTCGAAATTTCTCCCAAATCAAGAAAAATTTTGGACAAATTCAAGAATTGTGGCTGAATAGGAAGATGGGGAATGGTTTTTGGTAACAAATCTATGAAACAAAACCACGAAAAACTCAACGAATCAAGAGATCGGTCGAAATCCCTTTCGGCTATTTTTGGTCAAATTTTCGAATTTATGGTGGATAGAAGAAAAATTGGTGGTAGGGGAGGGGGTGGGGTGTCGGATTCGTGTCAATCTAGCTCTGGATACCAGATGATGAGGGTGTTGACCTCTAAGTTGGCCCGATCTTCACGAATCGACAAGAACGAACGAAGAACGCACGAAGAACGCGATGAACACGATGAACACGAGAGGGGAATCGAGGGGAAATCGAGGGCAAACACGTGGAAAACACAAAAGGGGGGAAGATAACTCGTGAAGCCTACGAGGGATCGCAAACCCAAGTCAACAACACGCTAATTGAAACCGATTTCTCTCACCGGTCGGTCCACCGATCCAACAGAAGCCCAAAGGGGAAGGTTGGCAAGCACTACTAGAATCACAAGGTGAAAGAGTAGTTCCTTGTAGAGATCTTGATACGGTCCTAGATACACATCTAAGGAGTAGCCTCGTAAGAGGAGTCACCTCACAAGAGGGATACAAGGGCAAAGCCCGAAGTTCTCAAATCATCCCTCAAAACTATTCCTAACCCTAGATCTAGCCACCGGAGTCCTTTATATAGTCGGGGTCGAAACGGGGGTCGAAACGGTGCCAAAACGGTCTATTTCCGTGCATTCCGGGGCCACCCCGGCCTGGGAGCCGGCCTGGCCGGCCTGGAACCCGGCCTGGGGCCAGGGTGGGGCGCAGAGGCCTGGTGCCCGGCCTGGGGCCCGGCCTGGGGCCAGGGTGGGAGGCCGGCCCCCTCGGGCTGGTGCCCGGCCTGGGTCCCGGCCTGGGGCCAGGGTGGGATGAGGAGGCCGGCCTGGGGCCAGGGTAGGCCGGCCTGGGGCCCGGCCTGGGGCCCGGCCTGGGGCCAGGGTGAGGCCGGGAGCCTCCTTTTCCCTCCGTTCTTCCTCCTCGGAACTCCGATCTTGACGCCGTCTTCACCCACGTTCTTCCTAGCTTCATGCGCACCTTCTTGGATGTGTTCTTGAGCATCTTGGGCACCATCTTGGGTCTCCATGTGGTGATCCCACCTATGCATGTAGAGGGGTATTTCATGAGGTAGAGCACCGTTCACCAAGTCACCGGAAACGTACGGAGATAGGAGTGAGTTCACCTTGTGGTGTGTCGATGTTGTGCTTGGTTGAATACGGTGGGCTACATCACTCTACCTACACCTTGATAGCTTGCCATCCACCAGCGTTGTTGATGATGATGCTTTACCGACTAAGTAGTAGATTACTCCACCTAGCTTCATGATGTAGTGATGGCTTCACGATGACGACTTCCAAGGCTTCAACTCTAAGCAGGGGGTTAAACGGGATAGAATGAGTAACGAGCGTTACTCAGCAAGTTCATGATATACAGTGGGTGGTTGATGCACTAACTACAGCTTTAGCCTCGAAAGAGTCATAAGCTAATGCAAGGTTTTGTAAAACTTTCTTCAAGAGGTTGCTTTTAATTCTGAAAACTATGCCCGCCATTCTTCACAGGATTAGAACTTTCATGGAGTTGCCTTTCCTGCGGCGTTCGCAGCTCCTTCCCGGAACAAGGGGTAACATGCCACATCCTTTTACACTCTGCAGAGGTGCGTTACTTTACCCATGGACGACCAAGACCATGTTGCACAACCAGGCGATCGTTCCTGTCCACGCCCACTCAGGTGTGGGGCCCGGTAGTTGGTCCAAGCCAAACCGTGCTTCTCCGCACAACGCATGCCCACCCTTTTCTGCCAGCAGGTTGAACGCCTGATTCCACCCCTCACGATGGAGATCTACGCGCCCCTGGCAGACACTCATAGACCCCAGAGTCCGTGGGACGTAAGGGCTCCCACCCATGTGCATGTAGTCCCGCAAGACCTACAGCGTACGTCTCTGGCGCGTCCGTTGACATGCGAACGAGAAAAGTATCACGGTTGACTTACTCCCCCCATAGAAGATCCATGGTCAACGCGAATTTACGGCGCAAGAATCCTGACGGCAGTTGTTGTTAATTCCTAGGTAATACGTTCCCGTGCAGATGGAACCTTCCTTTGACCTATTCATCTTACCATGGTTCCATCCGCCCACCAAACAGAACACTACCACTCGGGTAGTCATTCAATTAGTCATATTATTATAAAAATAGGATCATGCATTCTTTTGAGAGTAGGTGATAAGACGATAGGGTTTTTGCAATTAGTTTGTTATGAAGTACTGCAAAGGATATGAACAAGTGATGAACTTGCCTGATGTTGGAATAACAATAATAATCCAGGTCTTCGGGATTCGAAGGTCTCGTAGAGAAATCCAAACTTCTGAAAGATAGCAGAGTAGTCCCGGTAAGGACTACAGAAAACACTGGCAAGATGATATATGCATAGTAATGAGATGCATCGTGAAATCCCCTGGAAAATACCCCAGCTTACAAGTGTAAGCCACGTTTGAAACGATAATGTAAACACACAGGTTTTAGGTGGATGGTTTCATTATTTGTGGTGATGTGGTTATTAGTTCTTTTAGACTTACATGTGTTTCACTTCTACTTAGCAAACCATTGTTATCATGTTGAGGTAGTAGTGTTTATTACTTGATTAGATAACAAAACAATAACACATAGAAAACAACTATTAAAAAGATAACAGACATATTTTATTTCATATTTTAGAGTGTAGAGCTTATGTCAAAGGTTGAATGAAAAATGAGTAACTAATACAACCAATTCTATCATCACATATCTTGCTATTGCCATGTGATGATAGGTTTAGTAGATGTGAAAACATGAGGGTTTTATTGATTAGAAAAATAATATTTATGATAATTCTTTATGGTTATAATGGTATATTATAAAATTTCCATTATGCCCTTTAAAACAATTTTATAAGTTGAACAAATGTTTTATGTTTAACATATTTGAATTGGAAATGCTTTTCTCTTTAGTTCGATATATCATTCATTGTTTTCTGAAAATATTTGAATAAATTATTAATTTATTAATTTTAAATTAATTATGTGACTAAGCAAAACATTGCACACATGAAATCTTTGTCAAATGACTTGGTAAACATCATAGATGAGTTGTATATGTCATTTGGAGCATTTTGGTATATAACTTGTGTTTTTCTGATTTTATGAATTAATTCATATTTTTCTCAATTTTAAATGATTTAATTTAATTAAAGAAAATATTAAATTTTAAACTTTATCAAATATTTTTAAAAAGTTGACAATCATTTAGATTATACTTTTCTAATCAATTTGGTATATTATTTATATTTTTCTGATTAACTAAATAAGAGATATGAATTTTTCCAATATTCAATGATTTCTGGAATTAGTAATCATTTTCTGAAAATAATAAAACAAGATTATGACGTCACAGTGATGTCACCTTGACATCACACACAGAGGAATCCTTCTGCTGCTCTAGAAATCGGGTAATTTGTTGATTGAAACGTGGAATTGAGGGGATGGTGAGCTAAAGGGAGTCAAAGTGAACTGGGGGGTGGTGGCTATTGGTCCAAGAGGTCACCGGAGTTGAGCCGGCGTCCATTCGCGCGGCGGACAACGGCGGCGCACGGTGGCAGTACCCAATCGTCGATCAATACCAAAATCAAAAGCACCACAAGGTGCCTGAGCTCACCAGGAACTCGATGATGAGGTTGAAGATGCACGGAGAGGTCGAGGTTGCCGGCGGCGTGCTGTTTCCTGCGGCGGCCGGAGAGAAAGGAATGGCGAATTCCGGCGGTTCCCGGTTCTCCCAGCTTCCGTGCGTTCTCGAGGTGGAAGAGGGTGACCAGGCGCATCTTCCCGTGTCTTTGGTTGCTCCCGAGATGGCCGGAATCGACGGATTGGCCGGCGGCCCGAGAGGACTAGGGTTAGAGTTTCTGTTCTTCTTCGGTTTGAGAAACAGAGAGAGGAGCACGAAGTGCAGGCGAGTGAGAGAGAGCACGATGCAGACGACTCTCCTTCCTCTTATCCTCGCACAAAGGCGGTGAGCAGGAGGTGGCCGAGGTGGCAGCGACGTCGTGGTCTTCTCCTCTGCCTTCTGGCAGAGGAAGAAGAAGGGGAAATAAAAGGATAATTTCGATAACCCCCTCAAGTTTTGGTTATTCATAGAAATGTCCTCCTGTTAATGAAAACTGAAAAGAAACCCCTGTTTTCAGGGCCTATTTGCAAACATGAAAATTAATAAAAATCATATTTGGATAGCTCATCAAATTTGCAACCTCACCATGTTTTGTTTTGGTGAAATTGAATAATATTTGTATTTTTTATTTAAGGTGCGGGATTAAGTGATTTTGTGGTTTTCTTCTCTTTTAATTTAATTAATGACTTTAAAATTATGGTAAAGCATGTTTAATAAAAGTACACACTCCATATTGTGGATACCAAGGTGGTGTATAACAGTTGGACATTTTTAGGTGTAGTCCCTTATGGAAATTAGTTTGGTAACACTAGTGAGTAGTGTTTTTACATATGGTGATGAAATGCATCCAATTAAGGTATTTTGTTCCATGACATACCAAATGCCATTGAGTAAGAAATGGATTTGTTTTCTTTCATGGGCCTTGCTATTTTCCTATTTGAAACTCTGAGCAAGATTGGTTGACATTTTACTGAGATATGTATATTCTAGGTTTGCTGTTTTCAGTACTTGATCAAATGGAAAACATGTGTGGTTGTGGAATCTTATTTACTTGTTATCCACATAGGTTCCAAATATGGATGTTATCTCATGTTGTTATAGATCATGTCATAATTTATATGGTTATAAGTAGATGGATTTTTGTTATTATCTGTTAGTCTTACATGTGAAAAGGATTTGGAAAACAAGGTATTAATCTTGTTTTCACCTACCTCCACATATCAAGACATGTGGATGTAATGATTTTGTTATTATTTCATACTTGAGAATTGTTTTCATCTAAGACATTATTATGAGCTCTTCATCTCTGATGGGTTTGACAAAGGTTAATGGTTCCCTAATAAATCCTAAGGATTCACTGGGTAGTTTCCTATACTCCCTTTCTGAGGCAGTGTTGCTATTTTCTCTCTTGCCAATTGTTTCCATTACAGTGATTGTTATTTGTTTCTCATCTATGACGAGTCTTAACAGGGCATTGGGTTATAGTTTCTCTAATACCACTGAACATTTCACTTGAGAATTTCTTATGCTAAGCTTCCTTGCTAAACTAGTGTTTCTCCTTGTTGACTCCTGTTGTTTGATATTCTTGTCACTGGTTGTCACTAGTCTTCTGTTATCACCCTTGTCCATTGCAGGTAGGTTCCTCTCTTGGTTTCCAACTTCAACTATCTCACCCTTGTGGTGAGAACAAACAGTTATTCCAAGCAAAGATTTTACTTTGATGATTATATAATGGTTTCTTGTCCCTTGGTGTTATTCTTTCTACTGGTTGATGATAAAAGGAGTGTAGGTGTAGTTTATGACATCGGTTAGCCTTAAGAATATAAGAATAATCTGTTGACAAGTTTGCAAGGCTTGTCCCCAAATTACTTTTCATATACAAGAGACTGAGATGTACTAGGTTATTTAACATTATGTTTGTTTGTGTATGACACTCAATTGTTTGATTATACAAAAGTGATCTGTTAACAAGGTGTACAGGCTTGTTACCAAACTACTTCTATATAACTATAACATTGGAGTATCACACAATTTCAAGAGGGTTAATATGATCAGATCAAGTTATAAGAGTTTCCAAGTACTCTTATAATAGCTTAGAGTAGCACTTCTAGCACACTCTAAATAATCTTCTTGAAGATCTTCCTGTGGTAGTTCCTCCTTTCTTGTGGGTGCTTCTCTTGCAGAATAACTTGCAGAAGATTGGGAAACCAGGTACATTGGTCTAGCAACATAACAGGATCTAGGTTAAGAGTTATTTCATGTTTTTATTATCCTTACATACATTTCTTGTTTTTCTTCCCATAGTATAAATACTTGTCTCATACATGATTGGTTTTATCTAGCTTCCAACCAATTCCTCAAATAGAGGTTATATCTTTTTGTTATTCATTACTTGTATCCAGAGATGCTTTAGTTTATGAATGTTATTTTGAATAGAGATGTGGAATGCTTATGGAATGATGACTTAACAGTAAATTGATCAAATGGTTTAATGATGTGTTGAGATTTCATATTCTCACTTGTATAAGATGATTGAAACAATGATCATGAGAAAGTGATTGGACTTAATGGCTTTGATCATGGTTGTTACTTGGTTACTCAGAGTGCCATGTTTTGATTTTATATCCTTGATTTGTATTCATGATGCAGGCATAGAGGTTTGGAAAGATCATATGTGATGATCAAGGTTTTAACAGTGGTTGAAGAAGATTTGATTCTTCCCTTAAGTACTTCTTTTATAATTGAGGAGATATGTACATATTCAATAAATATATTATTAATGATAATTAAGTTACTTCCCACTTGTGGGACTTGGGTTAACACTTGTTTATATCACTTGTGTTCTGTTGAACCTTTGTTATTTACTTGTGAAGGTTCACTTAGTAGTTACTTAATAATTTGGACAGATGTGGTGTGAATGGTTGATAACTGAAGAGTTGTTGTTTTATAGAAGATAACATCACTGTTAATGAGATGGTTCAATTAGGTATTACTTAATTGGGGAAGTATGATTATCAGATATGTGATTTGGATACTCACCCCTCTTTGAGTTCTAGACCCCTAGTGAATTACCCCAAGTCACTTAAAGACTTGTGGTTAAGGTTGTTGAGAATTTGTTTTAGTCAAAACCAATTCATGGTTTGTGTAACCAAATGATTTGGTGTCTTAAGATACTTGTTATAAAGATCATTCCAAATGTACTCTTGATTAGATGAACTAGACCTATTTCATCATGTCAAGTGAAACTTTGGTCACTTTGATTCATTTAAACTTTCGCGCCAAAATTTCCCGTACTTTTAGATGCATGCTTTGCAAATGCACATATTAAATTTAGATCCTTATAACTTCCCAAACACTGGGATGTTACAGTATCTCCCCCTTAACAAGAACTTCGTCCCGAAGTTCAACCTCTCTCACGTAAAGATAGGTAGAGAGAACTTCTGTAGACCGTTGAATCTTCACATCTGTTTCCTTGTGTTGAACTTGGCATGTGTATCCTCTTGTCTGGATTGTTCACCTTCCACTGTCCTATATGATAATCTAATAGTATGCCAGTTGTTAGGACAACTCTGTCCTGTTACTAGACCTTCCTAATGGTCTCACGAAGAACACGTGGTATTTCCACCATATAGTGGATACCAAGTTTCATTCTCCGATGAATAGGTATGGTTTCCTACCTCTCACAACTTTCTGAAGAACATTTGGTCTATCCACCAAGTGATGAATAACCAATTAACTTCTTCCGGTATACAGGATATTGACTATGTTTAGGACTCCATTTGATTCAGTCTAATGGTCTCAAGATAAATATTTTTCAAAGAATCTTGTACATAGTAGTGTACATTGACTAAGACTCAATTATTAGTGAAAATATCTTCGAGTTTCCTCGAGTTTTAACTCTTTCCTATAGGTGATTATAATCTATTCCACTCGTTACTTCCTATGGTCCTTCTTTATCTTTGGGTTTTGACTTCTACAGGGTGACTCTATAAGTTAACTTAACGAACTTCTACCTATTTCCTTCTAGGATATAACTGCTCATGTGATTTCCTTCGCATCACTTGTTGTATATCTCCATGTGTTGATGAAGTATGTCACCAACTCCAAACAGGATGTGGAATGTGGTCCATTCCCATCAGTGACTTTATTGATCTTCTACCTTCTTAACTTCAAGGACTTCCAGAGCTTTGATAGTTGCTTCAATCAGCTGATATTTCAGACCGCTCTCATTCTAATCCTATACCTTCTAGACCAGTAGCATCAAGATAGAACTCAATGTTTGCACATGCATCTGCACATCAGGTTCAATCTTCATGCACAGATCTAGTCAATCAAAGATCCAAATAAAATCCAATAAATCCCAAATGCATTTATCACTCATGCATCAAAAGCCCATTAAATAATAGCACTTTGAGTAAAACATCTCAAGTACCAAGGCTCTTAAATGCTATACACTACAAGTAGGTATATATTACCTTGCAGTCCTATTCTACACAACCACTCTTTGCCTAGGTAATTACTCCAATTGCATGCCTTAGTGCAATGGAATAAACCAAGACAAATTGATCATATAGTAGTTGTTGTCTAACTTGGTTCCCTATAGAACTAGGTACCATATCAATTGAAGTACTTCATCTTGATTATGATCAGCTGCTCATGGTATCTGTTGATCCTTCATGGTGTTGATCACATCGTAGGAGTAGTAATGTAGCTTCCATCAATGCTTATGCCTTCTCCTAATTCCATACTATACTATACTAATTCACCTCTAGACTTGATAACAAAGGATATGGTATATACCCTGTAGTTACCACGGTTTATAACAACTATTAAGGGTTCTCAACATCCATTCTTGATGAAGAATTACTAACTCAATATCATGTTCTACTCCATCCTATACATTCATAGAATGGGGTAATCATCTTATTGACTTAAGCATCCCTGACTATGTCAGAACTCTGTTCTCAGTAACACTGATACATGCTATACTTCTAAATATTCATACCTAGGTATAAGATAATAGATAAGTATATTTACTCAAGTTGAGTAAGAACATTCTATACAAGTATGATCATATCATTCTCAAGTGAATGATTCTCATAGTTGTTGGAAATATGGTTTAGATAAGATGGCTTCCTATAATCTTTACCAACCTACAGATCTCCTAAAAGGTTTTAAACCTAAGGTCGCTTCGCTCTGATACCACCTGTGGTGACCCAGCACACCACTGCATGTGTAGTGCGCAAGTCGATGACATAATACTCACAGAAGGACTTATCCGTGAATATTACATCCCTCAGAGTGGTACAACAGAAACACAGCGGGGCCAAGCAAGGCTATAGGATACAAACTTCAATACAAAATCGTGAGAATCTCCTTGAGGAATCTAGAAGATCTCCTGCAAATGAAACATCAGAAGAAGCAATTCGAAGCTCCGAGCCGGAGAAGAACTCTAGCTCAGAACTAATCCACTACGGCTGATGTCAGCCCTAATCTATGGCTCATAACTACTAAGTCCAAGGATGGACTCTACCTACACCTTGATAGCTTGCCATCCACCAGCGTTGTTGATGATGATGCTTTACCGACTAAGTAGTAGATTACTCCACCTAGCTTCATGATGTAGTGATGGCTTCACGATGACGACTTCCAAGGCTTCAACTCTAAGCAGGGGGTTAAACGGGATAGAATGAGTAACGAGCGTTACTCAGCAAGTTCATGATATACAGTGGGTGGTTGATGCACTAACTACAGCTTTAGCCTCGAAAGAGTCATAAGCTAATGCAAGGTTTTGTAAAACTTTCTTCAAGAGGTTGCTTTTAATTCTGAAAACTATGCCCGCCATTCTTCACAGGATTAGAACTTTCATGGAGTTGCCTTTCCTGCGGCGTTCGCAGCTCCTTCCCGGAACAAGGGGTAACATGCCACATCCTTTTACACTCTGCAGAGGTGCGTTACTTTACCCATGGACGACCAAGACCATGTTGCACAACCAGGCGATCGTTCCTGTCCACGCCCACTCAGGTGTGGGGCCCGGTAGTTGGTCCAAGCCAAACCGTGCTTCTCCGCACAACGCATGCCCACCCTTTTCTGCCAGCAGGTTGAACGCCTGATTCCACCCCTCACGATGGAGATCTACGCGCCCCTGGCAGACACTCATAGACCCCAGAGTCCGTGGGACGTAAGGGCTCCCACCCATGTGCATGTAGTCCCGCAAGACCTACAGCGTACGTCTCTGGCGCGTCCGTTGACATGCGAACGAGAAAAGTATCACGGTTGACTTACTCCCCCCATAGAAGATCCATGGTCAACGCGAATTTACGGCGCAAGAATCCTGACGGCAGTTGTTGTTAATTCCTAGGTAATACGTTCCCGTGCAGATGGAACCTTCCTTTGACCTATTCATCTTACCATGGTTCCATCCGCCCACCAAACAGAACACTACCACTCGGGTAGTCATTCAATTAGTCATATTATTATAAAAATAGGATCATGCATTCTTTTGAGAGTAGGTGATAAGACGATAGGGTTTTTGCAATTAGTTTGTTATGAAGTACTGCAAAGGATATGAACAAGTGATGAACTTGCCTGATGTTGGAATAACAATAATAATCCAGGTCTTCGGGATTCGAAGGTCTCGTAGAGAAATCCAAACTTCTGAAAGATAGCAGAGTAGTCCCGGTAAGGACTACAGAAAACACTGGCAAGATGATATATGCATAGTAATGAGATGCATCGTGAAATCCCCTGGAAAATACCCCAGCTTACAAGTGTAAGCCACGTTTGAAACGATAATGTAAACACACAGGTTTTAGGTGGATGGTTTCATTATTTGTGGTGATGTGGTTATTAGTTCTTTTAGACTTACATGTGTTTCACTTCTACTTAGCAAACCATTGTTATCATGTTGAGGTAGTAGTGTTTATTACTTGATTAGATAACAAAACAATAACACATAGAAAACAACTATTAAAAAGATAACAGACATATTTTATTTCATATTTTAGAGTGTAGAGCTTATGTCAAAGGTTGAATGAAAAATGAGTAACTAATACAACCAATTCTATCATCACATATCTTGCTATTGCCATGTGATGATAGGTTTAGTAGATGTGAAAACATGAGGGTTTTATTGATTAGAAAAATAATATTTATGATAATTCTTTATGGTTATAATGGTATATTATAAAATTTCCATTATGCCCTTTAAAACAATTTTATAAGTTGAACAAATGTTTTATGTTTAACATATTTGAATTGGAAATGCTTTTCTCTTTAGTTCGATATATCATTCATTGTTTTCTGAAAATATTTGAATAAATTATTAATTTATTAATTTTAAATTAATTATGTGACTAAGCAAAACATTGCACACATGAAATCTTTGTCAAATGACTTGGTAAACATCATAGATGAGTTGTATATGTCATTTGGAGCATTTTGGTATATAACTTGTGTTTTTCTGATTTTATGAATTAATTCATATTTTTCTCAATTTTAAATGATTTAATTTAATTAAAGAAAATATTAAATTTTAAACTTTATCAAATATTTTTAAAAAGTTGACAATCATTTAGATTATACTTTTCTAATCAATTTGGTATATTATTTATATTTTTCTGATTAACTAAATAAGAGATATGAATTTTTCCAATATTCAATGATTTCTGGAATTAGTAATCATTTTCTGAAAATAACAAAACAAGATTATGACGTCACAGTGATGTCACCTTGACATCACACACATAGGAATCCTTCTGCTGCTCTAGAAATCGGGTAATTTGTTGATTGAAACGTGGAATTGAGGGGATGGTGTGCTAAAGGGAGTCAAAGTGAACTGGGGGGTGGTGGCTATTGGTCCAAGAGGTCACCGGAGTTGAGCCGGCGTCCATTCGCGCGGCGGACAACGGCGGCGCACGGTGGCAGTACCCAATCGTCGATCAATACCAAAATCAAAAGCACCACAAGGTGCCTGAGCTCACCAGGAACTCGATGATGAGGTTGAAGATGCACGGAGAGGTCGAGGTTGCCGGCGGCGTGCTGTTTCCTGCGGCGGCCGGAGAGAAAGGAATGGCGAATTCCGGCGGTTCCCGGTTCTCCCAGCTTCCGTGCGTTCTCGAGGTGGAAGAGGGTGACCAGGCGCATCTTCCCGTGTCTTTGGTTGCTCCCGAGATGGCCGGAATCGACGGATTGGCCGGCGGCCCGAGAGGACTAGGGTTAGAGTTTCTGTTCTTCTTCGGTTTGAGAAACAGAGAGAGGAGCACGAAGTGCAGGCGAGTGAGAGAGAGCACGATGCAGACGACTCTCCTTCCTCTTATCCTCGCACAAAGGCGGTGAGCAGGAGGTGGCCGAGGTGGCAGCGACGTCGTGGTCTTCTCCTCTGCCTTCTGGCAGAGGAAGAAGAAGGGGAAATAAAAGGATAATTTCGATAACCCCCTCAAGTTTTGGTTATTCACAGAAATGTCCTCCTGTTAATGAAAACTGAAAAGAAACCCCTGTTTTCAGGGCCTATTTGCAAACATGAAAATTAATAAAAATCATATTTGGATAGCTCATCAAATTTGCAACCTCACCATGTTTTGTTTTGGTGAAATTGAATAATATTTGTATTTTTTATTTAAGGTGCGGGATTAAGTGATTTTGTGGTTTTCTTCTCTTTTAATTTAATTAATGACTTTAAAATTATGGTAAAGCATGTTTAATAAAAGTACACACTCCATATTGTGGATACCAAGGTGGTGTATAACAGTTGGACATTTTTAGGTGTAGTCCCTTATGGAAATTAGTTTGGTAACACTAGTGAGTAGTGTTTTTACATATGGTGATGAAATGCATCCAATTAAGGTATTTTGTTCCATGACATACCAAATGCCATTGAGTAAGAAATGGATTTGTTTTCTTTCATGGGCCTTGCTATTTTCCTATTTGAAACTCTGAGCAAGATTGGTTGACATTTTACTGAGATATGTATATTCTAGGTTTGCTGTTTTCAGTACTTGATCAAATGGAAAACATGTGTGGTTGTGGAATCTTATTTACTTGTTATCCACATAGGTTCCAAATATGGATGTTATCTCATGTTGTTATAGATCATGTCATAATTTATATGGTTATAAGTAGATGGATTTTTGTTATTATCTGTTAGTCTTACATGTGAAAAGGATTTGGAAAACAAGGTATTAATCTTGTTTTCACCTACCTCCACATATCAAGACATGTGGATGTAATGATTTTGTTATTATTTCATACTTGAGAATTGTTTTCATCTAAGACATTATTATGAGCTCTTCATCTCTGATGGGTTTGACAAAGGTTAATGGTTCCCTAATAAATCCTAAGGATTCACTGGGTAGTTTCCTATACTCCCTTTCTGAGGCAGTGTTGCTATTTTCTCTCTTGCCAATTGTTTCCATTACAGTGATTGTTATTTGTTTCTCATCTATGACGAGTCTTAACAGGGCATTGGGTTATAGTTTCTCTAATACCACTGAACATTTCACTTGAGAATTTCTTATGCTAAGCTTCCTTGCTAAACTAGTGTTTCTCCTTGTTGACTCCTGTTGTTTGATATTCTTGTCACTGGTTGTCACTAGTCTTCTGTTATCACCCTTGTCCATTGCAGGTAGGTTCCTCTCTTGGTTTCCAACTTCAACTATCTCACCCTTGTGGTGAGAACAAACAGTTATTCCAAGCAAAGATTTTACTTTGATGATTATATAATGGTTTCTTGTCCCTTGGTGTTATTCTTTCTACTGGTTGATGATAAAAGGAGTGTAGGTGTAGTTTATGACATCGGTTAGCCTTAAGAATATAAGAATAATCTGTTGACAAGTTTGCAAGGCTTGTCCCCAAATTACTTTTCATATACAAGAGACTGAGATGTACTAGGTTATTTAACATTATGTTTGTTTGTGTATGACACTCAATTGTTTGATTATACAAAAGTGATCTGTTAACAAGGTGTACAGGCTTGTTACCAAACTACTTCTATATAACTATAACATTGGAGTATCACACAATTTCAAGAGGGTTAATATGATCAGATCAAGTTATAAGAGTTTCCAAGTACTCTTATAATAGCTTAGAGTAGCACTTCTAGCACACTCTAAATAATCTTCTTGAAGATCTTCCTGTGGTAGTTCCTCCTTTCTTGTGGGTGCTTCTCTTGCAGAATAACTTGCAGAAGATTGGGAAACCAGGTACATTGGTCTAGCAACATAACAGGATCTAGGTTAAGAGTTATTTCATGTTTTTATTATCCTTACATACATTTCTTGTTTTTCTTCCCATAGTATAAATACTTGTCTCATACATGATTGGTTTTATCTAGCTTCCAACCAATTCCTCAAATAGAGGTTATATCTTTTTGTTATTCATTACTTGTATCCAGAGATGCTTTAGTTTATGAATGTTATTTTGAATAGAGATGTGGAATGCTTATGGAATGATGACTTAACAGTAAATTGATCAAATGGTTTAATGATGTGTTGAGATTTCATATTCTCACTTGTATAAGATGATTGAAACAATGATCATGAGAAAGTGATTGGACTTAATGGCTTTGATCATGGTTGTTACTTGGTTACTCAGAGTGCCATGTTTTGATTTTATATCCTTGATTTGTATTCATGATGCAGGCATAGAGGTTTGGAAAGATCATATGTGATGATCAAGGTTTTAACAGTGGTTGAAGAAGATTTGATTCTTCCCTTAAGTACTTCTTTTATAATTGAGGAGATATGTACATATTCAATAAATATATTATTAATGATAATTAAGTTACTTCCCACTTGTGGGACTTGGGTTAACACTTGTTTATATCACTTGTGTTCTGTTGAACCTTTGTTATTTACTTGTGAAGGTTCACTTAGTAGTTACTTAATAATTTGGACAGATGTGGTGTGAATGGTTGATAACTGAAGAGTTGTTGTTTTATAGAAGATAACATCACTGTTAATGAGATGGTTCAATTAGGTATTACTTAATTGGGGAAGTATGATTATCAGATATGTGATTTGGATACTCACCCCTCTTTGAGTTCTAGACCCCTAGTGAATTACCCCAAGTCACTTAAAGACTTGTGGTTAAGGTTGTTGAGAATTTGTTTTAGTCAAAACCAATTCATGGTTTGTGTAACCAAATGATTTGGTGTCTTAAGATACTTGTTATAAAGATCATTCCAAATGTACTCTTGATTAGATGAACTAGACCTATTTCATCATGTCAAGTGAAACTTTGGTCACTTTGATTCATTTAAACTTTCGCGCCAAAATTTCCCGTACTTTTAGATGCATGCTTTGCAAATGCACATATTAAATTTAGATCCTTATAACTTCCCAAACACTGGGATGTTACAGTGCTGGACCCCACACATCAGGAAAAATAAGTTGCAAAGGAGAGGTCGAAATACTAGTAGATCTCATATAAGGAAGCTGATGACTTTTAGCTCTTTGACATGAGTCACAAATAGACTCTGTTCTACACTTATTTGAAACTGGAAGATTAAAATTCCTAAGAATTCGTTGAACAATTTGAAAAGATGGATGTCCTAGTCTATCATGCCACCTTGTAGCTGAAGGCTTGGTGACACTAAAGACATGTTTATTTGTGCTTGATGAAGAAACCAACGGATAGAGTCCCTTTTTGCATCTACCCTCAAGAAGTACCTTCCTCGTTGCTTGATCCTTCACATAGAAACACCACGGATGAAATTCAACAAAGACATTATTGTCTCGAGTGAGACGATGAATTGAGACAAGATTCTTTTTGGCTTGTGGAACGTGAAGAACATTGTTTAGATGAAGTGATGTGAATGGGGATTTAACAAGTGCATGACCAACATGTTCAATATTCATACCTGTCCCGTTCGCAGCATGGATCTTGTCACGACCGTTGTATTTCTCCTTCATAGTGAGCTTATTGAGCTCACCGGTGATATGATCCGTGGCTCCCGTGTCCGAGTACCACACGGGTTCGACATCATAGGAGGAGACAGCGTTGGCACCTTTTTCTTCCTCTTCCTCCTCATCATCGGAGTAGCGGTGCCAGCATTTCCAGGCCGGATGGCCCGGTTTCTCGCAGATCTGACAGAGGATACGGTCATTGCCGCCCCCTTTGTTGTTGTTGGTGTTGCCACTGCCACCGCCGCCGCCACCGCGACGGTAGTGACCTCCTCCTTGTGCTCGGCCTTGTCCACGGCCGCCACCACGATGTCCTCCGTAGCGTCCGCGGCCATAGCCGCGTCCACCTCGACGCCCGCCGCGTCCACGGGTGGCAGCGTTCGCTGAGGATACGCTTCCAGGGCCTCCAGCGCCACCGAGGAGAATCTCCATGCGATTATCATAAGCTGTAACCTGCGCATACAGATCGCTTACAGAGAGTTTGGCGGCGGGGTTTGCTCCGATCGCGGCGAAGAGAGGATTGTAGGGGTCGTCCAGCCCGGCGAGGAGGTACTCCACAAGTTCATCCTCCTCGATCTGGCGCCCAGCAGCGGCGAGCTCGTCGGCGATCGCCTTCATCTGCCCGAAGTATTGGGCAGTGGTCTTGCCTTCCTTCTTGGTGTTGGCAAGCCGGATGCGAAGGTTGGCGATGCGCGTGCGGGACTGGGCGGCGAACATGGAGGTCACCGTCGCCCATACGGTCGCTGCCGTCTTCATCCCGATGCATGAAATCATGATGTCCCTTGATAGGGAACTCACGAGGTAGGAGAGGACCTGCTGGTCCGTGAGCACCCACGCCTCATAGTCCGGGTTGCTCACCTCCTCACGACTCTTGTCGCTTTTCTCGACGTAGATCTTCGTCGGGGGCGCTGCGGTGGTTCCATCTAGAAACCCCATCAAGCCAGCACCTCGAACAGCCGGCAACACTTGCATCTCCCAGAGAAGAAAATTCTCCCTGGTGAGCTTCTCCGGTGTGCCTTGGCTGGGTAGCGGATTGGTCATCTTCGAAGAAGAGGATGGAGATTGACCGATCGTAGATGTGATTGAAAAGGTGGCTCTGATACCATGTGCGAGCTCTAAGCTCTTTAGGTTAACGATACCCTTTGTCTCGGGTTCGGTTCCGTGTTATATAGCAGGCAAACGCGGCCAGGAAGATTACAGAGATAGGTTACAACCGAAGCTAGGAGTTGGGGATCCGTACTCATCCTTATAACAGATAGATGATATGGTACAAAGATATAAACAGAAACCCGACCCTAGTCTTCTAGAAGCCTATTTAACAAGTCCGACATCTCCCCCATTTTTGCATTTTTGACACTTTTTTCATAGGACATGACGATTTACATTTGAATTCAAAAATAAAAATTTAACCTACGATTTAAATCCTATTGCTAGTAGGGAGCTGGTTGGAGCTGCTCTGGCGGGCTCCGGCCTTGTGGAACTTGCGGATATGAGAAAATAGAGGGCCCACGGCTTTGAGGAACTTGAAGTCTCATGTCAGTTCGTCAACGGACTTGTTGGCTCTTTCATCGCCATGGCTTGACTTCCTTCAGGACTTGCTGGTTCCTCCAGCTTGTCCGATTACTTGCCACGAAACACGTAACCTGCGCCGACAAAACCTGAAAATTGGCCGCCCATGGGCAGCACCACCGGCGGAGGTATGACACCTCAGTTTCCGCCGCTCGGTCCGGCCTCCTTGTCGTCGCGTATGTGCTTGCGGGTGGCATCCTCCCCCACACAACCATGAACCGTGCCGCCCTCTAGGCGTTCAGGTAGACGTGGGCCGCCTCTAGAGAGGCATCTGAGACAGCCTCGTCGTCTACGTAGGTGAAGGTGTTCTCGTCGCTGCTGCTCCAGTTGATATCGTCTAACGAGTCGGGCGCGGCGACGGCGGAGGCAGCAGGAGGCGGTGGCGCCGGTGCCGGAGCACGTGTGGGCGGGGAAGGTGGAGGCGCGGCTGGGGAGGGCCGGCTGCTGGATTGGCGAAACCCGCCGCGACCCTAGCGGCGTAGGCTTCCTCCTTGGAGTTGTACTCGTCCACATACGCCTCCAGGAAGGTTCGGCACACCTGCTCTGACATCCGGGGGCGCGGCAGCTGTGGAATGAGTCCGGCCCACGTCGGGCTCGTCACCATGCGCTGAAAGAAGCTGCAACGGTAGCGCGCCCTCGAGCTGTGCCACGCGTGCTCGATCTGGTCGAGGAGGTCCTGTCGGGGATCCATTCCGGCCATTGGATCTAGCGTTTCGGGTGGCGGCCGTGGCCGGAAGATGAAGGCCAGGACTAGGGTTTGGATGGAGTTAGGGTTTGGCTCGCCTGTGGCCATATAAAGAGCTGCTCCCTCCATCCTCGAATAAGTGTACTTCTAGAATTGGTCCTAGTCAAACTTTGTAAACTTTGACTAAATTTATAGAAAATAACATCAACATATATGATATAAAATCTGTGTATTATATAAGTATATTTAATAATGGATCTAGTGATACTAATTTAATGCCATAAATGGTGTTACGTTTCTCTATATAGTTGTTCAAAGTTTAAAATATTTGACTTCAATAAAAAGAAAACGAAAACGTACACTTATTTGAGGACGAAGGGACAAGAACGATGACCGTTGTGAGAGGATGACATGCGGGACAAAGACGATGGCCGCTGGGACACGAGGCTGATCTGCGCGCATCGGCGCGCATCCCAAATAAGTTCCAAATTCGGGTCGAGAATGGGTCAAGACAGACAACCATCCGAAAATTCTAAATGGGTCGCACGCGTTGGGCTGTGTTTTCGCCCCTCCGGAGCTTTTCGGATGTGCACGGACCAAATGCGTCGGCAAGTTGGAGTCCAGATGTATCCTTTTGATCTATAATGAATTAGGGGCACGTAAGATAACTCTCTAATTATGAGTTATGAGCTGAGCGGGTCTTTTTTTTTTCTGAAACAAAGCCCAGTTAATCTGATGTCAGTCGTGGAGCGTTTTGTACGTACGTAGCTAGCACAGTCAGAATTTTCTGCTCAAGTCAAAGTCTTATTCAGTCAAACATGAATGGAGAAGGCAGACAGTGAGTCCCAGAGACTTTGGAATAATGCACTCCTTCCGCTTCACTACTTGGCCATGCCTAACTTGCATTTTCTTTATCCGACAAAATCTTAGGGATGGTAGAGAAAAAAATATACAGTATATGATGCATCATGTAGAGAAGAGAGAGAGGGGGAGAGACACCTCCACAAATTATTATCTTTTACATTGCCTTAACTATACTCCCACTAAAATTAAAGAAACATGCACGATGTATAAGAAATTAACAAAGGAAACTCTTGGACCTAACGATCCACCCTTACATGGCATCGCTACTACCACAAATCCGAAGATATATTTGGCTCCATGAGAAGAGTAGATAAGTAGACACGATAATTCGCTGTCCGTCGTGTCGTCTGCCTCGTCATCATGTAACGTATTCATGCATGTCTACGCCGGGGGAGGACAACCGTTGTGAGGATCATAGGTACTTCCGACTTCGCACTTCGATGAGCCTGGACCCGTCTTCTCCTCGAACGGCGGAAGCATGTGGCCTCGCCATTGCGACGTCGGCGGCGGGGGCGCAATGCTGACTGAGCCGCCAGCGGAGGGTTCCTCGGCGTACAACTCGTCACCTCGAAAGGGCCTCCCTGCGGCCCGGGTCCATGAGCCGGACGTAGCCATAAGAACCAAAAGCATGATCGCTAAAACCTTCCCCAGCATCTTCGACATGCGTCGTAAATATATTACGTCGACGCTAAATTTCTAAATTAACTAAAACTCGCAGTGTTTGTCTCTCTCTCTCAGTGATCGATCAGACAAGCTCAAGCTGGCAATGCTATCGTGTGTGAGTTTATGTGCGAACATTTGGTCGTTTATTTATAATAAAGGGAGAAGAAGCTCATGCATGCGCATGGCAAGACTAGCTACGAAAGTTCCATGGTTTTACGTGCGTGACCGACCTGCCGGTCAATTTTTCAAACACTTATTCAAATTTGAGAGATGCACGCGGTTTCTCGTACAGCTACATCTAGTTCAGTTAAGAAGAGTACGTAGTACATGCAGATTCTTCTAAGACTGTCGATGTAGCTTTCGGTCGCTTCTCTGCCGTGGGCACTGCAGTTTCAAGTAAACACGAACAGACTGGGAGAAGAAGTCACCGGATCCAGAAGGATACCGATATATGCTCAAGGTTGATTGCCCCGGGAACACGGCCGGTACAACACTGTAGCTTGGTTAATTAATTTAGTAGTTTTTCTAAGGAGGATATATAGTGTTACTACCTTTTAGGTGCTATCATATTACCAAGTTTTAGAATCAATTAAAAATATTTTAATAAATTCTTGCAAAAAGTGTGAATTTCACAAAAAAATACGTACAACCTCAAAAAGTTGCTACCATGCTACCGATTTTAAAAATAAATTTAATTTTTTTTCAAAAAATTCTAGGAAAAAAAGGGGAACATTCACTAGGAATATGTCTACAACTTTTTAATTCAAAAAAAAAATTTAATTTAATTTAATTCAAAAAAAAAGAATGTGTCTACAACTTCCAAAAATTGCAGGTCCAAAATAAAAAAAAGTACATTGAGAGATAAAAACGAAAAATCCATGTGTAAATTGTGTCAATTTGCTTTTGTCTTTTTTGACACTATCTATGCTAGATTTGTCTTTTTTGTTTCTCAATACGTATTTTCATTTTTTGGACCTGAAACTTTTTGAGATTGTACATATATTTCTTGTGAACATTCGCACTTTTTGCTAGATAGTTTTAAAATGTTTATTGATTCTAAAATTCGGTAGCATGGTAGCACGTAAGAGGTGGTAGCACTAGATATACCTCTTTTTCCTAAGCTGAAAAGAAGAAATAGATCTAAGAAACGCATTATACGATGTATTAGAAAGATAAAAATAGGAGAAACTGAAAGTAAATAGATGGAAATCATGCAGACATGAATTAGCAATGCCACATGCAGGATATAATAAATTGAAGAGGAAGTTCGAAGGGAAGTAGGTGTACTACTCCCTCTGAGAAAATTGCACATAACACCAAGTTTTGGTGACGAAGTTGCAGAGAACACAGAAACAAAACAGGTTTTGCGGCTAGCACCAGTTTTTTGTCTAATGAGTTGCAGCTAGCCCAAAATATTGATTTAGGGGCTTAACAATATCTTACGTATAGGTCGATGACCATTGTTGCGTATCCCTCCCGTAGAACTGTAGAATAACACAATTATCAATATTTTTTAAATGCTAGTTTGATGCTCTTCGTTTATTTTACTTACTTGTAAACCTATGTATAATAAATTGCAAACTAAAAAACCTTATGTAGAATACCATTGTACCGTGTATAGACTCATAGTTTTCTTAAGCAACCCAATCACGTGGTACTATTTTGTATGATGGGCATAATTCTTTTAAGAGGATGCATCAAAGTTTCAAAAATCCAAAAGTAGTCCTAGATATAGAAAATGATGACTTCTACTAGTGTGTAAAATGATAAATTTAAATTTTGGAAAAAAACCAAATATATCCAGATTTGTCGTTTTTTTATGTATGGGATATAAAATATTTGAAGTTGATAATTTTCAGGATCTTAAAGTACGCCACTGTCACCTTCTATGACTTTTCTCGGAAATTTTTGAAATTTCAAAATATTGATAACAAAAAATAAAAAATTATAGTATATATACATAGCGAACTGTTCACGTCACTAACCCAATTTATATAGGCCTATTTTTATGCTTAAATATTTTGTATATGTGCGGTATCTGTACTGCTTTAAAAAACGTATAATTGTGGTATTCTACAGATTTATAAAATGGATATGGTATAGTGGTACTGCCACATGTCAAATATATGTTAAGCCCTTAAATCAATTTTTTCTGGCTAGTTAAGTCCTTGATTCAACTTTTTGGGCTGGTTGCAACTCATTAGACGAAAAGTTGGTGCTAGCTGCAAAACATGTTTTGTTTATGTGTTCTGTGCAACTTTGGCACCAAAGTTTGGTGTTCCATGCAATTTTCTCACTCCCTCTGTTTCATAATATAAACCTTTTTTTATGAAGCTAGTTACCTTTCTAAAAAGTTTTTTTAATATTCTAAAAGGCTTATATAGATTAAGTATTTCTTTTGGATAGTAGAACCTCTTTACGAATCTCACCATTCGCAGTTTTACACAAGGGGAAAAATGAAAAGATCGAAAGGAAGTACATGTATCTGAGTTATTTCTTACTTCAAAATGCACGAGCTATATCCTTGTGAGCGTTTAATTCGTACAAAGTCACGTGGTAAACAGAAATACTGGAGCAGTTACTAATTTGGTTGAGTATTGGTATTCCTTGAGAGATGTATAGTAATGAGCTCAGCAAATCTGATGCCAGTCGTGGAAAAAATGGGGCACAGGGTAGGCCAGTCACTCAGTCAGAGTTTTGTGTTCAAGTCCAAGTCTATTTTTGAGTCGCACATTCTCACGGTGGCACTTATGCTCTGAATTCAAAACCTGTGTTCTGGCCTGGGAAAACCTCGCGAAGGCGAACCCCGCTGCACACGTACAGGCGCAAAAGGCTCATGTCATGCATGACCGGATGAGTCATCAACTGGATCGAGCAATTGCTCATTTTCTTTTCTTAGACCGATCAACATATTAGATGTTGTAATTCTTGTTCAATACGGTATAGGTTAGCTGTACATGCTACGCCTGGGGCTTTTCCAGGCCCATATTAACATGCACCCGACCCTCTAACGAGGGCATCGGTTCTCTCCAACATGGTAATCAGAGCCTATCCTCTTTCCTTCTGACTGCCGCCGCCGCTGCAATTTTTCGCTGCCGCCGCCACAACCTACGACCACGACAACGATACGATCTCGCCGACTGGTTCTTCATCCTTCGGCTTCTACGACAAACACCACACGATCGCCTGCTGCCGTCGCTTCTTCAAGTCGCCGCCGCACGCCCAAGGACCAGGACCACTCCGATCTACGTGATCATCCACGACCTGCCGCCGCAGCCGCATACAACCAGGACTTCGCCTCAACGCCCACTCACCCCGTCGTCCTCATGGCTTCTTCCACCTCAGGCCCGGGCTCGCTCAGCACGCCGCCCGCCACGAAGCTCACACGTGAAAACTTCCTATATTGGAAGGCGCAGGTCCTCCCTGCCCTCCGTGGTGCTCGCGTAATGGGCATCCTCGACGGATCCAATCCAGCTCCGGAAGAACACATTGAGATCCTTGAAGCTGAGAAGAAAAAGCTGGTGCCCAATCCGGCCTACGACGCTTGGATCACTCGGGATCAACATGTGCTAAACTATCTTGTTAACTCCCTGTCCGATGATGTTCTTGCTCAAGTTTTTGGACTTGATCATGCATCCGAAATGTGGAAGGCTCTCAATGACCTCTATTCCACAGAGTCCAAGGCCCGGGTGTCCACTCTTCGTGGCGCCCTCATCAAAACAAAGAAACAAGATATGTCTGCAACTGTTTATGTCTCCAAGATGAAGGCTTTTGCCTCGGAACTTGCTGCTGCTGGCAAGAAAATTGACGATGATGAACTCCGTGACTACATCCTCAATGGCCTAGATGGAAGTTTTAACCCTCTTGTTGCTTCAATCAACGCTGTGCCTTCTACAACTCTCAATGACATGTGCTCTCAACTTCTTGCATACGAGTATCGCGAGAACATGCTAGCTTCCTCGGGTCCTTCTTCTGGTACTTTCACTTCCTCCGTTAATGCTGCTGCTCGCTACAACTCTCCTCCGTTTGGTGCTGGTGGGGGATACGGAGGAGGTTACAGTGGCTATGGAGGAGGGCAAGGACACAGTGGCTACGGCCAAGGAAACGGTGGCTATGGAGGAGGGCAAGGACACAATGGCTACGGCCACGGAAACGGTGGATATGGAGGAGGTCCAGGGGGCTATGGTGCTGCTGGTTACGGTCCTCCTTCGCAGCACACACGTGCACCTCAGCAGCCCCATCCGCATGCAAGGCCTGACAACCGCCCTCCTCGCCGTACTGACAACAGGGCGCCACCCCCGTGTCAAGATCAGCCACAACGCCAGGAACCCGCACGGCGACAAAAAGGAGGACGTGGCAAGGGAAAAGGCAAGCCCGAAAGGGTTGCTACCCCTTGGCAAGAAGGCGTGTTTTGCCAAATATGCAAAAAGTAGGGGCATTCGGCAAACGAATGTTGGTGGCGCTATGGTGATGACGACTCCGATGATGAGGATACTCCTCCACCTCCCCATGCTAAAGGTGCCTACGGTGTTGACACAAATTGGTACATGGATACTGGTGCTACCAACCATCTCACGGGACAACTGAACAAACTCACCACTCATGACACATATCAGGGACGTGATCAAGTCCACAATGCTAGTGGACAAGGTATGCCCATTGCTAACATCGGTCATTCAGTTTTGCACACCCCTAACAGTTCATTGCATCTTCGTAATGTCTTACATGTTCCTAGTTCATCCATGAATCTTGTTTCTGCTCATAAACTTGCTCTAGACAATAATGCCTTCATTGAAATTCATCCTTTCTTTTTCTTAATTAAGGATCAGGAAACGAAGCACATTGTGTTTAAGGGTCCCTGTCATGGTGGCCTATATCCTCTAGTACCTGTCTCTACGGGTTCTTCCAAGCATGCTCTTGTCTCCATCAAGCCTTCATCATCCACGTGGCATTGTCGTCTAGGACATCCATCCTCTTTTATTGTTCAACAAGTTCTTAGA
Organism: Alopecurus myosuroides; assembly: GCA_028641055.1. Classification (NCBI taxonomy): domain Eukaryota; kingdom Viridiplantae; phylum Streptophyta; class Magnoliopsida; order Poales; family Poaceae; genus Alopecurus; species Alopecurus myosuroides. The sequence goes on from CM054060.1 coordinate 84,772,628, forward strand.
AAAAAATAAACTTTCATATGTTCCAGAAATAAATCCTTACATATGTGATGCTTGCCAAAAAGCCAAGAGCCATCTGTTACCCTATCCAGTTTCCACTAGTGTTTCTACTGTTCCTTTGGAACAATTTTTTTTTTGATGTATGGGGTCCTGCTCCCTTGTCTCTTGGTAAACATGCTTATTATGTAAGTTTCATTGATGATTATAGCAAGTTTACTTCGATTTATTTGCTCAAAAAACGCTCTGATGTCTATCAAGTGTTTCTCAATTTTCAGCAATTTGTTGAACGCAAGTTTGATAGGAAAATTATCACCATGCAAACTGATTGGGGTGGTGAATATGAAAAGTTAAATATTTTCTTTCAAAAAGTAGGCATCACACATCATGTCTCATGTCCTCATGCTCACCAACAAAACGGTTCTGCTGAAAGAAAACACCGTCACATTGTTGAAGTGGGTCTTGCTCTTCTTGCAAACTCTTCCATGCCACTTAAATATTGGGATGATGCATTCCTTACAGCCACTTTTCTTATAAATCTTTTGCCTTCAAAAGTCCTACAGATTTCCACTCGTACGGAAAAACTTCTTGGGATCACTCCAAACTATGATTCTTTACGTGTGTTTGGTTGTGCATGCTGGCCAAATCTACGTCCATATAACAAACATAAGCTCTCTTTTCGGTCCAAGCAGTGTGTTTTTCTTGGCTATAGTCCCTTGCACAAAGGAGTAAAATGTCTTGATATTTCCACTGGACGGGTGTATATTTCACGAGATGTTGTATTTGATGAAAATGTCTTTCCTTTTTCATTACTACATCCTAATGCCGGTCACCGTATTTCTGAAGAAGTTCTCCTCCTTCCATCACCCCTACCACAATCAAATATAAATGATAGGGGTGTGCACACTAACGACCATATGTTACCTATTATTCCTGTTGTGAATCCTCCACAGGAACATCACGTTGAGGCTCCTACTCAATCGGAGGAAGAAACTAGTGCAACGGCTGAAAATTCGGGTGCAAACAGTGAAAATTCGGATGAAAACAATGCTTCCAATGATTATTCAGGGAGGGCGCATGAAGATAGAACAGACAGCCTCGATCCCGAGGCTGATCCTTCGGAAAACCAGGCGCAATCAGCCTCGGACCGCTCCCCTGCGCGCTCCCCCGTGCGGGTCTCCGTCGACCAACACCACATCGCCACATCGCCTCCTGTATCCTCTCAGCTGGCCGACCGGCCGACAGACACACATGCGCGCGAGGAGGCGCTCCACTCACCTCCTGCCACGCCTCCTGACAGCCCAAGGTCTCCATCAACTGCAGATTCGCCCGCCCAGTCTCCTTCCGTCACGACGCCAGCCTCGGCGGACAGTGCTCCTCTGTCGCCTTCCACTGCTGGATCCGAGGCGGGATCTTCTGTGCCGCCAGAGTCTGCACCCCCTCCTGTTGTCACTCGTCTCCAACGTGGCATTCAACGCCCAAAACTTTTCAAGGATGGTACTGTGACTTATGGTAAGCAACCGAATATTTATAAAAGGAATCTTGTTAAATTTGGCTTACTCACTGCTACAGGAGAACCCAAAAATCTCGAAGATGCTCTTAATGATCCAAATTGGAAACAAGCCATGATTGAAGAATATGATGCACTCCTTCATAACAATACTTGGCACCTTGTTCCTCCTACCTCGACAAAGAACGTTATTGATTGCAAGTGGGTTTATCGCATCAAGAAACATGCTGATGGTACTATTGATCGTTACAAAGCACGTCTTGTTGCAAAGGGTTTTAAGCAAAGGTATGGCATTGACTATGAAGATACTTTCAGTCCTGTTGTCAAGGCTGCCACTATTCGCATTGTTCTTTCACTCTCCGTCTCTAATGGCTGGAGTTTGAGGTAGTTAGATGTCAAGAACGCGTTTTTACATGGTGTTCTGGAAGAGGAGGTTTATATGAAACAACCACCTGATTTTGAATCTTCCGCTGCGCCCAATTACCTTTGCAAACTAGATAAAGCTCTTTATGGATTAAAACAGGCTCCGCGGGCATGGTACTCTCGCTTCAGCACTAAACTCCATGACTTAGGATTTGTTCCCTCTCAGGCTTATACTTCCTTGTTTCTTCTCAATAAGGATGGTATCACTATGCTCATCCTTATTTATGTTAATGATATCATTGTTGCTAGTTCCTCAGACACTGCTATTTCTGCTTTGCTTCGGAATCTTGGTGCTGATTTTGCTCTTAAGGACCTTGGTGATCTTCATTATTTTTTGGGCATTGAAGTTCACAACACAGATCAAGGACTATTGTTAACACAAGAGAAGTATGCTATGGATTTACTCAAACGAGTTGGTATGGGTACATGCACATCTTGTCCTGCAACCCTTTCCACAAATGAGCCATTATCATTGACTGCAGGATCTCCTCTTGACTCTGAGGACAGTACACGCTATAGGAGTATTGTGGGTGCTCTTCAATATTTGACTCTCACCCGTCCTGATTTATCTTTTTCGGTTAATAAGGTGTGTCAATACCTCCATGCTCCCACTACTAGTCATTGGACAACAGTCAAGAGGATTCTACGCTATGTTCATGGCACCATCCAGCTCGGCCTCACTTTCCAGAGGTCTCCTTCTACGCTCCTTAGTGCTTGTTCAGATGCTGATTGGGCAGGTGATCTTGATGACAGACGATCTACAGGTGGATTTGCTATATTCTTTGGTCCAAATTTGGTCTCCTAGAGTGCTAGAAAACAGGCTACGGTCTCTCGTTCGAGCACTGAGGCTGAATACAAAGCTCTTGCCAATGCTACAGATGAAATGATTTGGGTTGAGGCTCTTCTTCGAGAACTTGGTGTCTCTCTCAAGCAACGCCCTTGCTTATGGTGTGATAATCTTGGAGCCACATACCTCTCTGCAAATCCCGTCTTCCATGCTCGTACAAAGCACATCGAGATTGCCTACTATTTTGTTCGGGAACGTGTTGCAAACAAACAACTAGACATTAAGTTCATCTCTAGTAAGGATCAGGTCGCTGATGGTTTCACTAAGACTCTTTGTACTCGTAAGCTAGATGAATTTAAGCGCAATCTCAACCTTGCCAAGGTTCAGATTAAGGGGGGGTACAATGTAATCTCCCCTAAAACAAACAAAATAGGTAATCCCTTGTCTCGCTCTACTAAGAACAACTATTTTGTCCCCTGGGGAGATCTACAGACCTAGTTTTTCTTTAAATGGTAACGGACTAGAGGCCTGTTGCCCATGACAAACTGATGCTTGCACGCCACTAAGTTTTTTTTTGATAATCGGAGATTTATTACTTCAAAAGTAAGTATTACACCCGGTCTCTGCATAATCAAGATGCACACAGCCGAAACTAGAACTAAGTGATAAGAAGTCGAATTACAAATCGGAAGCAAATGTTAAGTCGCCTAAGGTATTGGAGAGCAAATCCGCAAATTATGCTGCCATCCATGCTGGGATAAAAAGTCACTCGTCGTAACCTACAACCGGGTACACACTTCCGTAAACAAGTCGTTATGCACCACACGTTGCAGCGGTAACTAAGAACAGAGTATAGCTGTAATTTTGAATATAATCTGCATAAGAGAATAATTTTTATCGTTAAAGATCTTGTCATTTCTATACATCTACAGTGATCAAATAACAACGATCGATGCCACCCTAATAAGCCTTTTAAACCTTCTATCCACTCCGTTTAGCCAACTACCAACAATATTGGCAGTACTAGTTGGTGGAAATAAGGTAGAACCCATCTGAATAATTGACCACATAGTACTAGCAACATTGCATTCGAAGAACAAATGTTTGATTGTCTCATCTTTATGACATAAGACACAGTTTGTGCTACCATGCCAGTTGCATTTTGCAAGGTTGTCTTTAGTTTAAATTACACCTCGACGAAGATACCACACAAAAATCTTAATTTTTAGTGAAATCTTCATCTTCCAAATTTTCTTATTATTGTCTACTAGCACTTCTGGTTGTAGCATAGGTTCATACATAGAGGTCACCGATAATTTACCATTTGTGTGTAAATTTTATCTGAACTCGTCCGCTCCCGCTGTCAAATTGACTACTGCTAGACGCTGTAGTAATTTGTGCTAAGCTAGGAGACGAGGACCAACAAGGTCTCTCCTAAATGTCACATTCGGTGGGAAGCACCCAACACAATTGCGATAGTATCGCTTTTGTGAAATCCGTGGACAATGTTGTATAGAGCTGGACATTGTTCTCGGAGTGTGGTATTACCTAGCCACCTATCATCCCAGAATCTTATCTCTGAACCATCATTAATGGAAAAAATAGCCATATGAGAAGAAGAATTTCTTTGTAGCCATTAAGCTGGCCCCGAAATGTGAATCCCCTAGTTTGCACGAAACGTGCGATAGCGCACTTGAAAAAATATACTTTCTCCAAAGGAGGTTCTGCCAAACCCCGTCTTTGGTAAGCAGTTTAAACAACCACTTACCAAGGAGGGCGCTATTCTTTACCTGAAGGTCATGAATCCCTAGGCCACCATGGTCTTTAGGGCGCGCACTACATTCCATTTTGGAAGTCTATATTTCTTTATTTCGCAATCACCTTGCCACAAGAATCTTGATCAAAACTGATCTAGTCGATGCAAGACCCTTTTTTGGTAACTGGAAGAAGGAAATCATGTACAGTTACATATTACTTAGGACTGAATTGATGAGAACCTATATACCACCCAAGGATAAGAGTTTTCCTTTCCAACTACTCAACCTTTTCTGTAGTCTTTCCTCCACATGTTTCCATTGTGCAATCTTAATTCTCCTAAAATGAACCGGGATGCCTAGATAGCTGATTAGAAATTGACCCAGTCCACAGCCGAAGAGCTCAGCATAGAGGACAACATCATACCGAGCCTCACCGAAACAAAACAACTCACTTTTATAAAAAATGATCTTTAGACCATAAAGTTGCTCGAAAGCTGAAAGAATTAATTTCGAGTTTCTCGCTTTTCCATGGCATCATCCATAAAGAGAATTATTTTTTCCGCATATTGAAAAATCGATAGCCCCCCATCAACAAGAAGTGGAGCTACACCTTCAATTTGACCCTCAAGCTTAGCACATTTAATGATTATGGCTAACATATCATCAACTTTATTTAAAAAGTATAGGTGATAATGGATCGCCTTGCCGTAAACCTTTTTTCATCTGAAAGTACGAACCGACGTTATCATTGACTTTGAGTTTAGCATGCCACTACGCGAAGGCATTTTTGCAATAGCCTGCATACTTGGATAAAAAGGAAAAAGAGACATGCATAGCAACCAACCCTTATTCTGGACAAACATTTGCCTCCGTATCCGTACCCCTCTGCACTAACTCTTTATAGTGGCGGCATGATCCGCTATTGTACGTGTTTTCAAAGTTCCATGTTCTCTTTTTCTCCCGCTAACAAAATACAAAATCAAGTATAATCGCACCTAGTCCTTTGCTCTTAGTACTCACCCTACTTCCGGGAACACTATTCCTCAACGTTAACATAGATGTCAGACAACTGCGTAAGACGAGTTCCATGGTTCTCCGATTACCATGTTGCTCCTAAATCTTACTTTAGCTCCTCAAATAGTGTTCTCGCAATCCAAAGGTAAGGTGACATTTTTTGATACACACTTTATATGAAGGGAAATCAGTTTTCCTTGCTCCAAAAACAAGACAGAATGGATAAGCTCAAGATTTGAGTGAAAGTTTTGCCTATAGCAAGTACCCAGCTTCAGATATACAGGCGTGGAACTATGCAGCGGGTTGACAAACGAAACCCGCATAAATGGAAGTGAAGTCCAAACATTATCAATCCAAACTCGAGTAATTTCTCAGGAAAAAAATGACAAACTCGAGTAACCAAAAACCAGCCCTGCATTTTGACAACACAACATTCAGTGTTAGCGTCTTATTTCAGTCAGCTGGAGCTAGTTTCTGATCTAAAAGCAAAACCAAAATGCAAGACATGAATGGTTAATCCAATCCAACCCAACATAACTAGGAACCGATCATATAAACTGCCCGCTAGCATCGATTAAGGGACCCTTAAGTTACAAACTGGGTACTCCAAACCTATCCACAATCCCATGCGTAGTGTTGAGTACTGACACATGATTTGGACTATCACCATCAGTTATAGATCTAGCATAGCATTACATATCTAACTTTTCCAGTAAGAATGTTAACTAAGCCATCAGAGCTAGCATTGCTATACAATCGATCTCAGCCAAAGTTGTTCGGAACAATTGGACGTGGTCTCATGAGACACATATTTAATTAAGAAGGAATGGAGAAACCAAAACCTAATGAAGATTCAACAACTTGAGCTCACTTGTTCAAACAATTTATCATAGTACATTGGCAAAATCCAAATCGACACGTGAGAATTCAAAGACATTGGAAGTGTTGAGACTGCTCAACCATACATATCATCAAATGAAATAAACAGAAATTCACCGTGTTGGCTTACTGCAGTTTTTTTTGGCATATGCATGGTTTTTGAAGTGCTCATGGACATGCTTGAAACAAGGAAAACAAGTTAGGCTCTCAAAAATGCAAAAACAAGATACTGCAAATACTAAAATGAAACCGTGCACACATTACGCGTCCCAGTTATGGAATTACTAGGATGCATTTGCACAGATCAAGAGACAAAACTGAGACTACAAAGAGATCCCTCTCAGTTGGCCTTATCTTGATTGCATGTTTAACTACAACCTTTTGTAATTCAACGCATCAAGAAAGTGGTACAAACTAGTGGTCTATGTATTTGGTTGTGTAACTTTCTCTCGCTAAAATAAAACACACCGATTAACTTTCCGTAAGAATTAGACACACAAAAAAGTGTGGTTTATCAACCAGACTAGCAGCTGATTAGTCACACAAGTTACTATAGTCATAAGGGCATTGACAGATAAGCAAAAAAAAAGCACCTGCAATTTTTTTTATTTCCTTTTGCAAGGGACAACTTCACGTCAGCAACATGCAGAGTACCACATTTATAATCAGCTATTAGCATTTCCATGTTTGTGAATATCCATATATATAAGCAGTTTATCAGACCAAAAAATGCATCATATCCTAAATTGGTTGGGTATAATTAGGGGTGGCTTCCTCTGTACCATCGCAAAGATAAACTCGAACTAGAACATACCATCCAAGTATCATTGACGTGTGGCCTCATGGCCTACTTGTCAGTCATAGACTTGAAGTTTTTACATCTTTATGATAGCACCAAACTAATCTATGTTATTTTTATATACAATTTAACGCCAATTTTTACTTGGGAGTACACTAATTTGTCAGGAACAGGCAAAAGTGTGACTTTGCTATCAAGTTTATCGGGATTTACTTCCGATGACCATTTCTCTCCTGGATCACCTCATTTTTTTCTAAACAGGGGAGAATAATGCATTTGATATAGTCCAAAAAGGGTTGTGTTTAACAACTTGTGGATGGAAAAAACCTCTAAGCATTATCTTATAACTTACATCATCATGCAAAACACAAAAAATCCCTGTTAATTAGCCAGCTAACTTACCTTGGGGTAGAATTAAAAATAATAAAGTAGAGATTGCATGCAAATATATTTACCTGTTAGGCTACACTAACTAAATAAACAAAAAGAGCCAAAACTACTGTAAAAATGTTACCGTACATATATATATAAGAAATGAAACCACTTCTCTTATCTTGCATGAGTAGTCACTAGTCATACTCCCAATGCAATGATGTGTTTGTAACGCCAATTTCCACTATTCTCTTCCACCTTCATCCCTTCTTTGTCCTTCCACAATAGAATTTCTTTTAGTTTTGTTTTCTATCTTAGATGAATTTATTCCAAGGAACAAAACTTGATAATAAAAACAATAAATTGTTAGGAAATTTTTGACCACGCCCTTCACAACTACTACATCAGTTTGAGTTAATAATGAGGCATGAGAAGAGAACCAGAATTAGCACACCAATGGTCAAATATACCTCAGTATCTTCCATAGAGATAGCACGCGCAGGAACAATCCTATCAGAGGCTTTAGGATATTGTAGTAAATCAGGAAGCATATCCGTAATTCTACTTATTCTACATTACCGAATTGGAAGTGCTAACACTCAGTTGCATACATACTTATGATGATCAACTTATTCCTACTATTAGAAATTTTCTCAGGATGTGGTGCATAAAACAACACAAGTACTTGTGTTTCAATGTAACACACGCCCTCATTTTGTCTTTTTATAAACTGTACTCTTACATTTACATGTACTAGTGCAATGAACTTTTGAGATTTTTTAATCATACAAGTAGGTTGAAACTTTGACCACTGCGGTACAAGAACATTCTTAAACTGAAAAAAAACAAAAAGTAAAGAAAGTTCACAATTAAGATCCGGTTCAATAGAATGATCGGTTGATGTCCCATGTGTGTGTGTGATCGCAGTACTTTCTCACTAAAACTATAACCTGTTTTCGATCCATGTCCAACAACCATATGTCCACCTGCTGAGACAAAAAAAAGAGGGTTTACATGTTTATGATTACATACTCACGAGGAGGCTTCAAAATCAGGTTAAGATTATATGATTTAAAATCTAGGTTGAGATTACATGCTTTCAAGCATATTTTTTATGGATGACATATCTAAGAATTTATTATGAAATTACATCACCATTTCCATGGTGTTTCAAGCTGGAATAGTATGGAACGATTATAATTCACTAGATATATCCTCTTACCATTCACAAATGCCATGCATGGGATATACTTTATGTCACTTATGTCCATACATCTATATAGTTCACTGCCAACAATGTTCTCGGTACCTTCACGCCGTCGCTCTAAGGAACAAGAACTCAGGTGCTACACAAAGGACCACATCAAATTTGAGCTTACCTATTCTTCTCTCAAAATCATTTATCTTCACAATTTAACCACCAATATTCTACATTACATATGCCCAAAATTGTGTACTTAGGTAAACAAGACATTTCAATGTACAACCGAAACCAACATACCAGAGAAAGTATCAAGATGAAAGCAACCGATGAGCAGTGAAAAATGTGTTTTTAAATGAACAAACCTTCTGGAATAACATGGCAGCACACTGAAGGCATGGCAAAAGTAGATCTGTGTGCTTGCAATATTCCAGGTCCATAAGGGAGCATATTTTTGTAACACCTGCCACACAAAAAAACAAAAGGTTCAAAGCTTTATGATAAGATGAAAATCTAAACACTTAGAAGATCTAAAATAATAGACCTCTTTATGTTACCAACGGTGTTTTTATGGCAGATATCCATGTAAAGTGGCAAAAAATTGGCTGCTTGGCTGTATAGTGCATCTGATAACAAAACAAGATCCACTCTCTTGAGGTCCATGCCATCTGCCTTCCACACCTCAATATTGTAGAAAAAAATACTCCGTATTTCATTCAGATCGCTACCAACCTTATAGCTCATCTGCGTAAACCAATCTGCTATCATGATTTTAACCTTGAAACCAGCTTTGACCATCATGTTCACATAGGATGTTTCCATTATCCCCTGAAAGGAGTGAAAATATTCATGTAACAAATGCATATGTGGACATTGTATTACAAGTGTGAACACCAGGTAACTTGCGTTAAAAAATCAACAAATTAATATCCGAACTCCTGAGAAGTATATATGATCATGGTCAAGTCAAATAAAATCTAGAGAAGCATCAACAATAGTGGGGACTAGATCTTCTAAGCTAGTCACAAAATAATATATTAAGGTTGTTAGTGAACTTAGGTGACGGCATTTTGCTCCCTAGGTACATAATTCTTTATGCTCGTTCATGCATTTGATGGTAATCTATTAACTACCAACAAAGATAGGTTATGTCACATGGTAGTACATATTTAAGTATGCAATGACATTACATAAATACGAGTTGACTAGTCATCTTGGCATCTCACGCTGCAACGAGACCCGCTCGGCTAAAGCTTATGCCAACCGCTAGAGGGAATGTCACTTCGGCTATGCTGTGCATGCAGCATGCAAACCTTCACAAGCTAGCGTGCCTCGAGAGCATTTACTCCATCCTATCCATTTGTTTTTATCAGTTTATAACAAGAAAAAACAAGCAGAACGAACTGAGAAAACAAATGGCACCAAGCACGCATGAAATTGGACTAGGCTGCATATATGCCAAAAATCACATATCAGGTATATACTTTGAAGCACAGATTAAGTGTGATTGTATGGTCTCTGTACATGAGAGAGCATGATGATGCGAGATGATGGCATTCATATAGTTATGACCGGAAGAAGGCCTAATAATCACTCTCCCTCCGGAGCTAGTCCTCTAGTAGTAACAAGCTTTTTTCCAAACGAGAACAAAGACCTTTAAGGCTCATGCAAATCATCGAGTTGACATCATATATTACAAATCGATGCTCAATTTGTGGTGAACTGGTGATTAGTTTATGGAAGCTTGTGGTAAACAAGCAGATATGATTATCGTAGGGTGCAATAATAATGTCCACAAGGAAGTATCGATCCCTCACCTAGGACATGTGCATATAAGTAACATAAGTTCATCCTTCTTGATGAACTCCTCCCCCATGTTTCTCAGAACAGAAAGTCTATCAGCTATTCTCGTCACCCCGTGCCCCTAAGAAAATATAGGCCAAATATAAATCCAATTACAGGAACCCATAGGCCAATATTAGTAGTACTATTTTTTTATGCGATTATGGGCATACCTGCCGTCTCCACCAAAGATTTAGCCGAATTATCCATGATAGAAAATTTTGGGTTGCTATGCTGCCCGGTTTCGTTAGGACCTACAACTATAGCCTCACTGGAGAGTTTTGTCTGCAGGAACATAAGAAAATGGCAGCTGATAAGATTAGCAAAAGGTACTATATAATACCTACAAGATTAAGATTGTTGTCTGGGACGAGATATTTGACGAATGTGTGTTGGAAACAATAACCCCAAATTGACTTCTGAACTATCGGCTAGATTGAAAACAAAAAAAATTCAAAGTTCACCTACTCAGATTTTTTTATCTCCCAGACTCAAAGGGAATTTAAGTAAAAAATAAAGCCTATGGAAAACTAAGATAAATTGTTATGCACGCTTTGCCGCACCCATTTTTATAGTGGTAAAAAAGAGTTAATGTACATGCTCGAAATCGTCTCAAATGCTATAAGTCATTATCATGTGAAAGAAAAACCAATGAAATAAACCAAATCCCAGCATATATTTTTTGTATTAAGTTGCATTTTACCTCTAGTGTTAAATATTCATAGGAACATTGTATATCATGACAGATTGGTGAGAGCTTTGATTTATGAGCAGCCTTTTCAGGAAAAAAACACATAACTTCCATTTCCTAATCAAAGTCTAGAACTAACAGCCGAACCCATAAGATACTAATACAACAGATATAACATACACCAAACCTACAGTTCATTTCCAACATAAGAAAACGGATAGTAAAAAGTTATAGGGATGAATTAGCAAGTAACCTTACTTAATCAAGTATACATCCCATGAGATTTTTTTAAATTACGGTGCTCATATTTCCATATGTCAAATAACTTGTTATATCCAAGTCAGAGGCACCAAACTGTAAGGCATTTTATCATAGTATAAGTTGGGGCAATAAATATCTATTACAATGTAAGCTACTGCTGCTTTGTGACCATTTTCCTCATCTCTACTCATTTGTGCTGCACTAGGATTCTTTGGTGCTTGAGATCGCATTCTTAGCTTGATGAGATGTTTGCACTTCCCCTATTAGTTGAAGCATTCGCCAAACTTGAGCAAGCCAATTTTCCCCTGCAAAATATTTCCCTTGATCCCAAGGTTTCTGATTCTCGTTTCTATACTTGGGAGATTGGAATCTATACAACGGCCAAATTCTAAAAGTTTTTTTTCCCAGGTGCCATGTGATCCTATTGTCAGTTCCATTTGTAAATACAAATGCCTGCCGGAACTGCATGTTTTTCTCTGGCTCTTGCTCCACGATATGCTTAATACAAAGGATCTAATGCTACATAAAATTGTGCACGTTGAGGGAGGTCGCAGCCGTGTCCTTTTCTAGGGTCAGCTTGAGACTCCTGACATCTCTTCTTTCACTGTCCTTTTAATCTCACTTGTTGGGATAGCATTGGGATCTCCTGGGATGCATATGGACCTATAATTAATAATGTTAGGAGGGCTAAAGTTGGATTAACCGATACTTTTTTATGGAGACCCTGTCATGTGCAGCATGGAATATTTGGAAGCTTAGAAATGAGTTCATTTTTTAGAAAATTAAGCCCTCTCGTCGTAGATGGCAGGTCAAGTTCAAGTCAGACATCCTGCTTCATCTATATCGGATCAAGAGTTCCCTAGTTCCTCTCCTTATTGATTGGACATGTGCTCTACCTTTCTGATCATGTTTTCACATCTCACCTTTCACCCTCCCTCTGATGTAATATTACTAGTTTAAATAGCGCGGCTTGCCGCGCGCCACCTGTTTGTTCTATTAATATTTTGCCCGTAATACTCATATTTAATACAGATTAATAAGATGCTTGCTATCAAAAAATATAAGCTAAACAGAATGATAATAGCACACACATGCCGAGCATCTAAAAATAATAACCTGGAGATGGTTCAGCACTGTATTCTACAACAAATTCTGCATTGTTATACACAAACGGTTAAAAGAACAGGGGTCACTTGGTCCCTAAAACCAAATACCGTAGCATATATAGCCATGGACAATACTGAGTGATCTACATTTTACACACAACATCACAGAAGCAACCCCAGCTCCCAGCTGGTGAAAGTAGGGAAATATCTTACTCTTGGATCGTCTAAGATAAGTTAGGTAGTGCTAAACCAAGGAATAGCATAGGCCACATAATCGATGAAGGGTAAATAAGTTCAATCCTTGCCGAACCGAACAACCCAACGCCGATACATAAAAGCGCAACTGGTTCATTTGGTACTAATACAGTCATACGGTTATTACAAACAAACTTTAAAAGGAGTCGCATGCTGATCTAGATGAACTTAATATACGAACTATGTGCACACCCTTGCCACAACCAACACACCGTCAAAGGGGAAGGTCTACCAGGTTCATCATCACCGATCTGCATCAGATGTAGGAACTTTCAAAAGTATGTCGATCATGCCAGCCAGGGAAGCAGCATTTCTAGATCATATTCATAGTTAGAACAAAATAAACCTGCAAGATGGTGCATATAGTCAGGCACACACCAGGTCTAATAGGTTTGAGGAGTGTATACCATTCATACCTGGCATAACTGGAGCCTTATTCTCTCCTGGCCAATGCTTGGTTTTTCTTCACGGGTGCACCAGCCATGGCTTGGATTGTGTTATATGTTTATACCTCTGATAAGGACGTGTTTGACAACCCAAGAAACATACATAGTGATTCATTGGTATAGCACATGTTTCCTAGAGAACTACATGGTACAGAGAAATTAGATCATATTTTTATTTCGACAATGTGTTCAAATGGCAGAACAACATATCAATAACTTTGGCCCAATCAAGAAAACTGGACCTTCTTAGGAATAACCATATGTCCACAAAAATATGAAATTATAGTACTTAAAAAACTATATTTTACTAATTAAAAAATATGATTGATATACACCAGATGATTCTTCTAACCTGGAACTACATATTATTGAAAAGGTACTTATTTGAACCTGAAAATTTGAAACCTGACAAAGAAAAGGATAAAAAAAATGATTGAACCGTGAAACTATGCAAGATATAGCGAAGAAACAATAAATATATAGAACCAGTGTATTTGTGAAAGTGAGCGTTCCGTACATGCGCCGATTTGATTCTTCTCAAGTTTATGCAAGATAATTGGAAATAAATAATAAATATAAGGAAGCAGTACTGTGTTCAGTACACCAATTTAACTTTTCTAAAGTTACCACTATCTAAAGTATGGCTTCACATTAACGAAACACTGCTTATTTGATTTTTCAAAGAAAAACAACAGGAAAGGTGACCTAGTTTCTTGCACACCATATAAAAGGATCGGACTACAGATGTGCTACATTTATGTGATGTTGATTAAGAAGCGTGTATTTTATGCCTATGTCTGGTAGTGAAACATTGCAAGATATCATCATCACCAATGGTCATGCATAGGATACCTAATTCATTATACGGTAATCTTGCCGATTAGAAAACGTTTGCATTGCCCAACTCACTTAGGAATAAAAGGAAATCTAAAACCAGTCTCGTAATGCAATACCAAGATCTTATGAGATCATACAATTTCGGTAACATCTGATCATCCCATCTAACAAATATCTGCTAACGTATATAATCTCACTATTATCCAAACCCATGGAGTTGTATGGTTAAAAATTACCTAAGTAAAAAAAAACAATAGATGAGGCCGCATTTGAAATTGTATCACCTTCGGAGAACTTCAAATGCAAGTTAATGGGAGAACATGATAGAGAGGGAAACTGTGACATCTCTTGTAACGACATCAGGAGAGGAGGTCATGATGGAGATCTCGGAGAAATTTTTCCCACGCCGTAGACCACAACCTCGAGGCACATCATAGTAGCTATGGATTACTGGAATTGAATTTGATCACCTTGGGTAATTTTGTTTGAAGTGAACCATATATTACATAAATAATTGTGAGTAGCCTATATTTGATCAGTTGAGCCGACACTATTTCTTTGCTCTACAACACGATAGAATATATGCAGTAACAAATGACCAGAGACTATTTAGTTTACTTTAACATCCATATCTTGAACTCTCATGATGCATGCTAAAATGGTTTTGGATCTACTGAATCTTAGTCATTTTCTCTGTTATATAGACCTAAATGTCCAGTTTTTCACTAATCAAATGTATAGAAGAAACCGGCAACTGATAAAGAGAAGATATTAAAGCACCTCTGGAAAAAAAAGATTCATACATGGCCAACAATAGCATATATCAGTGCAAATACACAGCAATAGGTACATGGCCATAATAGCTTCTAAGCTAGAAAGAGATGTTTTCCTATCACTCATAGCAATGTTAGCTATGGTAATTTTTTGGTCGAAACTTGCTTCAGTAATCATGCGATAAAAACAAAATGACCAAAGCCTACTATTTCCTTAAATTGCATCTCAAGCACATCTTTGAAAGACTTTGCTGAGCTAGGATTGTTGCATCGTCATTTTTTCTTACATAATAACAAAGAAATAAGATGCAACGTTGAAAATTGAAAAAAATACAAAGATCAAGCATGCCTTTTATAACACATACACAAAGGAGAAAACTGAAATGAACATAAAAATGGAGGCATAGAAATACAGATCATATCCATTGTCTCAGGGAATCAAATATGACACATATAAACCCTTAAGAATCATCGCAAAACATTTGTTGAGTTCATGAAACACAATAAGAGCTTGACTTACAACGGTCGTTGTAGATTGATTCAAATAAAGTACAAATACCACATGTTAAGGAACACCTGGATTTTCCAATTATGGAGGCTGATACTGGAGGGTCGCACCTCATACAACAAAGCAATAAATTAAGCAACAGATAAGCTTTATAAATGAAGCGAGTAGACAAAATTCAGAGCCACAGATAACACGAAGAACTGAATGGAGGAGGAATGAGATCAAGTCATCTAAAGGAATTGTAGAAGAAAACAGCGAGTAGAGAAGCACATGCGGCAAGAACACGACATGGTCAAACATCAAATAGAGGCAAGGCAGACAACATAACCAAGAAGCCCAATCATTGGAAGCTCACCTCACCCATTGATCACAAATCTTGCGGCGTCGATCCTAGGGTTCCTCTCCCTGTCGCCAAAGAGATCCACCCGCACAAGCTTCCAAGACCTGGCCGACATCTGTGATCCCTGTTGCCAGAGACTTGCGCTTGTACCTCAACATAGGATTCATTGCTTTCCAGAATCATGTGAAGTAAATTGAACCGATCCATCCATAATTCGTACAGCTCATGTACGTTCGACCCAATTCTGAAGCAAAAACATACAATGACTTAGATTTCGGACTATGCTCAAAATATTTGCCACATTGATCATGGAGTACGGCATGGTAGGATAAATTAGTAAACAATTATACGAAGTAAAAGAAGGCATTAATCCACTTTGAACAAAACACAAAATTATATAAGGAATTATTTTTATCAAATGTCCAGCTAGTTTTAGCAAGGAATGGTTCAGTTCAAAACACAGGCATGCCTGATACTCAAAACATCATAAAAACAGTTGTAGGTCAAGACCTAAAATGGAACATCCGACCTCATGAGCAGAAGCTTCTCCTCCGAAGTTGGTCCCAGTCGAACTCCTTGCCACCACCGTGAGTTACCTCTATATGGGGAGCATATGCACCAACGTAATAGCTTTGGCCACACACCTAGCAAGACACTATGGTCAGCCGCCTTCTAAATTATACATTATTGGTAAACAAACTGTATTTAAATTTAGAGATAAATCTTTGCCACACGGATCACGGGATATGACATGGTAGGACAAGTGAGTAAACAATTATGCAAACTGAAAGAAGGCATTAATCCATTTTGAACAGAACACAAAATTAGACGAGAAATTATATTTTATCAAATGCCCAACCAGTTTAAGCGTCCATGTGAAAGGATTAGGGCGTGCCTTGCAGTGCGCGGTTTCTAAAAAGTAAATCACAGAAGGGTTGAGCAACATGATAGAAGGCTATTGTTCGATACGGCGATGTTCTTAAGGGATGTCGACATAGCCGACAGAAGAAAAATAAGTTCAACTTGTTGTGCACTATAGAGTTAAACACGAACACATAAAAGCATCTACACGCTCCGCCAACGATCATACTGACATAATATAGAACACATTTGATAAGATTCCCTTGTACAATCTAGAGAAGCTTAGTCTGCGAACCATCGGCACACCCTTGACGGCTGGGATCGCCATTGCTAATGCACAAATAGGCAAGGAGACAACACTGCTGGATCATACTCATAGGCTGCAAAATTATGTATCCAGTCAGCTGGAGCGGTCCAAAAATATCATACAGAAGGAACAACCAAATTTCAAGAATTCATTATCAGGAAGCACCACAATAACTATTCTAAAAAAATAGTTAAAAGAGACATATGTAAGAACAAACACCTGGAACTAATGAAATTTTCAAGAGAAGAAAAACCATATTTTAGTGAATGTTAGTAACATTTCCAAATATTATGTATACTTGATAAGGCAAACTGATAGCAGGATCCACTATCAAAGCCAAAAAAGAGTATTTAAACTGAATTCATATGAGCTGTACTAACTTCTCATATGCAAAATTATAGTAGTTCCTGAAATTAGAATGTAATGTTCATACCTCTCTAAAAGGTGGATCACCTAGCTGATATTCATATCGGTTGTAAAAGCCTAAGCTGAACAACATGCACTCTTAGAAATGTCACCGGATGGACGCAAGATTTTTCATAAATTCTTCAATATGTTTATATGTGATTCCTTTATTTAAAGCCTGACAACACAAAATATATATGTCAAGAAAAGGCACAGTTAGAAAACACCAGAAGATGGGACTATTTATGACACCTAAAAAAGGAAATTGTGGCTCCAATTACCAATTCTCCATTGCCATACACATGACACGACCAATTCAGTATATCAAGAACATGGGAAAAAAGAAGAAGCAACAACTTATATATGGTTCATTCAAAAGAATCTATCAAGCAACTAACCGAAACGAAAATTGGAATATCTTAGAATTAGCAGTATTTGAGATAGATTAAAGAGATAGAACTAAAGAAGCCGTCAGACCATCTTACCCTCATATAGCTATTCTTATACTGATTATTTTCCTAGCGTAAGGAAAGGAACACATATATTTTATATTGAATGATTTATCCAAACTATGACAAAATCTAAATACTTTTGAGTCCACAGTCCGCAGAAGTTCAGTATGTGGCAAGCATAAGGATAGGACAATATGTTTCTCAAAATAATTTTAACAGATGGAAGTAGGAAAGTGATGGTTGTTTACTTACAGGAATGATATGAGATACAAATAGAGCATGGTGAAAGAATACAAAAGACTTATGTAGTTCCTGCAGGTCCACACAAAAAAACCATTGGGTGATCTAATAGGGACAAATCAGTTGCAAGAAACCAAAGAAAAAAAATCAGGGGAAGAATAATTATGGTACCTAGCACATGTTGACAGGGTATGCAATAGGCTGGTACCTATACTGTCTAGACAAACCAACCTTTTTAGCACCAAATCAACAACAAATTTTAGCGGCTGGTGAGCAGCAAAACCCTGCCAAGAACCACGACAACAGTGCAATATTCAGTGATTGGTACTAAAGAGGCACACAAAGAAGCATCCAAAGCAAGGAATAAATTATTGAATCAGCAGTAACATTACCATTCAGTCCAGCTTATTTCATACCCACTTTTTGGGGAAAATGTCTTCGAAACCTTCTATAAGAATATGCATAAAATTTGCTCCAAAAATGCTCACCCCAGCTCAATACTCTGTAGAGAAATTATTTTTATCAATTTTTATTTTCCAACCATGGTATAATTTGTGAGATATTTATAAAATCTTGCAGGAATCAAACATTGGGGATAAGTCAAAATAGAAATGACCAGTGAAGGTACATACGAACCTTCAGATTCAAGAACCACCCAGCTTCAGATCGAGGCAGTGACACCTTTGCACGGCTATGTACGCGTCCATTGAACAGCGCTGCCCCCACATGCCTACCCAGGAGGTTGGAGTGAGGAACAGAGAACTGAGGTGGATCAATCAAACCGTCCTGTAGAAAGGGGAAGATCAGGAACATCCAGCTTATTTCATACCCACTTTTTGGGGAAAATGTCTTCGAAACCTTCTATAAGAATATGCATAAAATTTGCTCCAAAAATGCTCACCCCAGCTCAATACTCTGTAGAGAAATTATTTTTATCAATTTTTATTTTCCAACCATGGTATAATTTGTGAGATATTTATAAAATCTTGCAAGAATCAAACATTGGGGATAAGTCAAAATAGAAATGACCAGTGAAGGTACATACGAACCTTCAGATTCAAGAACCACCCAGCTTCAGATCGAGGCAGTGACACCTTTGCACGGCTATGTACGCGTCCATTGAACAGCGCTGCCCCCACATGCCTACCCAGGAGGTTGGAGTGAGGAACAGAGAACTGAGGTGGATCAATCAAACCGTCCTGTAGAAAGGGGAAGATCAGGAACATCTTGGATCTGAGCGATAAATCAAAGAAAGCAATAGAAGGAGGGGATGTAAGCATACTAACCTGAACCATTGCTGCGATCCATTTGTTCCTTGTCTCATGGAGATTGGGGTCCTCATGTGCCGCCTCAACACGCAGCCAGGGATGCTCCAGCAACCAGATGCCTCACTGCGGATCGACATGGAGTGGACGCGGCGATGGAGGTCGAGCTCGTCGCGTGCACCGCCTCCATGGCGTCCCCGGCGGCGGTTGAGAGAGAGAGAGAGAGAGAGAGAGAGAGAGAGAGAGAGAGAGAGAAGGTTGAGACGGGAGAGAATAGACGGTGTGCCCTCTTCCTACTGGCTCCTTCTCCATGGGTCAAGATCGAAGACGGGGAGGAGACGCTGGAGAAGGAGGACGGCGGCGGTGGAGCGGGCGAAATGGCGCGAAAGCGAAGGGGGCGCGAGCGGGAGGAGGACAGCTAGGGTTTTCTACCGCGGGGAGGGGAGTATTTATCCAATGCGGTGAAATCAACAAACGGTCGAGATGCTCCGGAAGAGACGATCAGACGGTCTAGAAAACACATGCCCTGAGAATCTCCATGGTTCCCTCAAGGATGTAATCTTTAGATTGTACTCATTGGTTACCACATAATACAAAAAATACACAGTTGGATTTTTCTCCGACGGTAAAATCTTCAAAAATAAATGAACTCCGGTGGAGAGAGTGGGAAGGGGGAGGGTAGGGCAAAGCGCACAACGGAACCATTAATTGCGCCCTCTCCAGCGGCGGTGCTGAGGCAGTTGGGGAGCAGCACATGAGTCGGCAATGGGAGTAGGCGAGGAAGCACTTGGTTTACCAAAAAAATCAACTGGATTTTGAGAAGCTTCACCTGCATAGAGAGAAGATGCAGTCGGCCGGGAGAACCAAGGCGCTGCGCCCCAACCCTGGAAGCTTAGGAGGTGGATGGAGAGGTCTTAGGCCGCCTGCAGATGGCAGAAGTGGCGAGGCAAGTGTCTCGCCATAGTTGCATACAAGCAGATTTTTTTCCCCGGGTACAGCGAGGCAGTTGCAGACGAAGCGGACCTCCTATAAGACGCTTATTGTGATGCATTACGGAGTCATCAACTACTAAATCACACAATTGGGCCATCCCATTAGTTGGACGCTAAAACAACACGACATCTGATGCTAAGCCGTTGAGCATCCGGAATTTCAAGGCAGTATACTTCCACGACGTGTGACTTCCAGGGAATGGTTGGTTCCGGTTCTACTTGTCAACCAAACACGGGAACTAGGCCCATGTGTAGATTCGATCCGTTACGTTCAACCTTATGATGCAAACCAAACACATCCTAGGTGCAACACCTTGCCGCCAACTTATAACCGGTGAGTAGTTTGGTTACTAAAGTGCCAAAACATGTTAAATGGTGACTGAGTCCCACTGAGCACTATAATTCCAAACTATTGGTTGTCTTTTGAAACGGCGACATGCAATTGATGCAGGTGCAGCTCGACGACACATACCCACCATGTCGCGCCGCCGAGACCTATGGAAGGAAGCGGCCAATGATGGTTAACTCATTATGTCATCTCCGTAAGATCACTCCCCCGATTTGTTGGCTTTAGTTTGTGGATGTAGGTTAGGGTACATTTAGGACTGAATCTTGTTTAATTTGTAGCGGATTGGCATGTGTATGCACAATTTTGGCCACACATGTCAATTTGTATGGTTGCGGCTGATTAATTGGGGTAACATGAGCTAGGGTTTGATCACTAAACATCATTTTACATCTATTTTTGGTACAGTAGCACAATGTGATCCTTGGTTTAGCATAGTATTTCACCGTGGAGGTTTTCTATGGAATTAGAGAGAACATGACATATTTGGATGAGGCAATTCACACTTTTGATGAGCTAGATAGTGGAAAGTTATGTAATGTGTTAATAGATGAGATGCTCACTGATCTTGGATATAGCATTGTTGATCCAAAAACTATAGTGACCAAGAGTTGATCATGGGAACATCTACAACACGTCTCGCCTCGGGTTGTGTAACACATATCATGAGGCAAAAGAAATTGTATGTGATAATACAAGATTCACTCGATTTTTTTTTTTGAAGCAGGCAAAAGCTTTGCATTTTTATATTGATATAGAAGGACATGAGAGCCAAGAGGACGCCGCCCTCCAGACACGCTTAGAGAACCGACAGTCGAACAAAATGTGATGTGCCGTTTCAGGCTGGCACTTGCACAACTGACAGAGAGGAGTGTGCGGCCAACCCCTGATGGCCAGGCGGTCCGAGGTCCAAAGCCTGTTCTGAACTGCAAGCCAAGCGAAAAAACGGCATTTTGGGGGAGCCCATACCCTCCAAACCACGACACTGAAGGCGCACGGAGTAGATCCCAGGAATTGGGCCTTGTATGCAGAACCCGCGGTGTAGGAACCACTAGGATGTAGAGTCCACACGATGGTGACTTGACCATCAGGGCCAAGATTGATGTCTTGAAGTAGCTCCCAAAGGGTGACGAATTGCGAGATATGCTCAGTCGTGAAAGTTTCCACGGAAAGGTCTATGATCCAACGGTTATCCAGTAGAGCATCTTTAACCTGCCTCTTCTTTCTCTTGGAGGCTTCGAAAATAAGGGGAGCGATTGCCTTTGGCGAGGAACCGTTGAGCCAAGAAGAAGTCCAGAAAACCGCTTGCCCACCATTGCCAAGGGTGACTCTAGTGGCCGCATTGAAGAGGTCCCAATCAGAGGTGCTGATTGGAGTTTCTAGACCAACCCAATGTTTATCCGGAGCGGCCCATTCATACCAAAGCCATCTCAGGCGCAGGGCGCGAGGGAATTTCTGAAGGTGTAGGACTCCCAGCCCACCCAGGGCCTTAGGGCGGCAAACCATCTCCCAATTCACTTTGCACTTCCCTCCGCTTGCCGATTCTGAGCCAGCCCAAAGCATGCCCCGCCGAATCCTGTCAAAAGCCTTCATTGTTGCCTTGTCCACATTAATAGCCGTAAAGAGAAAGATAGGCATGGCGGTGAGGACCGACTTGACCAGATCATCACAACCCGCTCTGTTGAGGAACTTGGCCTTCCAGGGATTAAGCTTTGAGGTGGCCTTGTCGATGTAAGGCTGCATATCGATGCGGCGAAGTCTTCCAAGGGAAAGAGGAAGACCAAGGTACTTCAGCGGGAACTCCGACAGGGTTGCCGGGAAGCCTTGAAGTGTCGCAGGAATGTCGATGTCAGAGCAACGGATCGGGGCGATCGCGCTTTTATCCACATTGGTGACAAGGCACGTGACCTCTCCAAAATTATGGAGCAGGGAAGCAAGGTTGGAGACGTCCTGGTGTAGAGGCCGCAAAAAAATTACGGCGTCATCGGCATATAGTGAGACGTGGGACTTGACGAAGTTGGCCGGCAGAGGCTGAAGGAGCACCGAATCAGTGGCTAGCTGCAGAATCCGTGGCAGGGGGTCTATGGCGATGTCAAACAACAGGGGAGAGAGTGGGTCACCTTGCCGGAGCCCCCGGCCAGGGCCGGACGGGTTCACCTCGAATTTCTTCCGTTCCTGCTGGTTTGTCATCAAAGAAGACTTCATGCGGGTCATCGATGCTTTCTCCGAGCTCTCGATCAACAACTTTAGGATTGTGAACACTGCCAACATTGCTCTTCTGCCTAAGAAAGACGGAGCCGATTGCATCTCGGACTTCAGGCCTATTAGCCTGATCCATATGATCCCCAAGATCATTGCCAAAGCAATGGCCAACAGGCTTCGCCCCAAGATGGACGACATCATTTCTAACTGCCAAAGCGCCTTCATCAAGTCCCGCAGCATCCACGACAATTTCATGTACGTCTGGGGTGTCGCCCACCGACTTCACCCAAACCGCACTCCTGCTCTTCTCATCAAGCTCGACATTGCCAAGGCTTTCGACTCGGTGCGGTGGGATTACATCCTGGATATTATGCAACGGCGGGGTTTCCCACCCCGTTGGCGTGCATGGACGGCGCTCCTTTTCTCCACGGCTTCCTCTAAAGTTCTCCTAAATGGCGTCCCTGGGATTCACTCGATTATGACTTTCGATGAGACATGGAAATCATTATGTGTGCCCAGATTCTGCTAACGATTATTGACCGGAAGGTAGGTGTTCTACATACCCATGTATGCTCGAACCTGTTGGATCACAGGGTTAATGTATGGCCAGCGACTTGTAGGTTATTCGAGTTGGTGCAAGTTTGGTAGTCGATATTTTCTTTACTTCGGGTACTAATGAATGTCATGATCTGAAAGACGAACTAGATTGAATGGAGACTTCAGTTGAGCCTAACTTGACTTTCATTTTATTAGGTGTCTTAATTTGTTTCTTCTTTATTTAGTGTCTTCAATTAATTTTGATTTCTTTACCACTTAAAAGATATATTTCTATATTGCGAACATTTGAATATCTGACTTACATACTTGTCCGCTTGGTCATTACAATTTACAAACAACAACGCTAACATATAAATAAATTACTACAATTAAAGGAAACAGACATGCTGGATAAGGGATTAACAAACGGAACCAGATATATATATATATAACTATATATCTGAACTATAACGATCCAAAGTTAAGAAAATCGAAGATACACATGCTGTAAATCGAAGATTAGTTATCAACTTCAGGCCCGGCTTCCATGCAAGACACGGCGATTCCCCGTCCACCCATCTCTATGGCGAGCGACAAGGTGGTGCATTAGGATTGTAAGTTTTGGGACAGTTGGGGGGCCTCTGTAATTCCTCAAACTGAAATGGCATGTGTCCACGCCAACGCGTCGGTGGCGGCAGCACAGTGCCGACGGAACCGCCGGAGGAGGGTTCCCCGGCGTAGACTTGATCACCCTGCCATGGCCTCGCGGCCGCCCCGGCCCATGAGCCAGACATGACCACCATGAGAACCAAGATCACGGGAACTACAAGCTTCCTCGTCATTGTGGACGTCATATAGTAGAGGCTTCCTCAAATCTTTGTACCTGAAGCTCTGTTGTCCCTCTTAGCTTTGAGCTGCTATCTCGATCAATCAAACTGGATTCTTCCGTGATGTGAGTTGTGAATTCTTGTTTGGGGATTTGGCCGGCTATTTATAAGTCACCATGCATGGCAGGCCTACCTAGGTAAACTTCCATGGTTTTTACAGTGTGGCTAGTGGCATGCCGTTAAATTTGACAAGTAGGTACCAGTTCAAACTTGCAAATGCATGGAGCCACGCGGTTTTTACTATTGCCAACTTAACTCTACGGCGGCCCAGATAAAAAAAAAACTTATACGGCGGCCGAGGCATATATTCTCACGAACTTGAACGGCTAGTTCAGAGTGTACAACAACACTTGTACAAAAGATGTACGTAGCTTTCCGTCGCATCGTCTTTGCTTCGAACATTGTGCATGTCTTTCACTACTTCAGGGAAGTCGCGACATGAAATGTCCAAGCAAACACATGAGCAGGAGAGAATAATATTTTAGCGGAAAAGGATACCGATTATTCTCACTGTTTTTTTTTTTGCGGGGATTATTCTCACTATTTGACTGTCGGTACAACACGTACCTAGCTATATATGGTCTGTGCATAATAGTTTTCCTACGAGAAGAATCGCGTGGTTATCTCATTGTATTATCCAGGAGAAAAGGAAGAATGCACTGTAAATATCCATTAAAACGCATGGTCTGCACCATGCGTACACTGAACTGAAGAGGAAGCTCGACTGGGAGATGCATTTGGCTTTCTTTATAGAAATTCCAAGCTATGTATAT
Organism: Alopecurus myosuroides; assembly: GCA_028641055.1. Lineage (NCBI taxonomy): Eukaryota > Viridiplantae > Streptophyta > Magnoliopsida > Poales > Poaceae > Alopecurus > Alopecurus myosuroides. Next base: position 84,797,690 of record CM054060.1, read on the forward strand.
TTTACCTGCACTTTTCATAGATCAGATGTACTTCATCCGTCCCAAAATACATGACCTCCATTATACATGTAACCATATGTGGACAAATAGAAATCAAATATTTTAGGAAGGAGAGACTATCCTTTTAGCCTGTTTTTATGATGAGCTCAGCGAATCTGACGTCACTCGAGGAACGTTTTGTACTTTGCTAGCGCATTCAGTTGAAGTCAAAGTCTATTTTTCAGTCACAGCACTCACACATCACGAAGACAATTGACTCCACTAGGAAGGAGTGAAGGACCCGTGATACTCATGTTCGATCTGTACAAGAAGCGTCCTTGGATCTTCATGGTCTGTGATCTTGCCGTTGGTCAGATGCAAGCATTCAACTGGACAAGTTACTTTCATGCAACTAGCGAGGTTGTCATGTGTGTCACGTCCAGGGACAGTGTCGGACACAGGGTTTGGGCAAGACCGGCCAAGGCTAATTCCCACTAAAATATCACCTTCTTACCCCCTCTCCAAATGGCACAATATATCTACTCCCTCCGATCCATATTAATAGGTGCTGAAGTGGATGTATTTAGACATGTTTTATTGCTAGATACATCCACTTCAGGACCTATTAATATGGATTGGAGGGAGTACCGAAACAGGCTACAAATGCGCAAATGGCGTTTTGACGCGGAACACAAGCTCAGTGTTCAACCTGTTGACCAACAATAAGAAAGCACAAAAAATAATGGTGGCATAATTGTGTAACCATGACGCATTTCTAGTACCAAACTAGCGGGAGGTTTGGTCGGATCCTAGCCTATCGTTTCTTCATCAATAGTAGGAGAAGAACCAGAACTTGCAAAGAGGAGAAGAGTTAATTTTTTACTCGAAAATTAGGTTTCCTCTCTTTATATAGATGGAGACAATGCTTTTTGGCATTTCAATCAATGACCCTTTGATCCTCTTGGGCACATGCATCTCTAAAATCTTGTTAGGTATCTCTCTCATCCCTATTGAGACCCCAAAGTCGTGGTTTGACTGAAAACATCAAGTTTGGTAAGGGTTTGAGTCAATCACATCACAAACTCCGGTTAAACTGATACATATGTCTCATACAAATTTCGATTAGGTTGTTCTTGGGCTTAAATTAAAGGTCTAAAAAATTTCAACAACTTTGTAAACAACGAGATTTTCAGTTGACATCTCTAAAATTTGAGGGGCGGACAACTTTCAGGAAAGTTAGAATCCACCTCCAACATGGCTCCTTTTATGTTTTAATAAATTTCCAAGTAATTAGAAGTTTAGAACACATCAAAGTGTAAAACAAGAACTTCTTCACTTCTACAACTATTAATATGTTAGTCAAAGTAAATAATAAAATTTAATATAAGATCAAGTGACAAAGATATAAGAATAACATGAAAAAACAATTATAGATAGATTTGGACGTATTAACCACCCGCCCCTGCCGCATGAGTATGGGCGTCAAGAATCCATGAAAGACACTGAGGTGCATAGCCGCACCATGTGGAGATGCCACCGCGACGAGCGAACTACCTCTGGACAGCTTTGGTAGATGTATCCATGACCAACATAGTGTCCACCGCCCATCTTCTTTACCAGATCGACTAGAGAGGAGATTGGCCTAGATCATGGCCTAGGTCCATGCCTGCGGTGTCTCACACCCCGAGGGAACTTGGAACATCCAAAGCCATCGACGGGACCAACCCGAGGCCAAGCGCCGCCTCACAACACCAACGTGAGCCGGAGCCGCAACATCATGCCCGCTGGAAATAGAGGCGGTAGAGGCTATGCCACACCACGCAACCGCGCTACTGGAGGGAGGAAGAGACGATGCCACACTTCCTGGACCTCCACGCCGCACCACACACACAAAACCGCAACGCCGCCACAGCAAGTTATCGTGAGTGGAAGGAAAAAAAAACACGGTGCTATCTGAAACGAAGTGGAAACTACCATGGGAGGAGTCCATCGCCCGTGTTTAGCCTCGTGGCATCTTCTGGCGGTTGCAATGGCATATATGGAGGGGAGACGCCGACGGAGGGGGAGCTAGCATTCTGCCCGTGCTGCCCCGGTTCCACTCTTCTTTTTCTATATATTTTTGTTTTTCTACATTCTTTGGTGTTTTTTACGAATGATACTTACTACGATCTGAAAAATCACAATCCTTGACTTTACCATTCTAACGATATTAATTAGATTAATTTAAATTTCTTTTAGTGAGTTTTTAAGTAGTGTATAAGAATTTGGAGACTGTGAGGTATGTTTTCGCGCTTATTGATTCCGATTTGGTCGTTACGAAACCTTTCTCATATTCATTCGGCGGTACTCAACCAACTTTTCTATTATTACCATGCCTAATTTTTTCCTAATTCGGTCCTATGTGCTCATAGTCAATAATGTCTCATGTATGTACCCAGTTCGTTTATTCGGTCTAGGTTGGTGTGTTTAGTACTTAATCGATATACTATGAGCTTCCGTTATTAAAATATATAGTCTAGCCGTTTCCATCGCTTCAGATTTTTGATTGTGTTGGTTAGTATATAAATTCAATATGGTATTAGAGTCAAGAGGTCGCAAGTTTAAGACCTCTCTAATGCACAATTTAATATAAATAGTTGCGGCATTTCTTCTATCTCACGTCTACGGTATTGCAGTACGTCCATGGGCTAAACATGAGGGGGAGTGGTAATTTCATCAGTTCAGACTTTTAGTTGAGTTGGTTAGTGCATCCATTCAATATCTGCTATCTTGCTATTTACAAGATTACAATACGTCTCATTATCTCTATGGTGGTAGGATTCAAAATGTTAACACAATTCTAGGACACATTGTACAAGCTTCATCTTCAAATTTCTCTACCATTTTCTATGAAGCTCATCCAGATATTTATTCTATCATGTTCACCTACCCCCTTAAATTTTCATGTACTTTAGGAGCTTCTATGTTAACCATGAAGAATTTACTCCAATATGTTTCCTGCCAAATACATAGTTACTCATGATCTATCTCATTTTTCTCATAGAATACTCACAAGGTATGTATTATTTTGTCAACAAATCACCATATACCTTCTGGTGCGATTACCACAATTTCTTTATCATTGCTAGAGTACGCACATCAACAAGCAATATTTGGACATCGAGTGTGATTTTTGTACAATCATACAACTTTTTATGTTAATATGATTTAATAAGAAAATTTACAAACGGGGACAACCCTGAATCCTAACGGTCACTACGTGACATCGATCTTTTTCGCGAAAATACAAAAGCTTTGCGTTTCGATGCTTGATAGAAAGAGAGTTAACATGTACAAGATCCAAGACAGGACAACTCCACACCGTACAACTCAGCCCAAGAACCATCCGTCTATGGGAGGAGTTGGCGTAGACCCCGGGCTCCCGCGCTCGCCCACTCACGTGCCACGGTCATGATAGTGTGGAGTAGGGAGGCCACCAAGGGTTGTGCGTTCTTGAAGACCGCCGCATTCCGGGCTTTCTAGATCGACCAAGCCGTCAACATGATCAGCGACGAGATGCCCTTGCGAAGGGCGTTGGGGACGGCGCCGAGCACCCTTGTCCACCAGTCCGAGAAGACGCCCTCAACCGCGGGAGGTGACGCCGTGGATATGATCCATGATAGCACCTCATGCCAGATCGTCCTTAAGAATGCGCATCCTGTGAGAAGATGCGACATGGTCTCCTCTGATTGGTCAGAGAGTGGGCATCGCGCTGTATGGCGGAGCCCGTGGCGCGCAAGCCGCTCACCCGTCCAGCATCTGTCCAAGCATGCTAGCCAGATGAAGAACTTCACCTTGGGAGGGCCCCAGGTCTTCCAGTTGAACTTCCACGTCTCTGACGTGACCGATCCCTGTAAGAGGGCATAATAGCATGATCTGGAGGAGTACTGGCCATACCTGGTCCAGCGCCAGACGAGCATGTCCGGAGTCCCCTGTAGCTGATAGTGGCGCAGTCTGGTCCAAAGTTGGCCGAATTGCCAAAGAGCTAGGGGACTCAGCGTGCAAGTGATGTCCGTGATCCAGGCGCGCCCATCCAGCGCCTCCTGCATCGTGCGGCGCTTCCAGCGGCGCGCAGGGACAAGCGCGAAAAGGTCCGGCGCTATCTCCCTAATCGGTTTCCCGTCAAGCCATTCGTCTAGCCAGAACAACGTTGAGGTACCTTCACCAACAACCATGTAAGTGCAGGCATCAAAGATCTCCTTCTCCTCTCGGGAGAATTGCATGTCTAGGCCATGCTGGGGTCGCAAGGGGTCGGTGTGCATCCTCCATAGCCATCGCACCCTCAGGCTGATGGAGGTACGTGCTAGATACGGAACGCCTAGGCCGCCCAGCCGAGCTGGGAGGTAGACCCTCGACTAGTTAACGTGACAGTTACCACCATTGGCTTCCAGACGGCCGGCCCAGAGGAAACTGCGCAATATCTTGTTCACCTGTTTAAGAGCCTTTTCTTATTGAGGCTCAAGACAACCAGCTGTTGAAGTGGGATTGCCGCAAGCACCGATCGGACAAGCGTCAGTCGCCCCGCCTTAGGCATCATGGCTGCCTTCCAGTTAGGCAACCTGTCAGCAAGCCTGTTCACCAGAGGCTGCATCGCCTCTCCCGGAAGACGATGCAGCGAAAGAGGGATGCCAAGGTAGATGACCGGAAATGGGGCGAGTTGGCGGCCCATGGTCACGACTGCCGTGTTGGCCTCCACCTCGGAGCAAGCCATCGGGGAGACCGAATATTTGCCGAAGTTGGTGTGTAATCCCGAGGCCCGTCCAAATAGTTCGAGCAGCGCGCGGGTGGTGCGCAGCTTGTGAACATCTGGGTGGCAGAAGAGGATCACGTCGTTGGTGTAAAGCGAGAGAGACATCACCAGGTCCCTGTGCGCAAGGCGCTGCAGAATACCCAACTCATAGGCTTTAGCGAATATCCTATTCATCATGTTCATAACTAGAACGAACAGGATCGGCAACAGGGGGTCACCCTATCTCAAGTACGCCTCACCATTGAGAATCACCCTAGTACTAGAAGTGGACAACAAGATCGCAACCAACTCACGAAACCTCGGACCGAAACCCAATCTTTGGAGGACCTCGAAGAGGAAACCCCATGAGACCGAGTCAAAAGCCTTTGCTATGTCCAGTTTTAGCATCACCAGTGGTCCTTGAGCATGTTCAACAGTCTGGCGGTTTGCTGGACCAGCATGAAATTATCATGTATGCAGCGCTTCTTGATGAAGGTGCACTGGTTGTTGTCCACCAGGGATCCCACCCGGGGGGCCAGCCTCACAGCTAACATCTTGGCCACCAGCTTGGCGAAGATATGAATTAGGCTGATAAGGCGGTAGTCACCAAAAGCAGCCGCATCTGGGCACTTAGGCAGCAGGGTTAGGCCCTGGAACCCGCGCCCACACATCGTGGACAACTTATCAAAACTGACCATGAAGTCCCCCTTCACTGTCGCTCAACAACTCTGGAGGAACTCGGCTGTGAATCCATCCGGTCCAGGCGCCTTCGCATGAGGGAGTCGCCTGACAACCTCCCACACCTTCTCCTCGTTAAAGGTCGCCTCCTGCTCAGAGAGGTCCTCCGTATCCACCTCTAAGAAGTTCAAGTCGAGCGAGCATTCCCGATCGGGGGATGACCCAAGAAAGTCCTCGAAGCGAGCGAAGGTCGCCACTGCGGCATGGTCGGAGACGACCGAGACTCCCACCTGAATGTTGTGGATGACGTTCTTTTTCTCGCGGTAGGAAGCGTGTTGGTGGAAGAAGGCCGTGTTCACGTCCCCCTCCCTGAGCCAGCCAACCTTGGCCCTTTGCCGTGCCATTGTGCGCTCTAGCAAAGCCAAACCGAGGTAGGTCAGTTTTAGGCGGGCGCGGAGCAGGCGCTCATCGGGGGAGAGTTGGTGAGATTCCATGGCTATATCTAGCCTCAGCACCACCTCCCGCACTGTCATCAGCTGCAGTTTGATGCACCCGATCTTCTTGTCGCTCCAGCTCATGAGCTTGCGCGTCGTACGTTTCAGCTTGGCCGTGAGTCGGCGGAAGGGGTCCGGGTCCCCATCCACCTCCCCCCAAGCGGTTTCCACAACGTCGTGGAAGCCCTCCAATCTCAGCCAAATACCCTCAAACTGAAAATGTTTCCGCCCGACTGACTGGGTGGTGCAGTCAAGGAGGAGCGGGTAGTGGTCTGCCACCACCGTCGCCAGACATCACAGGGAGCAGCTGTGATGGAGCTCCTCCCAATCCGACGTGGCGAACACCCTGTCTAGGCAGACTAGAGTGGGGGTTTCCCGCTCGTTCGACCAGGTATAGCGCCGTCCGTGGAGGTAAATCTCCTTGAGCGCGCTCACACTTAGAAAGCGCCTAAAGCATCCCATCATCCGTCTATTTAGGTTTCCGTTGTTTTTTATCTTCATCGCGGTATATTAAGTCAAAGTCACCGCACAGGGCCCAAGGACCAGGCCCCGGGTAGAGCGCAGGACACGTAGGTCAGCCAGGAAGGCGACCTTGTCAGCCTTCTCCTGAGCACCGTACCCACATGTCAGCCACCAGCACGCAGCCCCTCCGGGGGAGGGGGACACCCTAGCCGTGAAACCGTTGACGTCTACGTGAGCGCTATCCAGCTGCACCAACCGGCTAACCCAAGCAATGATAAAACCCCCTCTCGTACCAATCGAAGGCAAGCAGAAGTAAGCGTCAAAGTTTGCGCCTAGAGTTTCCATAACAATAGCAGGGGTTAGAACAACAAGTGTTGTCTCTTGCAAACATAAAATAGACGCACCCGTAGTACCAACCGTACTCCTAACACCCCTTCGAAGCGCCCGGTTATTAAGACCACGCGTGTTACACAACAACACCTTGGGTTCGTAAGACATGGGAAGTCTTTAACACCCGGGGTGGTGGGACCTGACGTGGTCAAGCCTCAACGAGGTGACCACCCGAAGTGTCGATCAGCGGTGGAGAACAAACTCTCAGTGCCGGGAGGGTCCAACCGTATAGATCCTTGACCGCCTCGATCATTTCCTCCGATAGGGGGAGCTCAAACATCCTGCGGTAGGCCTCCAAAGCAGCCTCAGATGGTGCCTCGTCCTCCGCCACCAAGCCCAGCTTCCTCATGAGGTTCCGCACCGCGTGCATCTCCGCGTTCGTCCCTCCAGGCCGGGCAGCAATCCTCGAGCTCCGTCGTGGTTGGAAGTCCATAGCCATCAGCCAGCGTTGAAGAGCGGGGGCGTGCAACAGGGTGCCAGGGCTCATCTTGGCAGCCGCAAGGAAAACCCCTAGGGTGCGCGGTCACACAGACGGCGTGGCTGGTGTGGTCGAGGGTCGTACCGTCCTCGAGCGCGCAAAGACAACCGGTGGGGCGGTGAACCTCTGTGTGGAGGAGGAGGAGGCGGGAATGGAACCAGGAGGATGGTCCATCTCCATCTCCTCGTCCACGTCGTCATCATCCGAGCCAACCACCACATCGGATAGGGTGGGTCCCCCCTCCATCGTCGGACCGAAAATGGGAGAGGAGGGGCCCTGCGTCACCACGGCCCGGGAAGCGATCGGGGAGGCCGCCCTCTCATCCTCGCCCATAGGACCCACCTGGGAAGCCACAGTAGCCTGGAACGCATCCAGTACCAGCAGCGGGCCCGAGTCGTCCCGCTCTTGAATCTCCTCTCCAACCAGCGGCCGCGGGCCGGGGACAGAAGAGAGGGAGCCGCCAGCCTCAGGGCCCAAGCCGGTCCGCGCCACTGGCCCAGCAGCCTCAAGCGGCGCAACAGCAGGGGCCAACCTGCTCCCACCAACTATCGTCGCCACAGGGGAGAGCGTGAACGTGCGCTCGTTCATGGAGGGCCCGCCCGTGCGACCACTCGTAGAGGTGGCCACCAATCTCGCAGCCGGCACTGCGTGGGATCGCGCAGCAGGCGCAACATCTATGGGGTCCACCGACGAACCCTCCAGTGTTTTCTCCTGGGATCACGCGGAGCCGGTTTCGGATGTAGCGAGGGGCCCGCCGCGGGGACCGCAACAGAAACGGCCAACGCGGCTCGCAAGGGGCGGGCGAAACCAAATTTCTCGTGCCCGCTCCAAACGCTGCAGCGTCACCGACATGGGTAGGAGCTCGCTGGGCCCCGCCCCCGCCCCTTTTTTCTCCTTTGACCACGACCCCGTCCACGCCTCCTTTTTCTTGTGGAACACGACGAGGGCGGGAAGTGGCCCACCACCGCACCAGAGGACAACGTTCTCCCGCCGCTAGGCAGGACCGGTGCACCGTGGCGTGCCTACCTAGGCCCACCTCGACGCCCGCTGGAGGAAGCAGACCCACCCGCACCCGCACGAGTGCTGCTCGAGGCCGGCGCGCCATGGCCGCCGCCCGACAGCGAGTCTGGTAGCCCCGGCTCGTAGCCAAAATGTCGCGATAGTGGCCATCTTGGCGTCGGCCCACCGTCACCACCACCTCCTCCACCGGGAGCACGACCTCGATAGTCCGTGAAGTGCGTAACGTGGACGGCGAGGGGATACATCAGTGTGGGGACTTGCGGTGACGTGACATCGATCTTTAAATCGAATATAACTTGAGGTTCAATCCATTCTTATGCAAGACACGACAACTCCCTGCCGCCGTATCTTTGACACTCTCTGCTTGTCTCTATGGCGAGGAACAATGCGTGTTAGGACCACAAGTTTTTGAACATCGTCCTTGGGGCCCCTTCTCCTCCAACTGAGGTAGCATGCGTCCACGCCAATGCGTCGGCACAAGTGCACAACGACGCAGCCGCCTGAGGGCACTTGGTCACCTTGTTGCAACGGCCTCGCAGCCGCCCATCAGCCGAATATAATCACCATGAAAAGCAAGAGCATTGCTGCTACGAGCTTCCTCATCACCGTGTACATGGAGAGAGATGGCACGCACATGGACTGTATCGCTCCGCGTCGCCCCTGCGGCGACCGGGGCGACTTCCTCGCTCTTCCTTCTTCCGTCTCCCTCCCGCACACCCTCCTCCCCCGCCGTCGGCGGGAGCCGCCGAGCAACGGCTCGGGCGGTGCCGACGGCGGCGGCCCTCCACTACCCGCGCTCAGGGGGTCCTCGCGGGGCGGCCCTTTCTCCGGTGGCGGTGCGACTTGGGGCTGGGGATCTCGATTAGGTGGCGGTGGGGCGTCACGGCCGCGTCCTCTAGGAGTCGGGACGACATCGCAGGGCTGGTCGTCTTGATCTCGGCAGCGTGTTGGCGGGGTTGGTGGCTCCTGGTCCAGATCCGCGGGGTCGGTTGGCTGGGAAGGCGGTACCATGGATTCCGGCATCGTAGCCTTCACCTGGAGCTTACGACGGAGAGGGTCGGGGCTAAGCAGCTCTGGGACGGTGGCTGGCGGTGCTGGCCCAGGGCGGCGGAGCTCTCGGCCCAGATCTGGGCCCGATCCGGGATGGGCGGTCACTGCTGCCTCTACGGTTTCAGTGGTTTCCGGCGAGCCTGGGAACCCTTCCCCTGGCCATGGAGTGGATGGGGTGCCGGATCCGGACCAGGAGGGTCTAGTTCCGGTGACCGCCTAGCAGCCCCGTTTGCTCGGGGTTTGCGGATGCGACAGGCGGGTGCGTCCTGCTAGTCGTATCCCCGCTATCCTAGGGCTAGCTTGTTCCGTTCCTCTCCTGTCCGTTCCGGTGGAACTGCCATCTTGAAGTCTCGTCACTCCGTCGGGGGAAGATCTCGTATGCCGGGGCGGCGGCCTTAGAAGGTGTAATGCGCGGGTGGCTTTGCGGCGAGCAACGTGCAGTGGTGTTGGCCTCCTTCTTTGGCCACGTGGGTGGAGAGGAGTTGGCGGTGGGAGATCCAGGTGCTGGCGGCGCTTCGGTTTTGGCAGCTCCCAGATCACGTCCTTTAGGCCTGGCTCGGGGATTTTGGTCGGTTCGTGTTACCGGGCATAGTGTGAGGTTTTTCCGAGCAAAAGCTCTGCGCTTTGGCGTCAACGGCGGCGACGCCTGCGGGTGTCGTTACACTCTTGGGGGCGACGTTGTGGGGACCTTCTCTGTGCTAGAGCTCCGGGTGAAAACCCTTGACCATCTCGGTCTCGACGGCGGCGACGCTTTGTGTCGTCACCCTCTTTGGGGCGTCGTTGTGGAGCCTCGGTAGCTTTCGATCTCGCGCCAATTCTTCATGGCAAGTCGGGTTTTCCTTTGTTATTTCTTGTTTATCTTTGATCTGCTCTATAAGAGGATTTCCTCATCACCTTGTATCAATTCGGCCGTGTGGTTTTATTTATAAAGCGGGGCGTAAGCCTGTTTCGTCAGATAGCACGCACAGGCACGGTGCTGTCTCTTTTGAGCTATTGATCGATGACCTTAGCTATCCTTTCGTGTGTTGCTTGTGTGAGCTGTGAGTGTCTGTTCCAAGATTTGATCTTCTATTTATGAAGGACAAGCTTAGCTAGCTGGTGTGTCATGCTCTGATGAATTGCAGCCTGCAAGTACCAAAGGAAGTTTCCATGGTTTTTACTTGTCTGACACGCGGGGCGGTTATTTTGACAAGCAGCAGAACTTGCGATGCACCTACGTCGGATCGATGCATATATTCTCACGAGCTTGAAGCGCAGCTTCCAGCAGTAAAGGAGACTAGGACTACGAGAATACACATTCTTCTACGACAGATGTTGCTTTCGGTCGCTTCGTCTCTGCCGTGAGCATCGTGCCCATCTCAACAAGTCACGGTATGCAGGGAAAGTTGCAACACCGTCATGCACGGAAGAAGAACTGAAAATTCAGGAACGCGGGCGCATGCGTTCAAGCGAACAGAAAATTCAGGAGAAAATGACTGCGAGGAGAACCATATCTATCGATATATGCTCATGGTTGATTGCCTAGGAGCACGGCCGGCTGGTGTACACATACTGTAGCCTTAGACTAGTAACATACACGTTTATCTACACTATGTTACTTACTCCATTTGCCTCTCTCCTCATTAATTAGCTGCCACATCACTATTTCTGCTTAGCTGGCATCTATGTTACTGCTGAAGTTACTCCGATTGTGGTTAGCCTTATGTAGTAACAGTTTTCCTACTTTCACCAGAAGAAACGTTAGGTGTAATAATAATGTATTAATATCATTATACGCGTTCCATGAGAAAGGAGCGATTATTTGGGAGAAAAGAAGATGCCGTGTCAGAATGTCAACGAAAATTCAGTGAGAAGCTGGAACCAGCATTATTGCAGCATGCAGGGTGGAAAGAGAAGAGGAAGGTAGCTCGGCGGGTGATACATGCACGTAAGTCGAGTCTTTTACTTCAATTAATTACACTACATATGTACAAACAGCGTTCAGGTAAAATTAGTTAAGCAAGAAAATTTTCGTGGAGTTGCCTCACGTACGACACCTCGGTGTCCGACTCACGTACGACCAAACGTGGCTAAAGGTGATCGCTTGATATTTCTTCTTGCCGGACAACTAAGCGCTACGATGTACTCTTGGCTTGGTGTCGTACGTGAATCGTACAGAAAACATCGTACGCATAGCATCGCTCTTTGCTTAATATTACTGACGTTGTTAACTGCTACTCCTACTAGGATATGCTCCAATGGAAGGAACTGAGAAATAGCCGTATTTTCTAAGGTAGAGCCGTATTTTGGAACCTAACCACATACTCCCTCCGTCCACGGATAAGTGTACATCTACTTTTATACTTAGTCAAACTTTTTAAATTTTGATCAAATTTATACAAAATTGTAGCAATATATATGACATCAAAATGGTATATTATAAAACTTCATGACAAGACAAATCTATTGATACTAATTTGGTGTCATAAATGCTAATACTTTTTCCAATAAAGATAGTCAAAATTTAATAAATTTGACCGACCAAAAAGGAAAACGTACACTTTATCGTGGATAGAGAGAGTATATATGCTTGCAAGATATCATCTATTGGACTACTCCATGAATTGGAAAATCGGACTTTTGAAACATATTTACATCGAAACTCAATTCTATATCCTTAGCAACAAAATACAAACTTAGAAAAGGAGTAGTACATCATAAATTTTGGAACTTAATGGTAGCATTATTATTGATGAAAATTAGCATATGGCCATATCATCTTAGGAAAACTACATGGGTAAGTTTATTCAACTCAATATATATGTTTGCGATATTATTTTTCAGAATTTTACAAAACATGTACTTCCTCCACCCCGGGCACATGTGGGGTCCTTGTTTTCAGTTTATAGCTTTGAGCACTAATTGACCAATAAAACACGAGTCACTTATTATAAATTTTTACCATTATAAAATTTATTCAAATATGAATTAATTGTTATAATGTTCATGGTGTATAAACCATTTTTCGCTGACCAAATTGATGGTTAAACTTAGAACTCGGAATGCGTGTGCACACCTAGATAAGAACATAGGGAGTGTTTTTTTTTTTTTTTTTTTGCTATTGACATGTGAGTGCACCAGATCCAAGGTTCATCCTATTTTAACATGAATCCCGAAAAGGGATTGACCTATCTGCCCAGATTTTGGCCACGAGCGGGGTTGGGTATATCTCATATTTTTCGAAGGGCATGTTTTTGTTGGAAGAGTAGAAAAGTAGCGTTAGTACAAAATAAATTTCCCGAGGGGCACCATATGGATGGCTTGTCTAACCAAGGGAGGCATCAATTCACAACTGATTCTTGATAATTGTCAATTTCTTCCCGACACCTTGGATAAGATATCATGGAAGTTTACTAATAGTGGGTTCTACTCGTCTTCGTCGGCTTACAAGATGCAATTTATGGTCGCACCACCTGCATGATGTCAACCTTGGTATGGAAGCCGTGGGCAGCTCCCAAGTGCAAAATCTTTGCTTGGTTGATAGGTTCTAAAGTAGGGGGTGGCAAAATTGTGGTTTTGTAAGTTATGTAACCAAGTGCAAGAGATGACCTCGCATCTACTATTCTAATGTCGCTTCACCTCCTAGATTTGGTACTCTTTCAAGACTTGGCTTGGGATTCATGGTATTGCCCCACCAAATTGGCATGCGATTATTACTGTCAAGGATCACTGGAGTGAGGTAATCCATAAGAGAGGCGACATTAGGAAGGCTTGTGTTTCCCATGCGATGCTTGTGTCTTGGGAGGTTTAGAAGGAGAGAAAAATGCGTGTGTTTGTAGGAACAAGTCAATGACCGCTAATGATTGTGGAGAAGATCAAGGAGGAGTCGAAAATGTGGGGTTTAGCGCACTGGCGGAGCTCCAACCAGATTGTTGGGCGGGCCATCCCAAAGAAGAGCCCAGATTCTATCATTTCCTGGGCCAATTTTTCTTCTACTCTTCATTGTTTTGGGCTGACCTGGGCGGGCCATGGCCCGGTTTTGCTTCAACGGAGCTCCGCCACTGGTTTAGCGGGTGCTAAGGCTTTGAGTGTTTTAATTCCGTGAGACTATGCTTTGGTTTGAGGCCTTGGGTTCGCTTGTAAAACTATCTTAACTTTTTCTTAATTAATGGAAATAGAAAATTGATTGCCCCGTTTCAAAAGAAATTACTTCCTAAATCAAAGAGCATAATAGTCACGTCCATGTGAAGTTCTTATATATCAATCGTGCATCATTCCGCTGTGAGTTTCGGTACTAATCGTATCGGCATATTATATTCTTTCGGTGAATCTTTTAAGTCCTGATGTGACGATATCCTATGGTTGTGCTTTACACATGGTGATCTCTAAGAAGTTGTCCTATCCCTCGTGCGAAATGCGGTTCTTTTTCCAGTCGAGTGTGGTACGGTTGTGTTATGTCGAATGAGATTAAAAACAGTTGGGGCTGATCCTGTAAGGCGTTACTTTTGTTCAATGTTGCATCTCTATATCGCATGTATACAATTAGATACCCGAGTCAGCAATCCAAATAAACGTCATTAAATATCGGTTGGCATCTCTATTTGGCGTGACTACCCCGTCAGAAAATTCAGCTTAAGTCATTAGCATATAATGAGTCAGACTTTTCTTCTTGAGCTCCATAGTTCAGTCAGACATTAAGAAACAGTAAAACGCATCGAGCTACGGCTTACCACAGGATTTGATCCTGTTAATCGCTCGATTACGCGTACGGACGCTCACGATCAATTTCTCCTTCGGCAACATGGCTTGGGCTCGTTTCGCGCATTAACTATCGCACGAAAACATGGGCTATACGTTTCTGGGCTGCTGCTCCATGGGTCGATCTGGACGCCCTGGCATTCGTTGGGCTGACTACTTTACACAACTTAATGGGCCATAGAATTGTGCACGTATCCTGTTCTTTTCTTCTCTCCGATCCTCCGGAAGGTAGAGTGGCGGCCGGGAGAGCCGGGTATGCCACCAGCCGTCTCTTATTCGTGCGATTAATGGCGCCGTCTTCTGTTTCCTTTCCCTCGAGTGGTGGTGGTATCGAGTGGTGGTGGGCACAATTTCTCCCTACAGTTCCTCTTATAAGTTGGGCATAATAATTCCCCTCTCGCTTCAGCGCTGATCTATAATCCATCGCCATGTTTTGGGCTCAGGGTTAGATGGAGGAGTGCGGGTGCGCGCTGGCTCATGAAGACTGCTTCTCTGTTGTCGTCCAGGTGCCACTGCAGGAAGAGGTACAGGACCATCCTAACCCCCATATGTACGCGTACACAACGGAGGTGGATGACTTGGTTGACACCATGGGTTATAACAACGTCCTATTCAACAGTTTAATCTATGTAATATGTCTATATGCCATTTGGGATTAGCGTTATAACAATTGTTGATCTATTCTTTTTTCAGCTTGGATCAGTTTTGTTTGTAGATTATAGCTTATAGCTCTCAACTCACTGATTTAACACATAATATTTATTATTGTGCTACTCGCAGCTCTCTTTTTTTTTCTATTTTTATCCTACGTTCAGATTATTCAGATTTTAAGAAAAGCTCCTTCTTGGGATGATACACCAGATGATTGTTTTAAAATCACATTTATGTGGTTGCAAAACTAATTGTGCGCTTTTGCCTGGCCGTGGCGCTTGGCAACCTGGACGGCCTCTACTCCTCCCTGCCATGTTGCTCGAGAAAGCTGGTGAGCTTATGTGCAACAACTCTCTAGCTACTATCATATAACACAATTACTTTACCTTAAAATTCTCTTCAGAAATATTCACCAGAAGGAATGGAGGTGAAACATAAGTAATGTGTGATGATGCCACTCTGTACTTTACTAAGAAGGAAATGCTTATCAGAATTAGATAGATTTTTCTGTTCAGGGAATTTGGCGCTCCTACTAATCAATAAAGTTGTAGGATCTGGGCATCAGTTTATGCTTATGGTTGGGATATATTTCTGCATCAAAATTGCAGGCTTATGAACTTCGGCTTACGCTCATGACGTGTAAGGAATATCTGAATCATTAACTTATTGCTAATTTGTTTTTCTTTGTGCTCTGCCAACCAACAGTCCAGATTCCTTCCAGACCATATTAAGGCTTCCCATTAGTTTGCCATGTATATCGATTTCATGCAGGATGATAGAGACCAGGGAGATGACATTTGCTGCCACAACAACGCTTTATCTTTTTGTGGCAAGATGACTCCAGCAGTGGAATTCCTGTATTGTGGGAAAAGGTTGTTGTTAGTAGCGATATAGCTGTTGTGTCCACGGCGTGTCAGCATGGGTCGACAAGGGATCTTCCTGCACCACCACCACCGTAGGATCAACCACATGACAGTCACCACATTATTTCCCCGTCTTCGCTTTTCCCTTTGTTATTTTCATAATTTTGTTTTTTCCAATTTGGTCTTGCAATTCAGCATATTTGTAACTGTTTTGACATTGTGAATTCGGGCAATTAGAATATTTCCAGAACTTAGTATCAAATCGTTGTTAACTTTGGGTTAACAAAATGAAATTAGGTAATTGCCGCCTCTCCAAACATTAATTTTGCCAACTTTCTACAAGATGTCATGGTTATGGAGCAAAACATACTTGCCTGGTAGAATCCCTCATTAGGACATACCGAAACTTGTTTGTTGTGATATATATGAACGTTGATTGATTCCCTTGCCTATGTTACTTATGTTTATTAGGACATGTTAGTTTATTTCCTTTCTATCTATCTCAATCATATAGGTTTGTAGTATATGCTGAGGCGGTGTGTAGCTATCTCCAATTTTTTTTTAGCTTTCATGTTTTCATTACTTTTCATTATCGGGATCTGTGTGTGTCGAACCAGTTTGGTGTTTTTTTTTGGATTAACATAATTGAAAAAAGTGACATTGTCTCTATTATATTAAGTTCCAACAGCATGCATATCGATGCAATATATTGGTTACCTACTCATCTGGACGACATTAGAAAAAAAGTAAAGATCTGAATGGCATTAGAAAAAATTCTAGATCTGAATTCCTCTCTAGATCTGAATAACATAAGTAAGTCTTAATTAACATGAGAGGATTATAACAGACTAGGCGCTTTTACTATATTCTTGTAGTACTATGTGGATGAATATGACTTGTTCTAAATCAAGGAAACGAAGATGTTTGAATCAGCTTTAGCGCAATTTCTGGAGAGAAAAAAAGAATGATTTGTATGACATATATGGGGATTGAGAATGTAGAGGAGTTTAGAAAATAAAAAATTAAACAAGTAACAAAATGTATTTTGTTAAAAAAGGTCACATTAATTTCCATATAAGGATGGGCGCGGCAACACGCGCTTTCATGTTCTAGTTCGTAGTGATAGAGACTCCCTTGGAAACAAGAAACTCGTGGTGGCTGGTTTGCTCTTGCTCTGAAGGACTTCTTCTTTATACATTCACCGGTAGAACCCCCTCCCCTTTATCCCGGTTTATTAGTGCCTTTTATTCCGGTTGCACAACCGGGATGGGGCAGCCGGGATAAATGTCCCCCCATTCGTCCCGGTTATGTTAAGAACCGGGATGAATGGGTCGTCCACGTGAACGCTGAGGGCTGGCCCCTGCCAGGACCATTCGTCCCGGTTCTTAACAGGAACCGGGATGAATATCCCCGCCGCCACGACATATTTTTTTTCTTTTCTATTTCTTGTTTTCCTTTTAGGGTTTGGTCTGTAATATTCCATTTTATTAGCGGGCAACGGGGGAGGGGGGGGGGGGAGAAAACACTCTTCCCCCACTGTCGTTGATGTCGCAATCAATAATATGTACGAGGGCCCCCGAGCGATGCGGTCGGGGCAACCTCCGCCGTAGTGGGCACCGGGGGAGAAGAGGCTGCCCCCACCGATCGGGAAGCGGGCACGGCGCTTTTTTTCTCACTGGTGATCGCATTAGAATATACTTGAAAAATATACAAGTAAGTACGCACCATGACTCAAATATATAAGTAAGTACTATGCATCAAGGTACTCTTTCCCATAAGTACTCGAATACAACACCACATGCACAGTGACTCGATTATACAGGTAAATACTATGCATCTAAGAATTCGAGTGTCAACTTGTGAAACAGTAATAGTATTCTCCTCCTGGTTTTAGGACCTCCGCATTCAAGAATCCGCAAATTTCCTCTTGAATTGCTCGTATGCGATCCCTTGGGAGAAGACCGTCACGCATCCGTTCGATCTAACATAAAGAAGAGTGGTCAATACATATATAAGGGACTGCCAATAGATGGATAAAAGTGATTGTTGATGTACACGAAGTTTTTCAAAATCCCTGCCCTTGTCGCAGGTCGTCTGACGAATGAACTCGCAGACATAGTATCCACATAAGTGGTTCCCATCTCCCTGGTCCAAGCACTTTACAAGAACATGGTTTCAATAAATATAATAATGAAGCATTATAATGGTATCGAAACTAGAATCAAGTAGATAAATGTAAGCTCCTGTTTCCATGGTTCAGGTTCCTTTCTTGTGAACCATTTCCAAGTGCTGCCCGGCAAAGAAAATGAACAAAGGGAGTTATCAGAAAATGAACGCAAGTTGTCGATATAGTGTCATAAATATTGAAATTACCGTTGGATCATTTGCTGCATGTCGGCCCACGGCTCAAGGGGTTAATTTTCGAGTCCATTATCGATACTTTTTCTTTGTCAGTTTCAAATATGAGCAGAATATAGTGGAAGCTGCGTAAACATAACTCATCAGTTATACACTTATCATCGACTAAGGAAAACAGAATGTTTACAAGATAGTAACACTCACCCAAAGTTGTACGGAAAAAGTATTTCCCTCTTGTGAGCGTGAAACCTTAACGCCATCACAATATTATCTTCTGTCCCCTTGGGTTTTGTTTCCAGAATTTTATGTTTAACCCAATATGGGTCAATGAACCCAATGTCATATATTTGTCCTATTTTGCATTCGAGAATCTTCATTCTGCAATTATAATATAGCGAGTGTTATTATAAATGCAATGAACAAGGTGAGCTAGCTAGAGACTTAATTAAGTACAGAAATAAATACTTACAGACAATAGGCACTAACGATAGATTTGTCGAGGGCCTACTACTGGAATATCTGAAATAATTCTACAAACTGAATAAGGACAATCCTCTCTCGTACCCGTGATGCTCGTTTCTAACTCCCATTGGTAGCCAGTCATCTGATTCCTTCGAGGCTTCCATGTACCAATTATGCACTCTACGCATTTTTGTTGGTAGATTTTTTTCCTCCCCATGTCTGACTAGAGGACGCCCGTGCCGGTATTGGTAGGCTAATTCAGATTCGGAGAAGATTGATAAGGTCAGGATATACTCCTGAATGGATAGACCCGCAGCAGCGGCCGTTTGTCCGTACAGTGCAATAAACATCGGGTAAATTTGCTCGCCCGCAACTGTGCTCGGCCCCACCTCGGTATTCGAATGCACTATGAGCAGGGGATGGATTGATTCTTCTGTTTTCCGAGCTGGTCAATTGATCCCGTACTTCCCGCTTGAGCTACTGCTCTTCTTCGACCGCACCGCTTTGTTGTGTGACTTCTGAATAGAGCGGCTATAGTCCGATGACAGCCTCGTCTTGGGTTGATAAAGGGTCTTCACCATTTTCAACGCTCGGGCTTTGTCTTCTTTGGTGTGAGGAAAATCTGGCTCTTTCGGCGCCTTCTCCTTTGATTTCGACGCCTCGTATTCAGAATGTGCGATCTCCTTGGTTTGCTCATCAGTATAGTGGTAAGGTAACTTGGGTAGATTCTGATGAGGTGCTTTTGGTAGGGGCGACAGTCTACGCTTCGGTGATGCGGGGGTTCTCCTCCGCTTTTGGCTGCCCTGTGAGGTCCTGGGTGGGGACGGCTGACGCGGCGGAATAGACGCACGTGCTGGAGACGGCGCGCGAGGCGGAGAGTACGAAGATGACGGAGACTGGTCTTGAGGTGGCGGAGAAGGATGCTTTGGCTTCCAATTTGGAAGCACGATATGTTCCTTTGGCCATACAATGGCTAAGTTCTTGGTGTCTCCAAGTTCAGTCACCTTCCCGTCTTCACCTTCAGGATAGTCAAGCTTTACCGGGTCGAATCCGTTCATAACCTCATCCACCCCGACAATAGAGTAGCCCCGTGGAACGGGCCAACCATGGTGAGTAGGTTCAGGGCCCATTAGTCTCACAAGGCCGACCGCTGCCTTAATGGTTATGTTGACGACTTTCACATGCCGCTCACAAGATGTCATGTCCGTTATATCATCCACCGGGTGCATCATCGGCGGTGTATCATCGCCATCACCCTTGATCTATGTAACATCCCAAGTATGAAAATCACCTTTAGAATGTTTTATTTCTTGTTATTTTATGTTTTGCATCATGACATCATCACTGCATTTGTTTTTGCATTTGTTTTCCATCTGTTTGCATTTGTTTTCCTTTGTTTTCTATTTGAATTTTCAAACCAATATTCAAATGTTTTGTTTCATACTTGCTCTGTTACAATTCTCCAAATAAAAGGTTCAAATAAAACATCCATTTGTTTCCATTAAAATGAAAAGCTCAAACTATTGATTTGTTCTTTTTAATAATTCCCTTAATTCAAATTGCATTCAAATTCAAATTAAAACTTCCAAACAGCAACCATTTGGGATTTATGAAAATTACAAAACACTTCCATCATTTGTTTCCATTAAATTATAAGGTTCGAACTATTTAAATTATTGCTTTCAATATTTCACTTAAATATTCAACATTCATTCAAATTCAATCAAATTACAAACAGCAATATATTTTGAACTTTTTGGAAAACCAAAGTTTGCACATGTTGCTGTTATAATATCTATCCTATAATATTTATCCCTAAGTTTTCTACCCCAAAAAAACCCTAGCCTTTTCTTCCTTTTTCAAATCAGCAAAAAAAAAGGACAAAATCAAAAAAAAAAAAGAACGGAGAGAGAGGGGCAGGCCAGCCAGGCCCAGCCCACAAACTGGCCTGGTACCCCTTCGCTCTTTCTTCCTCCTGTACGGCAGGGAATCGAGCGTGTCCACGTCGGCGCCCTCGTGATGGGACGGCCACCGCGCGCTCCTCGCCCCTTTAAAACCCTGCCCTAGGGCTCCCCGAGCTAGCCCTAGCTCTCCACCTCGTTTCCCTCGCGCCGCCGTCGCCATTTCTCCTCTCCACCCACCTCTCTATAACTCTGAAACTCGCCACCGCGCCACCCTCTTCTGAATTCCGATGATCGCCGCCATGATGCTCCTCCTCCTCGCTGGCTAGCAACGTGAACGGGCTCCCCGCTGTACCCTCCACCTCTTCGACACCGCAGTGAGCACGGAAGGGTTCTGCAACGTCGCCGCCGTCCTCGCTTCTATCGCCGTCGGCCATCTCCCCCGAGCCTCTGTTTCCCCTCCATCGCCGGTGAGCACCACCCCACGACCACCTCCCTGTTCCCTCTCTGCTTCTCTGTACACCCGCAAGCATGCACACGAGCACGGCAGCCACGCAGCACCACGAGCAGATCATCTCCGGCGAGCGCCGTCGCGGCCAAAGATTCAGTTACCTGAATTTTGTTCAGGTTCAGTTAAACTACGAACTGAACCTCTTCCTCACCGCGCGTCCCTATCTGACAAGAATCGTTCGCTAGCGCAGTGGCACTGCACCGTGCACGCGCGCTCGGGGTCGAGGGTTCGATCCTTGACCCCCGGGATTAAATCCCACCTTTTTTCGCAAGGGGCACTGACAGGAGGGCCCCCCTGTCAGTTGCTGTGCACACACGCGGGCCACCGTGGCCCAGGGGCCCCTCAGTCAGTGGCTTGGGCTAGCCACTGCGAGGTAGAAAAGGTTTTCTGCCTTTTTCTTTTTTAAGTTAAATTTAAATCTTTTACAGATTAGTCCCTAGAAGCAAAATGCAAATAACTTTTAATTTCCAAATCCAAATAATGCAAATGAAATATGTTTACTGAACCAAATTAAATTCTCTACCTATTTAAATCATTTGTTTTCTGTTTTGAACATTTCAAATGCATCCAAATTTCAAATTTAAACAAATCATCTTAAATTTGGTTAATTTCATAACTATTTCAAAGTTAAATCAAATAACACAAATAAAATATGTTTTCCATGCTATTTTGAACCATCTTTACAAATATAAATTTTGTTTCATGTTTTGAATAATTAAAATTGCTTAAATAATTTAAACCTTGTTTAAATCATTTAAATTTGCTAAATTCATAACTTGCTCAAATTAAATTACTTTTGAACATATAAAATACGTTTTCAAACTAGAAAAGTATAAACTTTTCAAATATGAATTTGTTTTAATGTTTTGAACAAATAAAATTTCAAATAATTTCACACTTGAATTAAATTCATTTAAATCTTGTTTAAACTTGTTTAATTCATAAGTAATTTATTCTAAATCCTTTTTCAACAAGTGAAACATGTATTCCCCTAAAATTTTGTGTACTTTCCAAATATGAACTTGGTTAACTATTTTGAACAATTTAAATTGGTGAAAACAACAAATGCTTGAGTGACACCTTTAAGAAACCAAAATTCCATAACTTAATAACTAAAATTCTAAACTTGGTAAACCTTATTTTAAATTGTTCCTATGGTTGTTTTCTTTTTGTTTTCCTCATCCATGCATCATGCTAATCCACTTTCACTTGTTGGTTAGTTGTAAAACAATGATTCCAACCATAATTCATGGGCTTTCCATATGCAATCCAAATTGCATATGGGTCCATTTAAACATGTTACCATGCCAGCTATCTTATCTTTGATGCATCAATTAAATTGCCATGCATCATCCCATGTTTGTGCATTATGCCATGTTATTGATTGTTTGTGTCTCTGCGTTGTTTGTTTGCTTCTTCTCGAATAGACGATGACGTTGAGACAGACGAGGGTTACGACACTACTTCTGAGGAGTTAGCTCAGTACCAGGCTGCTGAGTTTGCAGGCAAGTATTCACTCACATGAACCATCTCCTTTCCACATTGGATACCGATACTTTCCGTTGTCTATTCTGCTAGCCTTATGAATCGTTGCTTCTGTTACGAACCTATCACATGTTATCCTTTAACCCTGATATAGCCTCACCTCCACACCTATAACCCCATTGCTTGTTGCCCGTGTCTTACTAGCATGCTTAGGGTTGTTTTGCTCGAGTCTGTTACCCGTTACTTTCTGTTACTATATTTCTATTATGTTCTGGGGCTCGATGTTAAACAACAACCTGTTAATTTTGAGGTAATGCTAAATTGATGATAAGGCACCGGCAGGAGGCCCGTCGTGGTTTTGAGGCCTGCTAGTGTCGACCCTAATTAGGAAAAGGGTCTTGTCTACTGATCCATGATGAGCGCACTAACCGCATGTGGGAAGCGTGTATGGGCGCCCCCCTCAATTTGATTCGATTCGCATCTCGTCCAAATCGCCACACTTAGTTCGGGCTTTCCATTTGATGCACTCATATGCAGGTACGAACCCGAGGCCAGGGTGGAACTTTTGTAGTCGGCATTTAGGGCGGCGTGGTCTTAGAGTGCTATGAGGGTCCCCCTTTTCTTCGTGGGGGCTCGATTAGCCGCGCACGCACAGCACGTGGTTCTTTGGGCTTGATGCGAAGAAGAGTTGAGTTGTGTTGAGTGCCCCGCTTGGTGGGAGGCATTCCATCTGGCGGGTTATTCTTACGTGTACGGCCAAATTGGTGCACCCTTGCAGGGATAAATCTTCTCGAGAAGCCGTGTTTTCCGCGGTTTTGGATGACTTGGTGAAAGTACTGGCTAACAAGTACTCAGAACAACTTACACCTAACTAATGATAATTTGACTAGTAATAGTCCTATTGACACAATAACTTGAACCATCATTAATCCAACTGTGTGAGTTATCCTCGGATTGCTTCTTTGGATAAGGGGCGAGATCCAGGATGGGTTTGTTTGGTGGTTAGTTGTAGTTGGTTACGATACGCTATCTTATCTCCTTTCTGTTAGCCGGAAGTTATAGAATGCATCTGTAGTTGGTTATTGCAGCCCGCTGCCACATCTTTTGTATCACCCTTTCTTCCGTTGAACCCAAAGCATCTGTGCTTGATGTTGTGGGGTACACTTTGGTGAATTGTGAGTCTTGCTTGCCAGTACGTTGTTGTACTGACCCCTTTGGGGCTGTGGTTTCCGCAGACTACGCTTACGAGGATCCCCGTGATGGCTACTACGTGGAGTTTGACGAGGCTGCTGACGAGTAGATAGCGGACCTGGGCAGGATCCGAGACATCGTGGATGGGCTCCGTCTTTTTGTTTCCGGCCTCTTAGGCCTATTTGGATCTTGTCTGTACTCAGACATGTTGAATGCTTCCGCTGTGTTGTAGTGATGAATTGTTGGGACATGTGTCCTCTGCATGATTGTATTTTCTATCTCTGCTCTAGTGAGAGCTATTTGCAACTTATTTCAATCTTTTGTGTCCTAGAGATATGTTGTGATATCAGATGTTCTAATGCCGTTGACGTACCATGTGTGTATGTTATGAAGTACGTCAACGGAAGTGTCCTGATTTCTATGGGATGGTTTACGCAGACGATGGATAGTAGAGAATGGTTGTCACACGTTTACGTGTTGGCCTGCTCATATTGAGATGCGGGTGCCGGTATGCCTCGTAAGCCATTTGTTCTACTGTTTAGCGGACTGTGAGTATCCTCTAGAAGTCCGGGTGCGACAAATGGTATCAGAGCCTGTCTGCCTGTAGGATCCCCTTTACTGGTCGCAGTTGAGTCTAGAAACTATTTTGTAGCTATATAGGAAAAATGAAACGTGAGAGTAGGAATTCTGTTCTTTTATTTCTTTCCCCACCCACCCTCCCTTTTCTGGTAAGGAAGTGCAACGTTGTTTTTCTCTTCTCACCTAAACTTTCAAGTTAGGATTTCACGTATCCCGGTTTCTCTAGGATAGTTATATCTACTAGACCATAGGAATGGAGGTGGTTGTGACATGATTTATCATGTTGCCTACTCACGATTTAGAACGGAGGCGTGTAAGCCCCAGAAGCAAATCCTCTATTCCTTAAGCAGTAGATATTGATCCTTTAGAAGCCCGGATGGGTTTTCCGTAGTACCTCAGGAGTGTTTTGGTCTCGTGTTCCCGATGTTGCTTCGATATCCTGTTCTTCTCAACATCCTGTTGAAACCTTGTTGTTGCTTTCCACTTCAGTTCTTCTACCGGCGTCTAATCAAAACTTCCCAATCATCTGCAGATGGATCTCAGGTTCTTCCCGCAGGTGGTTCGGATGACTCGTTGCAAGAGCACCGCCGGTTATCCGGAGATGCTGAGGGACATGGTCACTTATCTGGGGTTCCGTTGGGCACCAGAGTACCAGGTCTACGAGCAGCAGCGAGAGTTTGACCAGACCTACTACCAGGCAATCGTCTACATTCAGTCAGATGATGGCAAGAGCGTAGTCCACCGCTACGAGGCAGTAGGTTCCACAGTGGATATGGCCGTGCAGCAGGCAGCTTATGTGAGTCTCACCGTCCTTCGTGCTGACTACTGGGGGTTTGACGATTCCATCTATCGCCACATCCCCCGTGGTTACATCACTTCGGAGGGAGCTCACTTCACTCTCTACGACAACTTGGATGTTTATGAGCATGATAACTCCAGGCTGCACACCACCGCTCAGTTTGTGAGGCACAGTGACGCAGTTGCCCGCACACTTTCTCAGGAGTTGGCTTCAGTGAGAGAGCAGCTCTACCTTGCGTTGACTCGTCTGGCGACGTACACCACAGACTTTGTTGGAGACGAGCGCTTCGCACGTTTCGATCAGCCAGTTGGTCGTCGTCTGCCAGATGCTGGAGGTTACGAGCCGATCAGAGGTCCACTACTCAACCTTGGTGCTGGTTACACTGGGATTCCCCGCTTTGGAGCACAGGGAGCCGATGCTATGTACTTCACCACACCGAGAGTCGGGCTCAGACCACGTCAGATCTACGTGGATCGTCGTTCTACCTACTTTCGTGGGCGTCCTCCTCACCGTACCTCTCGTCGTACTACTCACCGCCGTCCTGCGTGATGAGCATGATAGTACCGATGTATCCATTCTTAGCTATGTTTGGTTATCCTTTGGCACTCGAACCATTTGTGGTGTGTTGGATATTCTGATGTATTTGAACATGTGATGATGTACCTGTTGGTTATCTATTCATGCGTCGGAATAATCTCTCTTTTGGTTGCCGAGTCTATCCTTTTCTGTTGTTGTGCTAAAATGCATTTCCATTCAGGATGCCGCCAACAAGGAACACCCCGCCTGAGCCACCGCCAATCACGGAGCTGTTGACTCATATGACTCAAGTCATGGCGCAGATGGCCCAGTTTCAGACTAATCAGCACAACAACCAGACCGCTCCAAGAGTCAGCATCAAGGAGTTTCTCAGTCTGGGCCCGAGAGCTTTCGTGGCAACACGCGAGCCTCTGGATGCTGATGACTGGATCCGTGAGATAGCCAAGGCTCTGGACATTGCTAACGTTGCTGAGGAAGACAAGGTCAAGTATGCCTCCTATCTGCTGAAGGGTCAGGCAGCTACTTGGTGGGAAAACTACCAGACCATGAGAGCTGGCTATCCAATCACCTGGGGTTGTTTCAAGGAAGCTTTCCTGAAGCACCACATTCCAGATGGTCTCATGGAAAGGATGCGTGAAGAGTTTTGCTCTCTCAAGCAGGGCAACCTGGACGTCATTGGCTATCAGAGTGAGTTCAATCGCCTCGCTCGTTACGCTGGTGATGAGGTGTCCACTGAGGCTAAGAAGATGGCAAGGTTCCGCAGAGGGTTCAACCCGGAACTCAAGTACGCCCTCACTAATATCAAGGCCAACAACTTCGAGGAGCTCGTTAACACCGCGCTCAATGAAGAAAATGGGTGCAAGGCGTTCGAGGAGTCTCGCAAGCACTCGCATGAGGGTGGTTCCTCCTCCAACATGAGCACCCCTCCGCAGAAGCGCCGCATCTGGGTGCCAAATGGTGCTGTCACTCGGGCTCCATATGCCCAAGCTTCTCCAGGCTTCGCTCCCCGCCCACCCAACCCTGTTCAGATGCATGATCAGAGGGTTTCAATGGGGCAGCCAAGGCCAGGGCCTCCTCGTGTCGTCACTTGCTACAAGTGCAAGCAGACGGGGCACTACGCTGACAAGTGCACGCAGAGGCAGCTACCTCCACCACCACCTCGTCCCAACACAAACCAGGTAATGGTGCGTGCTCCCCCGCCTAAAGCCTTCAACACCAACAATAGGCCTGTCGGGAGGACCGCAAGGGTGAATCATGTCAAGATCGACAAAGCTGAGGAAGCTCCTGACGTCGTTCTCGGTACATTCCCCGTAAACTCTAATCCTGCTAAAGTGTTGTTTGATACCGGAGCATCACATTCTTTCGTGTCAAAGATCTTTGCGACAACAATTAAGCTCCCTTTTGTTGGTTTGGGTTCCCCGCTAGTAGTAAACTCCCCTGGAGCAACTATGCAAACGTCTAAGATCAGTCACGGAAATCAAATCCTAATTGGAGGCCACATATTCCTTGCTTCTCTCATACTGCTTGGCAATTCTGACATTGATGTCATTCTTGGTATGGATTGGTTGAAGGCCAATAAAGCTACGATTGACTGTGCTCAAAAGTCAATAACTCTGTTCCACCCCTCTGGCCAGATAGTCTATTCTCCAAATGAATCAAGTTCCTTTCAGCTGTGCACCCTCGATGCAAAACCTCTTCCTCTACTTGAAAATGTTCCGGTGGTTTTTGAATTCCCTGACGTCTTTCCAGAAGAGTTGCCAGGGATGCCTCCGGACAGAGGAGTTGAGTTCGTGATCGAGCTTGAACCAGGTACTGCTCCAATCTCTAAGCATCCATACAAGATAGCTCCTCCTGAACTGAAACTGTTAAAGGAGCAAATCGATATGTACATGGAAAAAGGTTACATTCAACCTAGTTCCTCGGCTTGGGGTTGCCCAACTCTGTTTGTTGCGAAGAAGGATCACACAAAGAGACTCGTTGTTGACTATCGTCCTCTTAACGAGAAAACCATCAAAAACAAGTATCCAATTCCTCGTATCGATGATCTTTTTGATCAACTTGCTGGAGCCTCAATATTCTCCAAGTTGGACTTGAGAATGTGTTACCATCAAATAAAGATCAGAAAGGAAGATATTCCAAAAACAGTTTTCACCACTCGGTACGGTCTATATGAATTCACCGTCATGTCCTTTGGTCTCACCAATGCACCGGCGACTTTCTCTCGACTCATGAATTCTGTCTTCCATGAATACCTCGACAAGTTCGTTGTGGTATATCTTGATGACATTCTTGTCTACTCCAAATCTGAGGAAGAGCATGAAGAACATCTTCGTCTCACTCTCATGAAACTTCGCGAGCATCGTCTATATGCCAAGTTCTCCAAATGTGAGTTCTGGATTCCAGAAGTTGCTTACCTTGGTCATGTCATCTCTGCCAAGGGCATAGCCATTGATCCAAAAAAGGTTAAAGCAATTGTTGATTGGAAACCTCCTAAGACGGTAAAGCAAGTAAGAAGTTTTCTTGGCTTGGCTAGCTATTGCCGTCGGTTCGTCCAAAACTTCTCCAAGATTGCCAAACCTCTCACTGATCTCACAAAGAAGGACAAGAAGTTCGTTTGGTCTCCACAATGTGATGAAAGTTTCAATCTCCTGAAGACTAAACTCACTTCTACACCAGTTCTGGTTGGCCCAGATCCTACCAAACCTTTCCAGATATTCTGCGATGCATCTCTCCAAGGTCTAGGTGCAGTTCTTATGCAAGAACGTCAAGTTGTGGCTTATGCTTCACGTCAGTTGAACGCACATGAGCTCAATTATCCCACACATGATCTTGAACTTGCAGCAGTTGTGTTTGCCCTCAAGAAATGGAGGCAATACTTGTTGGGTAATCGCACTGAAATCTTTTCCGATCATAAGAGTCTGAAATACATCTTCACTCAACCAGATCTAAACCTCAGGCAAAGGAGATGGATTGAAAAGATTAAAGACTTTGATCTTACCATTTCTTACACTCCAGGCAAGGCTAATGTTATGGCCGATGCCCTCAGTCGTAAGTCGTATTGCAATAATCTCATGATCATGGAAAGCCAACCTCCTCTTCATGAAGAATTCCAGAAGCTCAACCTTGGTCTTGATCCTCAAGGCTATCTTGCAAAGTTGACAGCCAGTCCAACTCTCGAGGACAAGATTCGTTCTGAACAACTTCGCGATGCTGAAATCAAGAAGATGGTAGAACACATCAAAGAAGGCAAGGAGAAATTTAAGTCCTTCTCAATTGATGAAAAGGGAACTGTGTTCTTCGAAGGACGCATTGCAGTTCCTCAAGTTCAAAGTCTCAAAGATGTCATTCTCAAGGAGGCTCATGAAACTCCTCTCTCCATACACCCTGGAAGTACAAAGATGTACCAGGATCTCAAAACACTGTATTGGTGGCCTGGCATGAAACGTGAAATTGCTCAATACGTTTCTGAATGCGACGTTTGTCAACGTGTTAAGGCAGTTCATCAGAAAACAGCCGGTCTCCTCCAACCTCTGAAAATCCCTGAGTGGAAGTGGGACATGATTGAAATGGACTTCGTCACTGGTTTTCCAAAGTCCAAGAGGGGCAACGATGCAATCTTCGTTGTCATTGATCGTCTCACTAAAGTAGCTCACTTCTTTGCTGTCAAAGAAACAATCTTAGCTAGCCAGTTAGCAGAGTTCTACACAGCAAAGATTGTTCCCCTTCATGGTGTTCCATTGGAAATAAGCTCAGACCGTGGAAGCATATTCACTTCTCATTTCTGGAAAAGCTTTCAAGAAGCATTGGGCACCAAACTTCTGTTCAGCACAGCTTACCATCCTCAGTCTCAAGGGCAAGTCGAAAGAGTCAATCAGATTCTCGAGGATATGCTCAGAGCATGTGGTCTCTCCTTTGGCATGAAATGGGAGGAATGCCTTCCATATGCTGAATTCTCCTACAACAACAGCTTCCAGGCAAGCCTAGGCATGGCACCATTTGAAGCTCTCTATGGCCGCAGATCCAGGAGTCCAATCAATTGGTTTGGAGCTGGTGAACGTTCACTCTTAGGCCCTGACATTGTTAAGGAAGCCGAAGAGAAAGTTCGCATCATTCGTGACAATCTCAAGATTGCTCAGTCTCGTTAGAAAAGCTACTATGACAGCAATCACAGGGATATGATCTATGCACCTGGTGACAAGGCATATCTCCGTGTAACTCCCCTCAGAGGCACTCATCGTTTTGGTGTGAAAGGAAAGCTTGCACCAAGATACATTGGTCCTTTCAACATTCTCTCAAGGCGTGCGGAAAATGCCCATCGTCTTGAACTTCCAGAAAAACTATCCAAGGTGCACGATGTGTTTCACGTGTCACAGCTCAAGAGGTGTTTCAAAGATCCAGATCGTGCAGTTGATCATGATTCCATTGAACTGCAAGAAGATCTATCTTATGAGGAGCACCCTGTTCGTATTATCGATGAGACCGAGCGTAAGACTCGCAACAAGAGCACCAAGTTCTTGAAAGTGCAGTGGTCCCATCATTCCGATAAAGAGGCAATGTGGGAGACCAAAGAGGATCTTCGCAAGAAGTATCCGGACCTTTTCACTTCTCAGTAGGAATCTCGGGGCACGATTCCTTCAAGGGGGGGGGGGGGGCGTTTTGTAACATCCCAAGTATGAAAATCACCTTTAGAATGTTTTATTTCTTGTTATTTTATGTTTTGCATCATGACATCATCATTGCATTTGTTTTCGCATTTGTTTTCCATCTGTTTGCATTTGCTTTCCTTTGTTTTCTATTTGAATTTTCAAACCAATATTCAAATGTTTTGTTTCATACTTGCTCTGTTACAATTCTCCAAATAAAAGGTTCAAATAAAACATCCATTTGTTTCCATTAAAATGAAAAGCTCAAACTATTGATTTGTTCTTTTTAATAATTCCCTTAATTCAAATTGCATTCAAATTAAAATTAAAACTTCCAAACAGCAACCATTTGGGATTTATGAAAATTACAAAACACTTCCATCATTTGTTTCCATTAAATTATAAGGTTCAAACTATTTAAATTATTGCTTTCAATATTTCACTTAAATATTCAACATTCATTCAAATTCAATCAAATTAAAAACAGCAATATATTTTGAACTTTTTGGAAAACCAAAGTTTGCACATGTTGCTGTTATAATATCTAACCTATAAAATTTATCCCTAAGTTTTCTACCCAAAAAAAACCCTAGCCTTTTCTTCCTTTTTCAAATCAGCAAAAAAAAAAAAAACAGGACAAAATCAAAAATAAAAAAAGAACGGAGAGAGAGGGGCAGGCCAGCCAGGCCCAGCCCACAAACTGGCCTGGTACCCCTTCGCTCTTTCTTCCTCCTGTACGGCAGGGAATCGAGCGTGTCCACGTCGGCGCCGTCGTGATGGGACGGCCACCGCGCGCTCCTCGCCCCTTTAAAACCCTGCCCTAGGGCTCCCCGAGCTAGCCCTAGCTCTCCACCTCGTTTCCTCGCGCCGTCGTCGCCATTTCTCCTCTCCACCCACCTCTCTGTAACTCTGAACCTCGCCACCGCACCACCCTCTTCTGAATTCCGATGATCGCCGCCGTGATGCTCCTCCTCCTCGCTGGCTAGCAACGTGAACGGGCTCCCCGCTGTACCCTCCACCTCTTCGACACCGCAGTGAGCACGGAAGGGTTCTGCAACATCGCCGCCGTCCTCGCTTCTGTCGCCGTCGGCCATCTCCCCCGAGCCTCTGTTTCCCTCCATCGCCGGTGAGCACCACCCCACGACCACCTCCCTGTTCCCTCTCTGCTTCTCTGTACGCCCGCGAGCACGCACACGAGCACGTCAGCCACGCAGCACCACGAGCAGATCATCTCCGGCGAGCGCCGTCGCGGCCAAAGATTCAGTTACCTGAATTTTGTTCAGGTTCAGTTAAAATACGAACTGAACCTCTTCCTCACCGCGCGTCCCTATCTGACAAGAATCGTTCGCTAGCGCAGTGGCACTGCACCGTGCACGCGCGCTCGGGGTCGAGGGTTCGATCCCTGACCCCCGGGATTAAATCCCACCTTTTTTTCGCAAGGGGCACTGACAGGAGGGCCCCCCTGTCAGTTGCTGTGCACACACGCGGGCCACCATGGCCCAGGGGCCCCTCAGTCAGTGGCTTGGGCTAGCCACTGCGAGGTAGAAAAGGTTTTCTGCCTTTTTCTTTTTTAAGTTAAATCCAAATCTTTTAGAGATTAGTCCCTAGAAGCAAAATGCAAATAACTTTTAATTTCCAAATCCAAATAATGCAAATGAAATATGTTTACTGAACCAAATTAAATTGTCTACCTATTTAAATCATTTGTTTTCTGTTTTGAACATTTCAAATAAATCCAAATTTCAAATTTAAACAAATCATCTTAAATTTGGTTAATTTCATAACTATTTCAAAGTTAAATCAAATAACACAAATAAAATATGTTTTCCATGCTATTTTGAACCATCTTTACAAATATAAATTTTGTTTCATGTTTTGAATAATTAAAATTGCTTAAATAATTTAAACCTTGTTTAAATCATTTAAATTTGCTAAATTCATAACTTGCTCAAATTAAATTATTTTGAACATATAAAATATGTTTTCAAACTAGAAAAGTATAAACTTTTCAAATATGAATTTGGTTTAATGTTTTGAACAAATAAAATTTCAAATAATTTCACACTTGAATTAAATTCATTTAAATCTTGTTTAAACTTGTTTAATTCATAAGTAATTTATTCTAAATCCTTTTTCAACAAGTGAAACATGTACTCCCCCTAAAATTTTGTGTACTTTCCAAATATGAACTTGGTTAACTATTTTGAACAATTTAAATTGGTGAAAACAACAAATGCTTGAGTGACACCTTTAAGAAACCAAAATTCCATAACTTAATAACTAAAATTCTAAACTTGGTAAACCTTATTTTAAATTGTTCCTATGGTTGTTTTCTTTTTGTTTTCCTCATCCATGCATCATGCTAATCCACTTTCACTTGTTGGTTAGTTGTAAAACAATGATTCCAACCATAATTCATGGGCTTTCCATATGCAATCCAAATTGCATATGGGTCCATTTAAACATGTTACCATGCCAGCTATCTTATCTTTGATGCATCAATTAAATTGCCATGCATCATCCCATGTTTGTGCATTATGCCATG
The DNA here is from genome assembly GCA_028641055.1 of Alopecurus myosuroides. NCBI lineage: Eukaryota > Viridiplantae > Streptophyta > Magnoliopsida > Poales > Poaceae > Alopecurus > Alopecurus myosuroides. The sequence continues at coordinate 84,830,271 of CM054060.1, forward strand.
TTATTGATTGTTTGTCTCTCTGCGTTGTTTGTTTGCTTCTTCTCGAATAGACGACGACGTTGAGACAGACGAGGGTTACGACACTACTTCTGAGGAGTTAGCTCAGTACCAGGCTGCTGAGTTTGCAGGCAAGTATTCACTCACATGAACCATCGTGTTCCTTTCCACATTGGATACCGATACTTTCCGTTGTCTATTCTGCTAGCCTTATGAATCGTTGCTTCTGTTACAAACCTATCACATGTTATCCTTTAACCCTGATATAGCCTCACCTCCACACCTATAACCCCATTGCTTGTTGCCCGTGTCTTACTAGCATGCTTAGGGTTGTTTTGCTCGAGTCTGTTACCCGTTACTTTCTGTTACTATATTTCTATTATGTTCTGGGGCTCGATGTTAAACAACAACCTGTTAATTTTGAGGTAATGCTAAATTGATGATAAGGCACCGGCAGGAGGCCCGGCGTGGTTTTGAGGCCTGTTAGTGTCGACCCTAATTAGGAAAAGGGTCTTGTCTACTGATCCATGATGAGCGCACTAACCGCATGTGGGAAGCTTGTATGGGCGCCCCCCTCAATTTGATTCGATTCGCATCTCGTCCAAATCGCCACACTTAGTTCGGGCTTTCCATTTGATGCACTCATATGCAGGTACGAACCCGAGGCCAGGGTGGAACTTTTGTAGTCGGAATTTAGGGCGGCGTGGTCTTAGAGTGCTATGAGGGTCCCCCTTTTCTTCGTGGGGGCTCGATTAGCCGCGCACGCACAGCACGTGGTTCTTTGGGCTTGATGCGAAGAAGAGTTGAGTTGTGTTGAGTGCCCCGCTTGGTGGGAGGCATTCCATCTGGCGGATTATTCTTACGTGTACGGCCAAATTGGTGCACCCCTGCAGGGATAAATCTTCTCGAGAAGCCGTGTTTTCCGCGGTTATGGATGACTTGGTGAAAGTACTTTCTAACAAGTACTCAGAACAACTTACACCTAACTAATGATAATTTGACTAGTAATAGTCCTATTGACACAATAACTTGAACCATCATTAATCCAACTGTGTGAGTTATCCTTGGATTGCTTCTTTGGATAAGGGGCGAGATCCACGATGGGTTTGTTTGGTGGTTAGTTGTAGTTGGTTACGATACGCTATCTTATCTCCTTTCTGTTAGCCGGAAGTTATAGAATGCATCTGTAGTTGGTTATTGCATCCCGCTGCCACATCTTTTGTATCACCCTTTCTTCCGTTGAACCCAAAGCATCTGTGCTTGATGTTGTGGGGTACACTTTGGTGAATTGTGAGTCTTGCTTGCCAGTATGTTGTTGTACTGACCCCTTTGGGGCTGTGGTTTCCGCAGACTACGCTTACGAGGATCCCCGTGATGGCTACTACGTGGAGTTTGACGAGGCTGCTGACGAGTAGATAGAGGACCTGGGCAGGATCCGAGACATCGTGGATGGGCTCCGTCTTTTCGTTTCCGGCCTCTTAGGCCTATTTGGATCTCTGTACTCAGACATGTTGAATGCTTCCGCTGTGTTGTAGTGATGAATTGTTGGGACATGTGTCCTCTGGATGATTGTATTTGCTATCTCTGCTCTAGTGAGAGCTATTTGCAACTTATTTCAATCTTTTGTGTCCTAGAGATATGTTGTGATATCAGATGTTCTAATGCCGTTGACGTACCATGTGTGTATGTTATGAAGTACGTCAACGGAAGTGTCCTGATTTCTATGGGATGGTTTACGCAGACGATGGATAGTAGAGAATGGTTGTCACACGTTTACGTGTTGGCCTGCTCATATTGAGATGCGGGTGCCGGTATGCCCCGTAAGCCATTTGTTCTACTGTTTAGCGGACTGTGAGTATCCTCTAGAAGTCCGGGTGCGACAATCTACGTGGAAGCAACGATACTTTTCCGATTTGATGGTGCGGCGCCAGTACTGTCGAATGCACCGTCTACCATATGCGGGGCAGTACTTTGCTGCTAGGTCAGTCTGTCAATTTGTTCCTGCTGCCGCTCTTCGAGTTCCCGCTGCTGCTTTAATTCTTCGTCAACTTTTTGCCACCGGTCTATCTGTCTCTGTGCTTCAGATTCCATCAAATCCTTTCTCCTCTGACGGTTTCTATCCGGATATTTCTTCTTCTCATCGGAAAACCCAAGTTTCCACGGAACAGAGCCTGGTGTGGTTCGTGTCCGGCCATTGTGTTCCGGGTTCCCAAGGGCGCGTGTGAGCTCGTCGTTATCTCTATCCGGCTGGAACTTCCCCTCTTTAACATCATGTATTGCTTCTCTAAGTATTGCGATGGGTAGAGGATTTTCTGCATGTCTTAAATTATAGATGCACCTTCCTTCTGAGTCCAACGTGCCCCCGTGCGCGAAAAACCAAGACCTTGTACGTCCTTCCCAGATTAGTGTCTCTGGAATGATCTCCTGGAGCAATCAAGTCGTCCTCAAGTTTATCCCACTTAGGCATGATACCCCTCTAGCCAGCTTGCTGCATAATATGGTGATAGATATTTTTAGCGGCGGTTGCCGCATTTTTTTAGACCTTGTCAGAGCTTCTTCCGACTTCTTGTATGCAGCAAATTCTGCCCAGAAAGGTTTTATCTTCTCATACGTCCCAGTGAAATCTGGAGTCTTGCCTTTCTTGATAAAGTTAAGGTGCAAATTTTCTTCCAGTTGTTGAATTGCCGGGCCATCTTCCTTAAAGTGAACGCCTTGACCAGTTCCACTAAGACTGCTTCCTTCCGCTGTAAGATCACTTCAGGATCCTCCTCATTCTCATCCACCTCATCTTGACACACCTCCGGCGTCGGCAGGGTGAAATTAGCCATCATCTTTTTGAAAAGAGCTTTTTTTTTGGCTTTGTCGCCGAGATATGAGATTTCGGCACCCTCAAGTGGCTTATTCCACTCCCGAACGGTGATCGAGATGTGGTCCCTAACAATCACTCCGCATTGCTTCACATATTTTTGGGCAACTTCTTTGGGAAGCTTTGGTGCGCCATCTGCAGCGATCTTTTCGATCATGTACCTTTCATGCTCCTTTAACTTCTTCGTTGCGCCTCGTTTAGTTTTCTTTCCGGTGGATTTGCTAGATCCGGATGGCTAAAATAAGAAAGAGTGTTAACACATGTATATAGAAAACAGATGCTTCATTTAATTAACATATATATATATATATGCACCTCGCTAGAGTGTGTAATTTCTAAGGTTGTACCGGAGCCGTCGGATTCTCCATCATCGTCTCCCTTGACGATGTTGTAAGCTAATCCGTCAACGGAGCCGTCTGTTCGGGCAAGCTCCGGATCTACCTCACCGGAGCCGTCTGTTCGGGCGAGCTCCGGATCTCCCTGATGACCCACAAGTATAGGGATCGCAACAGTCTTCAAGGGAAGTAAAACCCAAATTTATTTATTCGACACAAGGGGAGCCAAAGAATATTTGTGAGCCTTAACAAGTGAGTTGTAAATTCACCTGCACCTGAAAGTGGACTTGTTCGCGGTGGTTTATCAGTAGTAACAGTTTTATAGTAGCATTAGTAGTGAAATAACAGCAGCAGTGGAATGAAAACAGCAGCAGTAGTGTTTGAAGTAAACAGCGGGATTAAATACAGTAGGCATGGGGATAAATGAAAGGGAGTTGCGTGGATAAGATAGTTCATATAATGATCAAGTCATGGGCATTGCAGATAAATAAGATAAAGCATCCAAGCACTAAGTAACCATAGGCATGTGTTCCGCAAATAGTCGTACGTGCTCGCAATGAGAACTTGCACAACATCTATTGTCCTACCAGCCCGTTTTCAGCGGGGCCTCAAGGGAACTACTGCTAATTAAGGTGTTCCTTTAATAGAACACCGGAGCAAAGCATTAACACTCTGTGAACACATGTGATCCTCACATCACAGCCATCCCCTCCGTTTGTCCAAATTTCTGTCACTTCGGGGCCTCGGGTTCCGGACAATAATATGTGTAAACAACTTGCATGTATGATCAAGAAACAATAATTATCATCATGATTCAATAAAATGTCCAGATCTGAGATCATGGCACTCGGGCCCAAAGTGGCAAGCATTAAGCATAACAAGTTGCAACAATGTCAATAGCACTAATAGAAGATACTAGGCACTATGCCCTAACAATCACGACGTTATTACATGAACCAACTCATCCAATCCCTAACATCCCCTTCAGCCTACAACAGGGGAATTACTCACACATGGATGTGGGAAACATGGATGGTCGATGGAGAGGCGTTGGTGATGACGGTGGCGATGATCTCCTCCAATTCCCCGTCCCGGCAGGGTGCCAGAACGGAGTTTCTAAACCTCGAACGGAGTTTCTTTCTGAAAAACTATCAAACCCCCTCGTGTTTTAGGGTTGAAGGCTATGTGTAGTCGAAAGGGGAGACCGAGGAGGGCTCTGGGTGGCCCACACCCCTAGGTGGCGCGGCCTAAGGGCGGGGACGCGCCGGGGGTGGTGTGGGCCCCCTCTGGCTCTTCTCCTGGCCTCCTTTTGGTCCCGGGGTCTTCTGGTGTTTTAGGACCAATGGGATCTTTTCTGGGCAATTTTCTGAAAGTTGATTTTTCTGCTAAAAACGAGACACCAAGGTAATTCTGCTGAAAACAACGTTAGTCCGTGTTAGTTGCATTCAAAACACACAAGTTTAGAGGAAAACAATAGAAAAAATGTTTGGAAAAGAAGATACGTTTTCGACGTATCAACTCCCCCAAGCTTAGCTTATTGCTTGTCCTCAAGCAATTCAGTGACAAATGAGTGCGATAAAAGATTTGTTTCATATGATGTAAATATACTCACTATATGATCAAATACTTAGTTATGCTCATGATAAGATACATGCAAGATACTGTCACTTAATAGTTATGCAAACCATGGAGAGATAACAACATATTAATAATAGACAATATGAAGCATAACTATTTTCAAGATTGCAGTATTCATAATAGGATCTGATAAAGTGGTATCTCGTTTGCCCATATGTGTGGGCAAAGTATAAATGCCAGGGCACCTCTGAAGTTCAAGGGAAGACTAGAAGTAAAGATATCAAAGATGTGAGTATCAAGATTATACCACAATAAACCGTTCTTTGGGACAAACACATCACACTAAGAATGATAATTATGCTCTCAAGAAGGTGCTCAAAGAATATGGTGGAGACTCAACATAAAAGTAAAAGAAAGGCCCTTCGGGGAGGGAAGCGGAGATTACTCATGTCCTAGAGCTTTTATTTTACTAAACAGAGGTATTGAAAACATTTTTAAGAGAGGTGTATGCTTATGTCAACGAATGGTAAACAGACAATATAGTACGTCACAAGCCAACTGGATTCACAAGAGCGGCTCCCATCGTGAAGGACGCAACTGGTGTAGAAGGTCATCCCTCTTTCTCTTTTGTTTACACAATTATGCTTTGACTGATAAATCAGGGACAAAAATAGTGAAGAGAATTTGTTTGTATTAATTTGGGGTTGGGCACCCCTCTGCGAGATCTTCTATCATTTGGATAACTCGATGAAGCCACTAGTCCAGGGTGTGAAATCCAATAAACGAGTGAGATAAAGATTCTCTATTTACGTCCTCATGAGCTAAAACAGGGGCACAAAACATGAATAATTTTTAGAAGGTTTTAAAGGTAGCACATGAGCAAATTACTTGCAGTGGCAGTTAAATACCACATGTAGGTAGGTATGGTGTATACAATGGGAAACTTTGGTTTTTGGGAGTTGGATGCACGAGTATAATTCCATAGTCGGTACAGGTGAAGGCTAGCAATAGACAGGGAGCGACAATCAAGAGAGCAACAACTATCATAATCATGTTTGCGACAAAGTAAAATTAACTAGGGCATAAAATTGATACTAGAACTCTGAGGCAAAATAAATCATCGAGTCTTATTGACTTTTTGTTTTCAGTCTTAGCATGCGTGAGCATGTGCCAAGTCGATTGAAATGAAACACTCAGATGAGGCTACCACAATGTCACACTCTTCTACGAATAGAACAATGCGAACAAATATTATATGACAGATCATTTACCATTAATAAATTGGAACAAAACATGAGAGAGCACGAACTATTAAGCAGCCATTAAGTCACATATATCTTATATGAACAAACTAAGCATGCTCACATAGATGGATATATGTACAAAAATGAAAGCAATAGAATTCATACCAGCCTCTGACCACACTTGAATTGTCGTAGATCGTCATTATTGCTCTTCACTTGTAGCTTGAATAAAATATAATGAAAACCAAGCTCTAATAGAATCACGGACGGCTGTTGAACTCTGCACCAAACTTTACAAAAGAAGAGAAGGACAACAAATATTTTGGGGATTTTAAATTAAAACACGAGCAAACGAGAACAAGCAAACAAAGCAAAATATTTTTGGTCTTTTCGAAATGAAACAAGAATAAAAAAAGCAAGCAAACAAACAAACAAAATATTTTTGGGTTTTTGAATATTAAAATGCAACTAGATAGTAAAGGAAACCAACTAAAGAAACACATACTAGAGAGAAACAACAGAAATATTTTTGGTCTTTTGTGTTTTGGAAAGCGAAAACAAAACAATAAAAACAAAAGAAATGGAAGAAAAGAAAACAAGTGAAAGAAACAAAAAGAAGCGAAAGAAGAGAAAACATGGATATACAAAGAACCGACAGAATATGATATGTAAATGAGTGTGATGTCGGTATACCTCCCCCCAAGTTTAGGCTTTTGGCCTAAGTGGAGATCAATCACCAAGGGGCCCATGAGGTGCCGCCCCCGTAGTATGGTGAGGAGGAACCCTCCCCCTGATATCTGCTCGAGGATGCGCCGGTGTACTGTGTGGTGCGGTCCTCGGGAGGCGCGTCTCGCCTCTCATACTGCCTCTGAAACTCTGTGGTGCTCAGATGCTCGTCTACCTACTCCTCGGAGAGCGATCACGGTGCCCTGTCAATCTTAAGCAAAACAGGTTGCGGCAAAGTAACTTTTCGCTCCTCTCCATCCATATATAAAACTCTATATACTAAATGATCGATCAGTAGTAGAGTTAGAAGTGATAAACTTATGGGATTTCATGGCAGCAAGGTTAAGCCTATGTGGAGCAATTATTTCATCATTAGGGTCAATGGAAACATGTAAAGTAGCTGCTACATGTGTAGCAATAATGCCACCAAAAATAGGCCCAGAAGCAGCAAGGCGGCGTGGAACAAGTGCATCAAGGTTATACTTCATGCTACAGTTTAGCGCATCATCAATGAAAGCAAGGTGTAACTAGAAACGTTGCTAGTGGTCTCCCTACCAAGGATACTAGTAGTAATATAGTAAGTAAAGTATCTAAGAGCGGGAAGTTGAATGTTCCTTATCTTCCCGAACTGGGATGAGCGACCTTCATCATTCTCGGTAAATATCCTGGAGGTCTGCTGGTTTATCTTGAATCATGCTCGCTGTCCCGGTGGCTTTGATACCTATAATAGCACAAAATTCTCCCAAGGACAAAGAAAAAGGACTTCCATATAACTTGAAGGCAAGAGATGGACCATAATGTGTGTTCTGAAATTTAAATCTCTTAACAAAAGTTTTTGTAAGTGCGGCATACTGAGTGCTTTCATCTTCCATAAAGTTGGTTAGACCAACTCTTTCTAATAGACTTGCACTTCTTAAAAATGTATGGCAAGGAAAGCTAGATGGGTGAACGATACCATCATCTTCCGCTTCGTCAATAGTTGACGCAATAACATCCTCATTGTACGATGGGCTCGCTGAAGTGGATGAGCGTGAGGGTCTTGTCCTTCTAGGAGCATCACTCCTAAATATCTCTCCACAATTATAACTATCCATCTCTGAAATTTTCAACAATCATCACAAAAATTAATTTCAAGCAACCATAAGGTGGAGAATACCATAGGGACTTATATGAGAGCTAAACATACATCAAAAATATAATATTTATACTCAAATAAAGCATGCAAACTCACATAAGCTATCACCTAAAGTACCAAAATACTCAAGAAATACTTCACTAAACAAAATTCTACTTGATCATCGGAGGAGTCACATACCGGAGATCAAACACACCAACTATCAGCACAATTGATGGGTCGAAGAAGGAGATCGAAAATACAGAGGGAGAACAACAAGAACACGGGTTCCCGGAAATGTTTTCAGTTTGTGAGGTGAGAGAGAAGACTTTGGCAGGGGAGAGAGTTAGTGAAGGGCCAGGAGAGCCCACACCATGTGCTGGCGCCACCAGGGGCTGGCCGCGCCACCCTATGGTGTGCCTGACTGGTGGGTCCCCCTGGGGCCTCCCAGGTGGCTTTCTGCCTCATTTTTAACGTAAAAAATTCTTATAATTTTTTCTGAAATTTTTCGAGAAACTTTATTTTTCAGACTTTTTCAGAATTTTAATAAATAATAACTAGCAAAAGTGCCCGTGCGTTGCAACGGGAGAAAAAACCACGACGAACAAAATTCACTTGTGCATAAGTCACTTTCCACCAAACATATGAAATCTAAGTAGTGATTAAAATCATGGGGTCTAATGAAAAGAGCATGTGGAAGCAACTCGATGAACCATCACTATAGACCATAAGGAAGACCGTGCGTTGCCACGAGTTGATTTTTTTTGAACTTTCAAGAGCGCATTAATGCTAATCTTTCTATATTTTTCGCTTAGTACTTCTCGACCAGATCTACCTGTGCTCCTACAAGTTCACCATAGCAGAACAAAAACCATATAAGAGAAGTGTTATAATCTTCAGCTAGTCCACAAATCACAAACATGAATGCAGACAGTGAAATCGGCTACCATTAAAGACAGTCAAAAATTGAAATATTGAGATGGCTAAAAAAACAACCTTGATAGCTACCTTTGTGAGCGTGTAATAATCTTCAAGTGGTCAGTGAATCACAAAATGAAATTAGTAATCATTAATAAGAGCCAACAAAAATTTACAAATTGTAATACCCCAAAATAACCTTTGATGCCTTTGTGGCTCAAATTCTATGTTGGTGACTGCTCAACTAATACTCTGAGTTACCAATGAATGGAATGATTGATGAATGGCATTGACAGATGAATCGATAATCATTTAAAAGAATTTATGAAATATCGATAACGAGTGGAAATACAGCCCGTCGATCAGAACAAGGGCCACCTCAACAAGTTCCTGCTTTCCATACTATCCGTCGTAAAATTCCGGTGTATCTCGTGTTCATGAGCTAGATACCTACTCCGAAGTAGGTAGCAAGCACAAAATTTTCCATAGAGTTTTCTGAGCATCAAGATAACTTTTAAATTGCCCCTGAATTAAAATGTTGATTAAGAACATCTGATAAGTTTAGTTAGTGAGACAGCGTAGCGAGTGAGGTAGATAATAGCAAAAGGCAGAATGTGAATTGGAGGCTATATCAGTTATATTATGTGATGGCTCCCAACGTATAGTTACTTACACAAATGGTAGTAAAATACTTGAAGCATAAACGAAAAATATAGCAGAATTCATAAATAATCACTGTTACTAAGGAGCTTTCGTAGCACAATGCTGCCAAATAAAAGAATTCTGGACTCATCCTCACAGTGTATCTAATTCTCACATCTAGCACTGGGGCTCCATGCAATGATAATGCGCATACGAAACTTCCTAATAGGCTCACAAATCTCGGTTGTTGTTGCACATATTGTTCTAGGTTCGTATTTCCATGTGCTTAACCTCATGTCCTATATACGGTCAACACTAACATCTAAACAGTTCAGCTTTCCTTCAGTATTTCTCTCTATAGTATGCATTGCTATATTCGAAGGAAGATGCGATGTCACGCGAAGAAGGGGTAAGAACAGTAGCATTGAGGCGATGGGGATCATACAAAGTCACGGTCTCACGGACGCGTCTAGCTAGCAATCAGCAACAGCAAAATAAACACAGCCGCAGCAATTTCACGTGAACAATCACAAAAATGACCTTGGAGCCAAACTTCAGCAAAAAAAATGAACCCAAAGCTAAACTATTTTCGGAACTAACCCTTTTGGGTAGCGCTCAACACGGCGGCGCGGTGATCTGAAGGACAACTCCAGGGAACCTGGCTCGGTGGTCTGAAGGACAACTCCAGGGAGCCCGGCGCGGAGCTCTTAATTGTAACTCCACGGTATCCGGCGCGGTGCTTCAGCCACGTCGTCTAGGCTGGGCCCATGTGCGGATATGTAGCGCCGCCAGGGGCGGAGCTCTATATACCGAAGGTGAGGCACATGAATACGAGTAACTTTTGTTGCTAGGAGTAATTTATATGTCTAATCCAAAGTGTGCATCAGGGTAGACTCCAACGTGTGCATCAGGGTGGGCTTCAAGGCCCACTATTCTTACGTAACTAAGGCTGCTAGCTCACCAGGCGAGGGCCACGAACCAACGTCTGTGAGCTCCCCGTATGTAACTAAATGCGCCCCGATCGGGGGCACTAAAACCAACTCATGGTTTGGTCCCCTGTAGTACTACGCTATATAAGGAGAGGGGAGGCTGGCAGCGATGGTTTCATGTGAGTTGCTCATCTGCGAACTTCCTCCCCGATATCCCCAAAACCCTACCGATCTTGGGAGGCCAGCAACGACGAGAAGATCGAGCTATACCCGTCCCGTGCCAGGGCAGTGCGCTGGAGACCGGAGGGGATCAGGACCTTCTCCAAGCCCATCGTTGATCAAGCATGCATCGAGCAGGCTAAGATGGCTACAAACGCTGGATCCTGTAATCCTCTAAACCCCTCTCTAATGTTTGATCCCTCAAGGTGTTCTAGATTGTTATCAATTCCTTGAGCTAGATTGATTCTAGATCGTTTAAGTTCTAACATTGGTATCAGTCGCCAAGTTGATATCTCTAAGAACCCTTATGTGGATATGTTCTTCAAGTTTTGGTAAATTAAGTTCATGTTTTAGGCATTATACATGATTTTATCGGTTCAGATTAGTCCCAGATCAAATTACTTAAGTCCTAAACATGCACTGTTATATCTCAGATTAAAAGTAGTTAACTAATTGAGCTCCTAATGATTCACCTAACGTCTCTGTTAGTTATTTTGATCATAAGTCAAGCATGTTTTATCAATTCGGATCTTGGAAATATGTTTAAGAAAGATTGCAAATGAAAATCCCCAATTTTGCATAACCCTAACCCAAAGGATCGGGTACTCACTCTAATGGCAGTGTGGCCGCCTTTCCCTTCGGAGCCCGCACAGCAGTGGCCGATGTGCCAGGGCAACGATGCCGCATCGCCGTTCCCTCCCATCGGAGAGAGCGTAAGGAAGACGTACCAGACGCCGTCTCCTCCCATCGGAGAGGACGTGCGGAAGACACGCCCCGCCGCGACATGGACGAGCGCGTCGCCGGTGGAATCTCCACCCGTCGCCCGCCGTCAAAGAACGGCCGCCGGTTCGCCGACGTGCACCTCTCCTCGACGACCCGTAAGATAACGGCACCGACAGCCACCCTCAACGGACCAGCGCGCGAGACTCCGTCCATCGCACGCTCCTCCGCTGAGCACGGCCACCGCGCCGGAAGGGAAAGGGGACGGCCGCCGCCACGGCGCTGGAACGGAGAAAGGGAGGGGCGAGCACGGGAAAGCAGGGGAGGGCAACGGGCCGCCGGCCATCGCCTCCTCACTCGCCAGGGACGCACGCGCGGAGCAAGGGGAGGTGCCCTCGACGGCATCTCTAACTCTCTCTCCCACTCGCAGCATGGCGCACACCGTCGCTGCTCTCTGCTCTCTCGGGAGCGAACGAAGCGGAGGAGAGAGTGTGGGATGAGGTTAGGGTTTTGACTGGGCCACGCTTTCATCCAACCCGGGTGGATCTCAGTCGTCCGTTTAGATCGGACGGTGCAGCGATCGTGAGAAAAATAGCCCAATTCTTCGTGGGCCTCGGGGCGCAAAGTTGGGCCGTTTTCCACACCGGGTCTGGGCTGAGTAGACTGTGCCATTTTTTTGGGATGTTCTGTATGTTTCTTGTTTTTTCTTTGTTTTAAGTTTCTGTTTTATTTTATTCAGTGCATTATTTTACGTTTCCTGATTATGTATTGTGCACTGTTTTAAATAACAGAAAAACAGTTGCCTAAAATTATGATAATAAACATGTTATTGTTCTGTTTAGAATATTTAATATGTTTAAATGTTATATAATCAATTTAAGCATTAAATAATGTTATTTACCTTATGTTATTAATTTTAATGCTTAATTTGATAATGCCATGACTGTAAAATTAATTCTGACCAACGTTGTGTTAATTTTGCATGTCATCCCCTTACATTGTTCTAACTTTGTGTCATTTCTTCCCAACGGTGTTTTGACATAGAATTAGAATTTTTGATTATGGCATGTTTATTCCTCTTTACCAACATAAAGTTTTGTATTCATGCAATTTAACGGCCATGTAATTTTTTAGCTTCCACTGCGATACGCTACGACACTATCGAGAAACTGACGGGGAGTAATTTCCCACGCTGGAAGAATTCAATCGAGCTAAGTTTGGCTTTCAGCGAATTTGATTATGCCTTAAGGGAGGATAAACCCACGACACCTAAAAATGGTGTCGCGAGGTATGATGATCTTAAGAAAACTTATGACTCCAAAATGGAGAAGTGGAACAAATCAAGTCATGTGGCAATGCTTCTGATGCGATCATCCATTTCACCTTAAATTATTGGGGCTCTCCCCAAGAAAGATACTCCTAAAGATTTCATGGCAGCCTTGGAGGAACAATTCAAAGGCTCCGAGAAGGTCTATGCAACTGAGCTATTTCAGAAGCTCCTTGGGAAGTATAAATGTGATGGTGAAGTAAGGAGTCACGTACTGAGAATGATTAATGCTTCGCGCAAGATGAAGGCTTTACAATGTGAACTCAGTGATAACCTACTCACCATAATGATTTTGGAGTCCCTCCCTGAAGAATTTGATCAATTCAAAATCAACTATAATTCCATGAAGGAAAAGTGGTCACTCGATGAAATATGTCCTTGAATTGTCCAGGAGGAGGAAAGGCTGATGAAACAAAACAAGGACCAGGCTTTTCATGTCAGCTCTAACAAGAGAAAGTATGATGGGACTAGTCCTTCCCAGCCTCCAAAGAAGACCTTCAAAAAGGATATGCACAAGTCTAAAGGAAAGGAGATGGGACAGTCTTCTAGAAGCTCGGCTGTTGTTGAAAACACTTGGTTTCATTGCAAGAAAGAGGGTCATTTCAGAAAGGACTGTTCAACCTATATTAAATGGATGATGAAGAAAGGTACAGATGAAATCACTTTTGTTGATGAATTATTTTATGCTGATTTCTCCTCTCGATCATGTTGGATAGATTCAGGCGCAACTACTCATGTTGCTAACTCTATGCAAGGATTCCATATGATCCAAACCACAGCAAACGGTACAAGAAGGCTTAAAGTAGCAAATGGAGTTGAAGTTGATGTTGAAGCTGTAGGGTCACTCACCTTGGAGCTCCACACCAATCATCATCTTCATTTAAATAATGTTCTTTATGTACCTACTTTGAGTAGGAATTTTATTTCAGTCTCTTGTCTTGATGATAACATGTATGAATGTTTGTTTGGTAACAAACAATTTGTTTTGAAATATTGTAATAAAGATGTTTGTTTTGGTATCAAACGAGGAAAATTATATATGTTATCATTGAATGATCATGTTATGCATGTGAGTAATGTGTGTATTGATGAGAATAAATGGAAGGGTGCTAGAACTTATTCGAAATTGTGGCACCGTCGTCTAGGCTACATTTCGAGGGGGAGAATTGAACGAATCATTAAAATGATGTACTACTTCCATTAGACTTCTCCGATGCAGAAAAATGTGTTGACTGCATAAAAGGAAAATACGCGAAAACAATTAAAAAAGGAGCAGTACGAGCATCAGGTGTCCTATAACTTATTCATACTGACATATGTGGACCCCTTAATGTTAAGTCTATAAACGGTTTTGATTCATTCATCACGTTTACGGATGACTTTTCCCGATATGGGTATATTTACCCCATACGTGATCGATCGGAAGGTTTGGACAAGTTCAAATTGTTCAAAGCCGAAGTTGAGAACCAACTAAATGTTAAAATAAAAGTTGTACGATCTAATCGCGGGGGAGAGTATTATGGTAGACATGCTCCTTGTGGGCAAATTCCAGGACCTTTTGCAAAGTTTCTCGCTGAGAACGGAATTGTTGCCTAGTACTCAATGCCTGGTGAACCTCAGCAGAATGGAGTGTCTGAGCGTCGGAATCGCACACTTATGGATATGGTGCGAAGTATGCTTAGTCATGCAAGTTTTCCAGTAAGCCTATGGATGGAGGCATTAAAGACTGTCGCACATATATTAAATCTTTCACCCACTAAGTCAGCACCGAACACGCCTTATGAGATGTGGACGGGAAGGAAACCGAGCTTGAACTATTTACGTGTGTGGGGATGTCTTGCTGAAGCTAGAGTATTCAATCCACAACTTAAGAAGTTAGATCAAAAAACAGTTAGTTGTTTCTTTATTAGATACCCACATAGGGGAAAGGGATATCGCTTCTATTGTCCAGGTCATACCACTAAGTTTGTGGAGACGCGACAAGCGGTGTTTTTTGAGGATAATGAGGTCAGTGAATTAAGAAAGATCGACCTTGAGGAGAAGCGGGTATGTGCTCCATGCCCGGCCATCCAAGAGATCGTTTTGCCCATTCAAAATAGAGTGACGTGGTTTTGAATCCTGTGATTTAGATCATGAACCCAATGGTAATCCTGAAAACAATAATGACATACCAGAAGGAGAGGATCACCATATAGATAATGAAGAAGATCCTGAAAATAATGACGCTCCTCCACCAGCCCCTCCTGTGAGAAGATCACAACGACCTAGGAAGAAAGCCATCCCAGAAGATTATGTCACTTACATGAGTGAGGATGTATTTGATATCGGGAAGGTGGAGGATCCAATCTCATATAAAGGATCCATTAAAAGTACGAATTCGTCTAAATGGCAAGTTGCCACGGAAGCTGAGTTAAAATCTATGAGCTCAAACGATGTTTGGGACTTAGTAGAAGTTCCCAATGGTGCTAAAAGGGTAGGATGCAAATGGGTCTACAAAACCAAGTATGATTCCAAAGGGAATGTCGAAAGGTTCAAAGCAAGACTTGTGGCGAAAGGTTTCACACAGAGAGAAGGTATCGATTACAATGAGACATTTTCTCCTGTGTCATCAAAGGATTCTTTTAGGATTGTCATGGCTCTAGTAGCTCATTTTAACCTAGAATTGCATCAAATGGACGTTAAGACGGCATTCCAAAATGGTGATCTTAATGAAGATGTTTACATGACTCAACCGGAAGGTTTTGTCGTGGAAGGAAAGGAACACCTGGCATATCGTCTGAAGAAATCCATCTATGGCTTGAAGCAGGCTTCAAGACAGCGGCACCTCAAGTTCGACAAGATTATTTGAACTTTTGGTTTTACGGAAAATGTCGTGGACAACTGCATATATATTAAGTTTAAAGGCAGTAGGTTCACAATTTTAGTCCTACACGTAGATGACATATTGTTGGCCTGCAGCGATAAGGATATGCTGCATGAGACCAAGAATTTCCTGTCATCAAATTTTGATACGAAGGATCTCGGTGAAGCCTCTTATGTCCTCGGCGTTGAGATTTACCGAGATAGGTCAAAGGGGATGTTAGGACTATCCCAAAAGGCATAAACTTTGAGCGAGTACTGAAGAAATACAATATGCATAAGTGCTCTCCCTCACCTGCTCCTATAGTTAAGGGCGATAAGTTTGGGACATTCCAATGTCCGAGGAACCAAATTGAAACTGATCAGATGAAGTAGGTTCCTTATGCTTCAACTGTCGGAAGCATCATGTATGCACAATTTTGCACACGCCCTGACTTGGATTTTATAACGGGAATGCTTGGCAGATTCCAATCAAATCCAGGACCAGACCACTGGAAGGCTGCAAAGAAAGTTTTGCGTTATATGCAAGGCACAAAATATTACATGCTTACATATAAGAAGTCTTATAACTTGCAAGTTGTTGGTTATTCAGATGCCGATTATGCCGGTTGTGTGGATAGTAAGAAATCCACATCAGGTTATTTATTCACACTAGTCGGAGGAGCCATATCGTGGAAAAGCTCCAAACAAACGTTAACTGCTTCATCTACGATGCAGGGAGAATTTAAAAAGCATGTTTCGAGGCCACTGGACAGGCTGTATGGCTGAAGAATTTCATTCCCGGACTTAAAGTGGTAGGAAGCATTTCGAAACCACTTGTACTATACTGCGATAACGAACCCGCAATTTTCTATACAAGTAACAACAAGTCAAGTGCTTCTGCCAAGCACATTGACATTAGGTATCATGTTGTGAAAGATAGAATCCAGGATCATACAATTGAGGTTAAGCATATAAGTACAGCTCGTATGCTTGCGGATCCGCTAACGAAAGGCTTACCACCCAATATTTTTCATGAGCATGTTGCCGGCATGGGATTACTGGAAGCATCATGATTCTGGAATAAAAAGGGACCACTAAAAGAACCACTCCCGTCAAGTAAAATGTTATCCATTTCGAGATAGGCTGGTATGTCATAAGTGTTGAGGTTCAACTGCATTTCATTGGCGTTTGTAAAACCTCACTTTGATATATTATTCCTATGGATAATGGGCGAATGAAGTTAAAACTAACGGATCAAGGGGGAGAATGTTGGTTGACCTGTTAGTTTAAATAGGAAATAAAGATAAAGATAAAGGCCAAAAGGCCTAGTCAAACAAACATTAAGGGGGGCCCACAAACCAACGTTTGTGAGCTCCCCGTACGTAACTAAACGCGCCCTAATCGGGGGCACCAAAACCAACTCATGGTTTGGTCCCCTGTCGTACTGCGCCATATAAGGAGAGGGGAGGCTGGCTGCGATGGTTTCATGTGAGTTGATCATCTGCGAACTTCCTCCCTGATATCACCAAAACCCTACCGATCTAGGGAGGCCAGCAACGACGGGAAGATCGAGCTATACCCCTCCTGTGCCAGGGAAGTACCACTGGAGACCGGAGGGGATCAGGACCTTCTCCAAGCCCATCGTTGATCAAGCCTGCATCGAGCAGGCTAAGATGGCTACAAACGCTGGATCATGTAATCCTCTAAACCCCTCTCTAATGGTTGACCCCTCAAGGTGTTCTAGATTGTTATCAATTCCTTGATCTAGATTGATTCTAGACTGTTTAAGTTCTAACAATGGATTGGAAAGCGGAGATACGGTATGACCCGGGGAAGAGAAAATTGATAGAAAATTATCATCCTAATTTGAAAGAAGAGGTTAGAAGAAGATACTTGGTTAATGGTCCTTGTCAACCTAGGGAATTTAATTTTCCATATTCAGAATTTGGAGATAGAAGGATAAGGTTCCTTCCTTCTTGGTTTGATGAATTTGGAAGTTGACTTGAATACAGCCAAGAGAAGGACAGAGCATATTGTTTTTGTTGCTTCTTGTTTAGGGGCCGTGGTAGCAAGAAGGAAGCCGGGTATGCGGCATTTGTTCTGAAGGGTTGGAATAATTGGCACATGAAGACAAGGCTCAAAGATCATGTTGGTGATGTGGATAGTGTACATAATCAAGCAATGAAAAAATGGGTTGATTTGATAAATAAGGATCAACACATTGATGTTGCTATCAACCTTCAAAGTAAAGCAGCCAAGAGGGCTTATTTTACTCGACTGAATGGCTCAATTAACACAGCTAGATTGCCTCTCAAGCAAGGGTTGCCTTTTCGAGGTCATGATGAGTCAAAGAGCTCTCTCAATAAGGGTAATCTCTTGGAAGTTCGTGACTTCTTAGCTGAGCATGATCCAGTTTTTGGAAAGGCTATGGGAAAGGATGCTGCAAAGAATGCTATCATGGGGTCTCTGGAGGTTCAAAAGGATATTGCCGAAGGTTTTGGACATGTGATAGTGCAATCTATTCTGAGAGAGGTTGGCAATAATTTTTTTGTTTGCTTGTTGATGAATCTAGGGACGTCTCTTGCAAAGAACAGATGGTGGTGGCCTTCAGGTATGTTGATAGTTCTCGAGATTCTAAAGAAAGTTTTGTAGGTCTTGTTTATGTCAAAGAAACATATGCTTCGTACCTCAAGACTGCAACTGATTCTCTATTTGTTAAATATAAGTTGAGCTACAATAAAGTTAGAGGATAAGGATATGATGGTGCTAGCAATATGCGAGGTCAGTTCAACGGGCTCAAATCACTGATAATGAGAGAAAATAGCACAACTTATTATGTCCATTGCTTTGCTCGCCAGCTTCAGTTAGTTGTTGTGGCTGTGGTAAGAAAACATAAGGAAGTTAGTAATTTCTTTAGTATGATTGTTGTCTTGTGTTAAATGTGGTGGGTGGATCTTCCAAACGAAGGGACATGATTAGAGATATCAATCTTCAAGAAATGATCAAAGCTTTAGGATGCGGAAAACTTACAACAGGTACATGTCTAAATCAAGCGCAATGTCTTCAAAGATCCGAAGACACTAGTTGGGGTTATCATGCTAAAACACTGAAAAGTTTGGTTGACTTGTTCATTTCAGTTATTAAAGTTCTTGAATTTGTGGGAGAAGAAGATACTGACAAAGCAAGTAGAGACCAAGCCAATGGTCTTCTAGTGTACTTCCAGTCTTTTGACTTTGTCTTTTATTTGCATCTCATGTTGACAATTCTTACAACTACAAACACATTGTCATTAGCATTGCAGCAGAAGGATCAAGATATAGTAAATTTCATGAAATGTGTGAAGTCAATGAGAACCGTGTTGAATGAACTTAGAGAAGATGGATGTGACTCTCTACTAGTTGAAGTTCATGTTTTTTGTGAGAAACGCGATATTGAAGAGCTGGACATGGAAAAAGCCTATGTTAATCCAAAAAAGAGAAGATAGGTAACTGGAATGACCAACAAACATTACTATCAAATTGATTGCTTCAACGATGTTTTTGATTGGCTAGTTCAAGAGCTTGACGGTCGATTTAGTGAGACATCATCTAATTTACTTGTTTGCTCAGCTGCTTTGAGTCCAAGGGAGTCATTTCGTGATTTTAGTTTGGAGAGTTTGCTAAATTTAGCCAAATTGTATCCTCAAGATTTTGATTCTGGAGAACTGAGGGATCTTGATAAGGACCTGCGCCTCTATATTGCTGATGTACGCACAGATGATAGCTTTTCAGACTTAGCAACAATCATTGAGCTTTCAAAAAAAATGGTGGAGACAAGGAGGCATATTATGTATCCATTGTTTTATCGTTTGCTTAAACTAGTAATTGTGTTGCCTGTTGCTACTGCCACAGCTGAGAGGTTCTTTTCAGCCATGAAACTAGTGAAAACCTTTTTGCGCAATCGCCTGAGTGATGACAGCTTGAGTGATGATGTTATTTGTTATGTGGAGAAAGAAAAAATGAAGAAAGTCACCAATGATCAAGTGGTTAAGTATTTCATGGATTTAAAGAATCGAATATACTAGAAGAGTAAAAGGTAATGTAAAAACTTTAGCTACTTGACTACTAGTTTTTTTGTCACTCTACTATTTCTCACTTGTAAATTAAGTCACTTTTTATCTTGTAGGGTATTGGACCTTGGCGTTTGATGATGGTTTTTTGCAATTTGAAAATGCACGAAATATTTAAAAAGTAACTTTGCCCTTTGGTTTATTATAGTAGAATTTTTTATTTTTATTACAAGGTATTTGTTATTTATAAATTATATCTTATTATTCAATGTTAAAAAGACAAACAAATACTTTTATGTAGTGGATTTTTTCGTGAAATTTTTATGCCATAGTACAGTAGTGCATCAGGGTAACTCGAGCGCCAGCTCCGCTCCTGAGCGCCGCGGCACTCGACGCGGTACTGGAGGATGTAGCGTCCCCGTACTCGGTGCGGTGCTTCCAGGATGTGATGGCTAGTGTAGTAGCATGTGTTTTCTCCGAACGAATGCATATATTAGGATCATGTTAATGGTTGTGTTCTTCGTCCTTGTGCTCTGTAGATCCGTGTTCATGGCTACGTGTAGTTAATTTGTTGCTCTTCTCTAGCTCATAACTAGCCATGCCATTTTGCTTCCGTCGTCGATGTAGCAAATGTTCGATGATGAGTTTAGTAACGCACTGGTTTCTTTTGGGGACTCGAAGATCCCTTCCTATGTCGATGACTGACAGCCCATGTCTCGAAATGGTATGGTCGATCCGCCACCGCCCTTGAACTTTGTTGTTGTGGACATTGTGAGCGACATATCTACTGCGATCAATGCAAAGATTGCTAAGAGCAAGGCACCGGTCAAAGGCACCATGAAATGGCTGCCTCACATGTCCACCTTCATTCTCAAGAACATGGTGTTGCTCACCAGGAATGGGGTGAGGGCCGACAGAGGATTCAAAGAGGTGAATCTCATAGCATGCGCCAAAATCTTTTGGATCGAAAAAAAGTATGGAAGAGTCACAAATGCCACTAAAATTCATGGATCGCAAAAATGTTGCCACATGGATAAGCGGAGGACCAAACATGTTGACATTTAGTACACACAACCCAGCCCGTCTGCACATTCCTACCATCAGTCGTGGGGGAGCAGGAAGCCTTGTTCCAAGTCGTAATTCCGGTTCCTTTTCCTGCTAGATGGATGTATAGATCTACCTATGGCGTCTTACCCTAAAAAAGACAGTTTTTCTAAGAAGGTGACGCCGCTCGCAGTCTGGCTGCTCCATCTCGCAAAGTTGCCGGTCGGATGGACCCTAGAAGACCACTCAGATAAGCACACAGACACGCTTCCATTATTCAAGTCGATTGGTTGATCTTGTATGGTATCTGATCCAGCCACGGACTATGTTCGGAGATTCATCTTTGTTGATCAAGCACTCAATTTTAAGGTAAACAATACACACATGCTACCACTAGTATTTTGTAATGGATTATGGCCTAATAACCCATTTAATCAGTATAGTGGACACATCTTGAATGGCAATCGATCAATATCTTACAAGCGAATCACTCTATTATGTTGAAAAATGAATCTACATGGCTGTTAAACGCATACATATAATAATGAGATAAAACTAATTTCTCTGTCAAAACTTTAATTTGCAGAAGATTATAATTGATAGCTCAAAGTATGTGTTTATTTGTATTCCCTTATAGCTTCTATGGGTATATATCATTAACATACTGATTTTGGCGTTTCTCTATCAATTAGTTTCAACATACAGAGAAATTGACAAGTTTCACGTGAAACTACTGGAATTAAGTCAAGTAACACAATTAATTATGTGCCAAAGGCTTTATAAAAAGGTAAAAATTCAACTGCCCCCCTATATCTAAATCCTGGCTCGACCCCTGGCTGAAAGTCACGATAGTTGATAGAGATACGGGAACAAGATGACTGTGGGTTGCAGGGCTATTGATACGAGTGGGTCGTACCGGCCACATGAAAAATGATCCTAGTATACGCATTCGTTAGAAAACACATGCTACTGCACTAGCCATCACATTCTGGAAGCACCACGCCGAGTACGGGGGTGCTACACCCTCCAGCACCGCGCCGAGTGCCGCAGAGCTACATTCGGCACCTGGGTTCAGCCTAGCCAACGTGGCTGAAGCACCGCGTCGGGTACCATGGAGTTACACTTAAGAGCACCGCGTCGGGCTCCCTAGAGCTGTCCTTCAGACCACCGCGCCGGGTTCCCTGGAGTTGTCATTCAGACCACCTAGCCGCCGTGTTGGGCACTACCCTAAAGGGTTAGTTCCAAAAATAGTTTAGTTTTGGGTTCATTTTGTGCTGAAGTTTGGCCCCAAGGTCATTTTTGTGATTTTTCACGCAATCTCACTATCTCGTAGTACCTCTGAACTTTTCTAAAAAGACAACATCGATGCACACCACGCCATGGTTACCCCACGACCTTGCTTCCTCCAACTCCCTCCGCAGAACTCAGCCCCGCCCCTACCTTCTCCATTCTTCTGTCTCCCTTCCCTCCCCTGCTAGCCGTCCCCGACCACTCCTCCCGGGCGACCTTGACGGCGAGGAGCTGGAGCCAACGACGGAGCAGGTCAGGGCACTGCTGCAGCCTGCAGGTACCTTTAGATGAGGTGTACGCAGCCAAAGGTTCTCCAGTTTAGTGGCGATGGCTGATGACACAATGTCCGTGATGCCCTGTGCGTCGGCATGACCGGATATATCTGATGAAGTCCTCGCCGTCGGACGGTGGGGGAGAAGCGCAAAGTCGCTGATCTGATCGAAGACGACAGGAGCCCAAAGCGTCCTCGCGGCACCCATGTGGAAGGGCCCTAGCGCTAGCCAAATCCGGAGGAGGAAGAGACGGGGATCGGGCGCGGAGGGGAACTACGTCCTCTTTCCGGTCTTCACACTTCTTCCATCGCACGCCACCATAAAATTGCTGCTGCCCGGACATCCGCAGTTTCGCTCGCCCGTTGAACCTCAGCAGCAGACACCAAGCCAGCTACAGCACCCACGCATCACTTGGTAGGAGAGGATGCCGCCGTTTGGTGTCAAGTTCCTATCCCCCGATCCGGTTTTCTGAATCCGCGCACCGTTGGGCCGGCGAGAGTGCGGCGCGCACTTCAATTTTGCCTCTGCGTCGAGCCCTTCTCCAGCACTCTGAATTCTCCCACCGTTGAGCGGCGACCGGAGGCTTCGTCACACGGATCCGTCCTCCTTGGTGTCGCTCTTCCTCTTGCAAGAGCTTGAGGGCTACAACTCTATTGACCTCGGCTCGGCTCGTCCTTCATGGCATGTGTGTGCCCGCTTCCACGGTTTTGTGGCCTGCATCGATGCTTTCAGAAGACACATATATGGGAGGGCTGCATGCTCTTCTTCTACTTGAGTTAGAGTCCAGATAGAGAGTTAGAGTCGATGTAGCGAGTTGGAGTCTGATGGACAGTGGGAGGAACAACGCCGCGAGAAACAATGGTTCAACTACCGATAAAAATGCAAAAAAGGACAGACAAAAGAGTATTACGGGATGGACGAAAAACGTACCATTAAACGGGGGAAACGTCATTGCTTTTATTATTATATTATGTATAGATATTTCTGGAAAAAAGTGAAAAGATGGAAAACAAAACCAAAACCAGCACTACTGAGGTTCTATGACACTCTAATGGAAGAATATCCAAAGAAAACAAAGGCGGTTGTGGTGAAAACAAAATTATGGATGGTGAAAACATGCATATCCTCAGAAATCAGAGTGAAAATATCAGGAAAACATACATAAGGATGGTGGAAAACATGATTGTACTCAAGTAGCAATGTTATAACAGAAGTAAACATGGTGAAAAGATAATGGGGAAGGTGAAAACATAGTCAAAACATTTTCCTCTCCATTCAAAATCATTTTGTTAACAAGGGTGATCAAGTCTTGTTACCAGAATAATTTTCATATGAAGAAAAACTTTGATAATCACCAAATAATTATGTTATCTCAACCTTGATAGGCATAGTCCCAATCATAATAATTTCATATTCTTTTGGTGGTACCGGAATAGGACAATAAAATTCTCCAATCTTGATGATCTCAATATTTTCAATTGAATTTAGACCATATTTCTTATCAATCTTCTTGGGAAAATTAACAATGTGCTCTTTATCATTAGCATTAAAAGTAACTTTTCCTTGATTGCAATCAATAACAGCCCCTGCAGTATTAAGAAAAGGTCTTCCAAGAATAATAGACATATTATCATCTTCAGGCATTTCTAACACAACAAAGTCAGTTAATATCAGATAATTATTAGCAACTTGAACATGAACATCCTCACATATACCCACAGGAATAGCAGTAGACTTATCAGCCATTTGCAAAGATATATCAGTTGGTATCAACTTTTCTAGGAGGAGTTTTGTCGAGACATCGTGGTAGAGTTCATATACGTGGGTGCCATGAGACTACTGGTAGAGACGTGGGGGACGTGGTAGTACGACAACTAGGAACACCAAATTTACCCAGGTTTGGTACTACGCAACTAGGCGGCGTTCCTACTCCTGCAATCTCACTAAATCAGGGCTGAAGCCTGAAGTATACAAAGTACAATGTGAGTAGGGTTTCGCTAACTCGACGAGGATCAACTTCTCGGCGAGTTGGCTTCTAGCTTATTCTACGCTTCTTCTCTCCCGTCCGGCTTTATATAGATAGCTGGGTTAGGGCTTACAGAAAGGAAACCTAGAAGACTACGGAAAGTATCTAAATTGGAAAGTAAGGAATCCTCTTCTACTCCAAGCCGCACCACTTTGGGCCGTGGTCCGGGTCCTTCTAGAATCCGGCTTTGCGCATCAGCTTACTAGGCCGCCTAATGTACTGTGATCCATTACCAACAGGCCACCCTGGTAATCCGGCTCTTTAGGAAAATGCCGGATATACCCCTAATCTGTATATATCCGACGTAGCCCCCAAGAAGGATTGAGACTTCATCCTGCCACCTTTCGTCAATTTGCATTGTTTTCCTAAAAATGTTGGCGCTCTATCTCGATTCTTCTTTTTCCCAAAACTTCATAACACATAACTCGGATTTTATCAGAATCTGGCCTTTTCTTCCACGAGCCTTCATGGAGAAGAAACTTCATGACGTCAGCGATGAAATCGTGCTGACATCACGAACGTTTAGGTTCAGTTAAAAACTCTGAAAACGTATCCTCTGACAGATTCTCGCGGGAAGCGAGGATATAGCCATTATCACCCTGTCCCCTTGTTTCCCGGAATTTTTGGGCGTGACACGCGTCAAGGATCCAACGGCTAAAATAGCTGTTGGGACCAATCTCAACGCACCTCTGGCTATAAATATCCACCTCGAGGGCTCCGTTCTCTCTTCCGCTCCCTCTTCTTTCTCGAGCCCCCCCCCCAGTGCCATTTTTAGAACCAGATACAGAGCTCGAGCGAGTGAGCAGAGAGAGAGCTCCCTCAACTTCCCTGGAGAATCATCAGAGGATCCAACTCACGGCCGCGCCGCCTGAGAATGGTTGACGGAGAATCACCCCGCACAGCGGATGCGAGCAACGCCGCCCTGGACACCGAAACGATTATCCACGACCTCGACCCGCAGCTGGACTCCCCCGTACGCGCCACCGCAAGTGCGCCGGAGGGAAATGGCGGGGATCAGCCTCCCGCGGCCGCGGACATTCTGTCGTTGTCAGCTCTTCCTCCTCCACCTCTCATCACCGAGCCCGCGGAGAAAAACTCCAATCTCGGCGGCGAGGAGGTCGCTGCCTCCAGCGCCGCCGGAGGAGAAGAAGACACAGAGGAGAACTCCGGGAACTGGATCCACTGTAATATGGTTTCCTCCTTCCTTCGGCAATGGAGAAGGAAGGGTTCTTCCTGAAGAAGAAATGGCGGTACGTCCCGGACGAGGCCGAGCCGTCGCCGAAAGACGGCGAATGAGTCCTCCTTGCATCACATGTTAACAGAGGTATCCGAATTCCGCCCTCTTCCTTCTCTCTTCTGGTCTTAGACCACTACCAAATCCAGCCACACAACCTCCCTCCAAACTCCATTCTTTACATTGCCGGATTTCCGGCTTTGTTCGAAGGGTACTTAGGAATAGAGCCTAGGCTAGATTTTTGGCAGTACTATTTTGGAGTAAAGCGCAACCCATCTGAGGGCGCCCTCCCCACTTGTGGAACCATCTCCTTTACCCTGTGTAGGTTTAGGGTAGATTGGTTCCCGAAAATAAAAACCTCGGAATCCGTCAAATTTTGGACGGGTTCCTTCTTTTATCATGAGGATGTCCCGTTTCATGGAAAGGAAACGGGAATCCCACCTTTTGTCAATAACGCAGCCACTCCCCAAGACAATTGGGCAGTGGACGCGGTCCAGACCCTGGCGCCGGATTTGATGAGGATCAAGCGGAGCATTGCCAAGCTTGTTTCCGCCTCCCCTCCTCTCACTGGCATGGACTCGGTTCTATGCTGACTTGAAAGACGGATCCAGCCTCTGGCTTACCGTGGACCCCGACTAATGTGTGAATACACAGGCCCTAAGGACGCAATGAGGGCGAACAACAGGTCTTTGTCGAAAAAAGACTTGAAGAAATGCGTCAACCAGCTGGTCTCAACTTGTGACCAATACGAGGAAAGTCGGCCGATGTACACGGCAGAAAACCCAGCTCCAAAGGTATGCTTTTTATCATTTTGAGCGTTTTTTCTGAGTTTCCTTTTCTCGGATACTTTTTGACAGCTTCTGACTCTTCCTGAGGCTGATCTCGCCTCCGATGCCGAGTTGGACGCGCTGCACTCCAACTTTGCCGGTGGACGGAAGCGCAAGAAGCCTTCTGCCACTGAGAAAGTGATCGATCTTGACGGTGTTCCCGTCGCAACTTCCAGGTAAACATCCCGGGTTTTATTTTCCTTTCTATGCTTTTTGTCGCATGAACTCTTTTCTTTCTCAGAATTCTTATTTCTCGCATTTTTTCTTTCTAGCATGGCTCCTACAACTTTGAAGACAAAGAGCCGGAAGAAACACAAGTTTGTTGCTAGGAGAGGAACACAGCCCTCTCCTGCTGCTGCACCCGACACTCCGACCGCAGCTGAAGAAGAGAACCTCACTGCGAGGGAAGAAGAATACCCCCTGCAGTCCAACCAACCTATTGTGTCCGACTCGGACGCGAGGGAAAGGGAGGAAAGGGTAGAACCGGAAGTGGGAGGCTCTTCAAATATCCCGAAGGAGGAGCCCATGCCCAACTTTGACCTGGAATTTAAGGTAAAACAAGAAGATCACTTTGACGAACATCGATACATTCATCCGTGGGCGACAAAGTACTTTATTCCAGCTCCCTTAATCCGTCCTTAACCGCAAGGAGGACTTATTGTTAGGAATAATTTCGTGTTCTCTCCTCGGAAGGTCATCCAAGACGGCCTTTGCCATGTCGAAATTGTCTTTGCTGACTATGCAAAAGAGTTTACCGAGAACTTGGCAGGTCTCCAAAAAACGAGCCAGGTAATATCTCTAGCCCCCAAGCAAAAATTTTTTTTGACTTAATGCTTTTATCATTGACTTTGCTTGTTTTTTGACTTAAGCGATGCGTCTCTTTTCCATGTTTCAGCAAACTGCCGAAAAAAACAACATGGAAGTTTTTAACAAACTTACCATCAAGAATAAGGAGGTAAAAACTCTCCTTAACATTCTTGAAGAGAAATATTCGGAGTTGGCCTCCATTCAGCATAAGCTGGAAGAATTAGCAGGTAAATTCACCGCTGTTTTTGTGGAGAAAAAAATTCTAAGTCATTTTCCGAGTTTTAACTCTTCATTATCCTTTCTTTTCAGCTTCTTTGGCGAAAGCCAAACAAATAGCTGAAGATGTCGGCAATGTCGAGAACCTCCGAAAGGAGAACATGGACCTTCACGAGATCAATGTGAAGCTCCACAAAGATCTGGAGGCCGGCCAACTGGCTGTCAGAATTGACGAGTCCAAAGCTTCCAGCCAGGATGAGAAGGACAAGGCCACCATCCTGGATGTGGAGAACGCTCTAAATCAACGCCTTGAAGAAGGCACGGAGCTGGATAGGATTCTCGGTAAGTTTGTAACACTTTTACCAGAATTTTTCCTTTTTTCTCCTCTGTTTTTTCTAACTTTTCTTTGTTGATTTCCACAGAAGGTAGCCCGTCGCTTACCCGGATCAAAAGAATCTGAGCTTTCGGGAAGATCTTCACCGTGCTGAAGGCTGCGGGGATGTACTTGTCAACAAGTACATTCCCGACAAAGCAGGAGAATTCTCGGAAGTTAGCAGACTTTCGGAGGCGATCGAAGAGGTGGAAAACCAGAAGAATTCCTTGTTCCGTTCTGCAGCTCGAGGTTGTGTGTGCATGGCCCTTGGGCTAATGCGTATGCACTACCCCACCGCCAAGTCTTGGCGCGTGGCGACTGGTATCCCGCAAGGGTACACAGACGCGCAGCGGGCCATCATCTTTGATGCTATCAAAGGGCATGCTACCAAGATAGCACAGATGGTGTCGATCTACACCTTCTACCCAGAGAAGCAACTCCGACAACTCCTGAAGATCCCAGCAGCGAAGAGCAGGAGTCGGATTCTGAGGAGGCCTCCTGATTACTGGGTAGTTAGCAGGAAAATAGAAGCATTACTATTCTCTCAATGTAATATTCATTGTAATGCTATCTATCATTTGTATAAACAAGTATCCCTCTTTTGAAGTTTAATATTTATGTCTTTGCAAGTTTTTTCGGGTTTTAATTCCTTTTCCTTCTAAGTTCTCTGGTTTATATGTTTTGACTGTCCTCAGTGTTGAAATGGCTCAATAGTACTTAATCTTCACGCCAAGCGACTGGGTTTAACCGATCAGTCGAAACTCGGAAACATGGATTGTACTAAGGTATTTTTTACTTTACTCATTTCAGTGGTCCA